>JAKSZT010054466.1:207970-669755 GCA_026826555.1 Tolypeutes matacus | reverse complement strand
AAAAAAAAAAAAAAGAAAGAAAAAAGAAAAAGAAGAAGGAAACAAAATAGATGGGATATAAATTGACACCCTTAAGTTGTGGGCCTATGAAAAAATGTTGTCTCTAAGAGCCACAACAGAAAACAGAAGGCAGAAACATGCAGGAAGGATAAGCGATAGTTTGTAATACAGAATCAATATATACAGCGAGTGGGAAATTACTGAATAAGAAGCCCAGCAAATAAGCGACCAGCTGGCAGCACCTATTTAAAAAAAAAATAGAAGGAAAAAGGAAGGGGGGAGGAAAATGGGAATAATAGCAATAGACCAGAAAGTAACAGAGAGAAACCAATGATCCACACAGGCAAGCAGTCAAACAGAGCTAAGGGGGGTCAATGATTCCCCTAGGGTCCACGTGGATCCTTCCTGCCTACTTGTGTTTATCAATGAATTTCCCCACAGGGTTCTATATGCAGGTCCTGAAGCAGCTTTTAGCTATTAAACTAAATTAAAAAGAATTTATTTTTCAATTGTTGAGGTGACCTCACTTTTTTTTTTAGCCAAATGCAGGACCCAAAATAATTCCTCTTCTAGACCAACCCCCTTACGGAAGGGACCCTAGCTGGGCCCGTGGAAATTAATCAAGCAGGTCCCACTTTCCGGACTCCCCAGGTTAGCTGAAGCTCTGATGTTAGTCAGTGAAGAGTGCTAAAGATGGCGGATTCCGCCCCTTCTGGCGCCGAGCTCCAGTGTCACCGGGCTGCTCAGTAAATCAGTTTGAGTGCAGATTCGCGTCTGCTCTCAGCCTGGTGCTGCTTCAGTTCGGCTTATCTGCTCCCCAAAGCTATGGGGCGATGCAGGCAGCCAGATCGATGTCTAAAAATATAAAATACCCTTCCCTGTCTTCCAACCGAACCCTCCCTTCTTTGGGAAGTGTCCCTTCCTCCTGGCTCCGCAGCGGCCCGGGTCTTATCCCTGGGTGGCTAGGGAAATCAGCTGCGTTCCCCGACCAAAATCCCCCCTCCGGTTCACCGGGTGCTGACTAGCTCGTTTGCTCTGTTCACACAAGGTCCAAGGGGCGCCAGGCAGCCAGCTCCCCAGAAAATAAAACTTTTTCGCCCCGCCCGCGGCTCCAAATGGCCGTTTTATTTTTTTTTTTCCGTAACCGCGGGGCTCAGCCGCCTGTGCCAACCTCCACCGGCAGCCTCAAAACTCACGAATCTCCCGTTCGGTCCACGCCGCCGATCCGCGCAGATAGATGTCCCAAGCCTCTCACTCCACGCGTGCACAGCACAGACCCCCGGGCAGGACCCCGTCCCCAATCCGCCTTGCTCTGGGAGCTTGCAGTGTGCGCCCTCCTACACCAACGCCATCTTGAGTCCCCTTCTTGGAGCTGATATCCTTGCAAGGCATTTCTAAACCTTCTCCTTACCCACCCACCACACCCTCTTCTCTTCAAAACCTATTACTAGACTGAAATCACAACAAGTCCCCAAAGGTGAAATACAAAGTAATACCAATGAGGAAGTACACTATACTCTGAAAGAACTGATGAGTTTTCCAACTTGTATAGACAGAAATCAGGAATATGTGTGGGAATGGTTACTAAGGGTACAGGATAATAGTAGAAGGAATATAAAGTTGGATCAGACTGAATTTATTGATATGGGCCCTATAAGCAGAAATTCTAGATTCAAACTGTAGCTCAAGGGTTAGAAAGGGCTCTAACAATTTGTGTGGGTGGCTGACTGAAACATGAACCAAAAGATGGCCTAGCATGTCTGAGTTTGAGATGCCCAATTTACCCTGGTATACAGTAGAAGAGGGAATTCAAAGGCTTAGAGAGATTGGAATTCTAGAATGGATTTACCATTTGAGATTTCCCCACCCACCCCAGGAATTTCCAGGGGGCATACCTTTAACCAAGACTGTGAGGAATAAATTTGTAAGACTAACTCCATCTTCCCTGAAAAACTATGCTGTTGCTCTTCTCTGTTGTCCAGATATTACTGTAGGGAGGGCTGTAATGGAACTAGAACCCTTAAACATGGGGATGATCAGACCTGGGCCCGTAAAAGTCAGGTATCTGCAGTTAATTGCAAAGACAAGGTGGGTGTGGCTTCTGCAATGAAAGGCAGACTCTAAGCAGCAAACAAGAGCCTGAGTTGCATAGAGTTATGGCATTGGCTAATAAATCATGGGGTACCTAGAAGTGAAAGAGATGGGCAGTGTACTAAATTCCTACTTGATCTTATAAGCAGAAGAGTTCTAGGTCAAGTGAACAAAACCCTAACTTGAATTACAGACACAGAGAATCACAGCCCCTTAATCAATTCCCAGACTTGAAACAGTTTACAGAACCAGAGCTCCTTGAATGAGAAGAAGGCCAGATCCCCTTGGGAAACGATTCTGTTACACTGCCAAAAATGTATACTGTTAATCTTTCTCCCAACTTTCCCCATGGAGACCTAAGGCTTTTGACCAGAGTAACTGCACTGGGTGAAAGGAAATAATTAGACATTTCATGTATTATTAGACATTGGCTCAGACATGACAATAATTCCAGGAGACCCAAAACGTCATTGTGGCCCACCAGTCAGAATAGGGGCTTATGGAGGTCAGGTGATTGATAGAATTTTAACTCAGGTCTATCTTACAGTGGGTCCAGTGGGTCTCCAGACTCATTCTGTCGTTATTTCCCCAGTTCCAGAATGCATAATTGGAATAGACACACTCAGTAACGGGCAGAATCCCCACATTGGATCCCTGACTGTGGAGTGAGGGCTATTATGGTAGGAAAGACCAATAGGAAGCCACTAGAACTGCCCCTAACTAGCAAAATAGTAAATCAAAAGCAATATCAGATTATTGGTGGGTTTGTAGATATTAGTGCCACCATCAAGGATTTGAAGGATGCAGGGTTGGTGATTCCCACCACATCCCCATTCAACTCTCCTATTTGGCCTGTGTAGAAAACAGATGGATCTTGGAGGATGACAGTAGATTACCATAGATTTAAACAGGTGGTGACTATGGGCATTTGGGCTACTTTCTCATATAACTTACTAGTGCCTTCAGGAACCACTCGAGCCCTATCTCGTATATACCACTTCCACTTTATTATGGAGTGCTGCTGTGCATGCCGAACTTTATGATTTGGTGGGTCAAACAATACCCAGATCATGATAGGCAACTCAGGTCTCATGGTAACTTGATGGCTTATGGTTAAGGGTTCAGTCTCTACTAAGGCCCAGTACCAGGCCAAAAGCTGTTTCACAAAAGGAGAGTGGTTATTTACAGAGGATGGCAGGGCTTTGCTCCAAAACCCAAAGGGTCTGCATTGTGATTCTCCTATAGGGGCCTGCCAAAGGCTCCAGATGGCAACTTCATTTGCCACTGAATCTTCCAGCACCATTGGATCTGCTAGATCATATGGCCCAAGTGGTAGTGCAGCTTGCACAAGAGCCTGGACCTATCGCAGAGCCTCCCCTTGTTCCAACTCCCAATCAAAACGAGCAGCTTTTCTGGTCACTCGATAAATGGGCCAGAGTAGCACACCCAAATGAAGAATGTGTGTCTCCAAAATATGAAGAGGCCAACTAAGACTTGTGCCTCTTTTTTGGTCATAAGCAGGGCCAGATGCAGCAGCTTATCCTTCAATTTAGGAGGGATATCTCAACATGCCCCAGACCACTGGACACCTAGAAATTTCACCAATGTGGAAGGCCCCTGTATTTTTGTTGGATTTATCTCCCAACATCTCAAGAAAATGCCTTACCAATAAGTCTAGAGTCATTACTACTCTTTCCCAACCCACAGCTTTGGCCCCTTGGGGAGTCCCTTACAATCAGTTGACTGATGAAGAGAAAACTGGGACCTGGTTTACAGATGTTTCTGCATGATATGCAGGTATCATCCCAAAGTGGACAGCTTCAGCACTGCAGCCCCTTTCTAGGACGTCCCTGAGGGACAGTGGTGAGGGCAAATCCTTCCAAAGGGCAGTACTTCAAGCCGTGCACCTGGCTGTTCATTTTGCTTGGAAGAAGAAATGGCCAGAGGTCCATTTGTACACTGATTCATGGGCTATTGTCAATGGTTTAGACGGATGGTCAGGGACTTGGAAGGAACATGATTGGAAAATTGGTGACAAAGAGGTATGTGGATAGCCCTTTTTGAGTGGACAAAAAACATGAAAAATCTCTTCTCCAGAAAAATAGCTAGAGGACAAGCTGAAACAGCCCCGAAAAAGATCTTCTAGGGTTTAGGACATCAGGTGAAGGCTGCACACCACCCAGAGGAGAGAGGGACAGAAGAGGGAAATCACGACAACGGTGAGTTGGAAAGTAGCAGCTTCTGCTGCTGCTGGCACCCTCCCCCACACTCTTTAGAATTCTCGGGCCTCTGGGCCTGCGACCACAGACAAAGGGGACTCCAGGGACCTACCACTCCCGGAAAGGGGAGAGAGAGGGGCACAGCCTTAGGCTGACTCAGGTTCTGACCTGTAAATTTGGGCTGCGGAGCCCCACGGACCCTTCCACGGGGCGGTTTGCCCTGGGAGCCTAGGAAGGACTGGAGAAATCCGACCCTCGCAACCTCCCTCTCTTCTAGCCTGGACTAATTGTTGAGGACTCCACAGGAGAGGGGAGAGAGCCTGGGGCTGACTCTGCTTTTGACTCCCAGGTTTGGTCTGCCCTGTCCTGAGAGCCCTTCCAGTCCAGGTGGGGCTGTGCCATTGTTTGCCTTAGAGCCTGCAAGGGGCTAAAGATATATAAACCTCCCAATCTCCTCCTCTACCAACAGGGACTGATTGTTGAGGATTCAGAAGGGAGTGGAAATATTTCCTAGCTGGGAAAAGGGGGGCGCTACAAGAGAAATCTGGAGAACTGTCTCAGAAAGTTTGAATTACAGGGCTCTTAGCCCCCAGACAGGAAGCTCTATCACATTGATCTGGTCTGTGTCACAACAAATACACTCCGACCAAGCATTGAATTGAGAGCTGCCAATGAACGCCATCTCCTGGCAGACCAAAGAAGTGCACATAAAAAAATTAATAAGTAGGAGAGGCTTTTCCTGGTCTCTATAGCCTCCCTGCCCAAGGTCCTAGGAAACGACTCTACAACCAATTACTGGGTCCAGTGCCCAGTTTTGGGCAACCAGCAGAACAATCCTAACAATCAAGGTTGAGCCAAAAATCAAAGAGCTGTAGTAACTCACAGCCTCCTGCCACTAAAACCCCATAAAAGAGAAAGGGATAGAGCATCTAAGTAAAATACAAACTAACCAGATGCCTAAGCACCAGCAAAAAATTATGAGCCATACTAAGAAAATAGAAGACATGGCCCAAGAAAAGGAATATAGCAAAGTCCCAGAAGAGATGCAGAATCTGAGAGAACTAATCAGTGAGATGAGCACAAATTTCCAAAATCAAATTAATGAGGTGAAAGAGAATATAGTTAAAGAGATAAATGACATCAAGAAGTCATTGAGTGAATGCAAAGAAGAATTTGAAATCCTGAACAAAAATGTAACAGAGTTCATGGGAATGAAAGACACAATAGGTGACGTCAAAAATACATTTGAGGCATACAACAGCAGACTCGAAATGATAGAAGAAAGAATAAGTGATACCGAAGACAGAGCAGCTAAAATTGAAGAAAGAAAAGAACAGAGAGAGGAAAGAATGGAAAAAATTGAGCAGGGGCTCAGAGAGTTGAATGACAACACAAAACGCAACAACATACGTGTCATGTGAGTTCCAGAAGGGGAAGAGAAAGGAAAAGGGGTAGAAAGAGTATTTGAGGAAATAATAGCTGAAAATTTCCCAACTCTCATGAAAGAAATGAACTTACATGTCCAAGAAGCACACTGTACCCCAATGAGAATAAATCCAAATAGACCTACGCCAAGACACATATTATTCAGAATATCAAATGTAAAAGATAAAGAGAAAATTCTCAGAGCAGCAAGAGAGAAGCAACGATCACCTACAAAGGACGTCCAGTAAGACTGTGCAGCTTTCTCTTCAGAAACCATGGAGGCGAGAAGACAGTGGTATGATACAATTAGGAAACTGAAAGAGAAAAACTGCCAACTGAGAATTCTTTATCCAGCAAAACTGTCCTTCAAATATGAAGATGAATATAAAGTATTCACAAACAAACAGAAACTAAGAGAGTTTGCAAAAAAGAATCCACCTTTGCAGGAAATATTAAAGGAAACCTTAGAACCTGAAAGAAAAAAAACAGGAGAGAGAGGCTTGGATGAGAGTATAGAAGAAAGAAAAGCAGAAAGAATAACCAAAAGAGTAAAAAGAGAGACAAAAATAAGATGATATATGAAAACCAAAGAATAAAATGGAGGAAATAAATAGTGCATTTTCAGTAATATCATTGAATGTGAATGGATTAAATTCCCCAATCAAAAGATACAGGCTGACAGAATGGATAAAAAAAACACAAGCCATCCATATGCTGCTTACAAGAAACTCACCTCAGACCCAAGGATACAAACCAGCTGGAGGTAAAAGGCTGGAAAAAGATACTCCACGCGAATAGTAAACAGAAAAGAGCAGGGGTAGCTACACTAATATCAGACAAAGCAGACTTCAAATGCAAAAAAGTGATAAGAGATGTGGAAGGCCGTTATATATTAATAAAAGGGATGGTCCTCCAGGAAGATATAACAGTCATAAATATCTACGCACCAAACCAGAGTGCCCCAAAATATATGAGACAAACTCTGGCAAAACTGAAGGGAGAAATAGACATTTCTACAATAATCACTGGAGACTTCAACACCCCTCTCACATCATTAGATAGAACAACTAGACAGAAGATCAACAAGGAAACAGAGAACTTGAACAATATGATAAACAAGTTAGACCTAACAGACATATACAGAACACTGCATCCAAACTCAGCGGGTTATACATTCTTCTCAAGTGCCCATGGATCTTTCTCCAGGATAGACCACATGTTAGGTAACAATACAGCTCTCAATAAATATAAAAAGATTGAAATTATACAAAGCACCTTCTCAGATCATAATGGAATGAATCTAGAAATCAATAACAGACAGGAAAAAAGTAAATTTGCAAATGTGTGGAGACTGAACAACACACTCCTAAATAATCAGTGGGTCAAAGAAGAAATTGCAAGTGAAATCAGTAAATACATTGAGACAAATGAAAATGAGAACACAGTGTATCAAAACTTATGGGATACAGCAAAGGCAGTCTTGAGAGGGAAATTTATAGCCCTAAATGCCTATATTAAAAAATAAGAAAGAGCTAAACTCAAAGATTTAACTGAACAACTTGAGAAACTAGAAAAAGAACAGCAAACCAATCCCAAAGCAAAAAGAAGGAAAGAAACAATAAAGATTAGAGCAGAAATAAATGAAAATGAGAACAGAAAAACAATAGAGAAAATCAACAAAACCAAAAGCTGGTTCTTTGAGAAGATCAATAAAATTGACAAACCCCTCGCTAGACTAACAAAGAAAAAAAGAGAGAAGATTCAAATAAATACAATCAGAAATCAAAGGGGGGAAATTACAAATGACCTCACAGAAATGAAAAGAATCATAAGAGGACATTATGAGAAACTATTTGCCAACAAACTAGACAACTCAGATGAAATGGACAAATTTCTAGAAACTCATAACCAACCTACACTGACACAACAAGAAATACAAGAACTTAACAAACCAATCACAATTAAGGAGATTGAATCCATCATAAAAAATCTCCCAGCAAAGAAAAGTCCAGGACCAGATGGCTTCACAGGTGAATTCTACCAAGCATTTCTAAAAGAATTAACACCAATCCTGTTTAAACTCGTTCAAAAAATTGAAGAGGATGGAAAATTACCCAACACATTTTATGAAGCCAACATCACCCCAATACCAAAGCCAGATAAAGATTCCACAAGAAAAGAAAATTACAGACCAATCTCTCTAATGAACATAGATGCAAAAATTCTCAACAAAATACTTGCAAATCCAATCCAACAGCATATCAAAAGACTTATACATCACGACCAAGTGGGATTTATTCCTGGTATGCAAGGCTGGTTCAACGTAAGAAAATCAATCAATGTAATACACCACATTAACAAATTGAAGGAAAAAACCCACATGATCATCTCAATAGATGCAGAAAAGGCATTCGACAAAATCCAACATCCTTTTTTGATAAAAATACTTCAAAAGATAGGAATAAAAGGAAAATTCCTCAATATGATAAAAGGCATATATGAAAAACCCACAGCCAACATTATACTCAATGGGGAAAGGTTGAAAGCTTTCCCCCTAAGATCAGGAACAAGACAAGGATGCCCACTGTCACCATTGTTATTCAACATTGTACTAGAAGTTCTAGCTGGGGCAATTAGACAAGACAAAAAAATTAAATGTGTCCAAATTGGAAAAGAGGAAGTAAAACTCTCACTGTTTGCGGATGACATGATCCTGTATTTAGAAAATCCTGAAGTACCCACAACAAAGCTGCTTGAACTAATAAATGAGTTCAGCAAAGTGGCAGGATACAAGATTAACACGCAAAACTCAGTAATGTTTTTGTACCCTAGTACTGAACAATCTGAGGAGGAAATCAGGAGGAAAATTCCATTTTCAATAGCAACAAAAAGACTCAAATATCTAGGAGTTAATTTAACCAAAGAAGTACAGGACCTATATGCAGAAAACTACAAAACAATGCTAAAAGAAATTTAAAAAGACCTAAACAAATGGAAAGACATTCTGTGTTCATGGATTGGAAAAATAAATATCGTGAAGATGTCAATCTTGCCCAAACTGATTTATAGATTCAATGCAATACCAATCAAAATCCCAACAGCTTACTTTACAGAATTAGAGAAGGCAATTACCAAATTCATCTGGAAGGGTAAGTGCACCCGAATAGCCAAAAGTATTCTAAAAAAGAAGAGCAATGTGGGAGGAATTTCACTGCCTGACCTTGAAACATATTACAAAGCTACAGTGGTCAAGACAGCATGGTACTGGCATAAAGATAGACATATCGATCAGTGGAATAGAATTGAGAATCCAGAAATATACCCTCACCTATACAGTCAACTGGTTTTTGACAAACCTACCAAGCCCACGCTAAGGGGAAAAAACAGTCTCTTCAACAAATGGTGTTGGAAGAAATGGATATCTATAACCAAAAGAATGAAAGAGGACCCCTATCTCACCCCCTATACAAGAATCAACTCAAAATGGATCAAAGATCTAAATATAAAAGCCAGGACCATAATACTACTAGAATAAAATCTAGGGAAACATCTTCAAGACCTTGTGGTAGGTGGTGGTTTTCTGGATCTTACACCCAAAACACATGCAACAAAAGAATAAGTAGATAAATGGGACCTCCTCAAAATTAAACACTTTTGCACCTCACAGGACTTTGTCAGAAGGGTGAAAAGGCAGCCAACTCAATGGGAAAAATATTTGGAAATCACATATCTGATAAGGGTTTAATATCCAGGATACATAAAGAGATGTTACAACTAAACAATAAAAAGACAAATGACCCAATTAAAAAATGGGCCAAAGACTTGAATAGACATTTCTCCGAAGAAGAAATACAAATGGCAAAAAAACACATGAAGAAATTCTCAACATCACTCATGATTAGGGAAATGCAAATCAAAACTACAATGAGATATCATTTCACACCTATCAGAATGGCCACTATGAAAAAGACAGAGAACTACAAGTGTTGGAGAGGATGTGGAGAGATAGGAACACTTCTTCACTGTTGCTGGGAATGCAGGATGGTACAACCACTATGGAGGACTGTTTGGCAGTTCCTAAAGAAGTTGAATATAGACTTGCCACATGACCCTGCAATACCACTACTGGGTATATACCCAGAAGAACTGAGAGCAGTGACACGAGCAGACATCTGCACACCGATGTTCATAGCAACATTATTCACCATTGCCAAAAGTTGGAAACAACCTAGGTGTCCATCAACAGATGAATGGATAAACAAACTGTGGTCTATTCACATGATGGAATATTATGCAGCTGTAAGAAGAAATGAAGTCATAAAGCATATGGCAACATGGATGAACCTGGAGGACATTATGTTGAGCGAAGCAAGCCAGACACAAAAGGACAAATACTGTATGAATGCATTACTATTAATCAAATATATTGTGTAATATATTGTTTGATTCAAAATATATATATATATGTATCCATTACATTTAATTGAGAAATGTATATATTTATTCATCTGTGTTTACTTTTTAGTTTTTAATTGTTTATATTTTCAATTATTAAATGTACAAAATAAAGTTAAAAAAAAACATGAAAATATTTGTGTCCCACGTGAATGCTCACCAGAGGGTGACTTCATTAAAGGGAGATTTTAATAATCAAGTGGATAAGATGACCCTCTCTATGGCTAATGCTTAGCCTCTTTTCCTAGCCACTCCTCTAATTGCCCAATGGGCTTACGAACAAAGTGGCCATGGAGGTAGGGATGGAGGTTATACATGGGCTCAGCAACATGGGCTTCCCCTCACCAATGCTGACTTGGCTATAGCCACTACTGAGTGCCCAATCTGCCAGCAGCAGAGACCCACACTCAGCCCCTGATATAGCACCATTCCCCAAGGCAATCAGCCTGCTACCTGGTGGCAGGTTGATTACATTGAACCACTTCCATCATGGAAAGGATGGCGATTTGTTCTAACTGGAATAGACACATACTCCAGATAAGGGTTTGCGTTCCCTGCTCTCAATGTTTCTTCCAAAACTACCATCCATGGACTTATTGAATATCTTATCTACTTCCATGACATTCCACATAGCATTGTTTCTGATCAAGGAACCCATTTCACAGCAAAAGACGTGTAGGAATGGGCACATGTCCATGGAATTCACTGGTCTTACCAGGTTCCCCATCATCCTGAAGCAGCTGGATTGATAGAACAGTGGTATGGCCTTTTGAAGGCTCAATTACAGTGCCACCTAGGTGGCAATACCTTGCAGGGCTGGGGCAATGTCCTCCAGGAGACTGTGTATGCTCTAAATCAGCATCCAGTCTATAGTGATGTTTCTTTCATAGCCAGGATTCATAGGTCCAGGAATCAAAGGGTGAAAATGGGAGTGGCACCATTCACTATTACCCCTAGTGATCCACTAGGAAAATTTTTGCTTCCTGTCCCTGCAACCTTAAACTTTGCTAGTCTACATGTCTTAGTTCCAAAAGGAGGATTGTCGCCACCAGGGAACACAACGATTCCATTGAACTGGAAGTTAAGACTGCCACCTGGCCACTTGGGGCCCCTCTTACCTCTGAATCAACAGGCAAAGAAGGAAATTACTGTACTGGCTGGAGTGATTGATCCTGATGATCAAGGGGAAATAGTACTACGTCTACATAATGGGGGTAAAGAAGAGTTTTCCTGGAATACAAGAGATTCTCTGGGGCATCTCTTAGTACTGCCATGCCCTGTGATTAAAGTCAATGTAAAATTGCAACAACCCAATCCAAACAGGACTAACAATGGCCCAGAATCTTCAGGAATGAAAGTTTGGGTCACCCCACCAGACAAAGAACCACGGCCAGCTGAGGTACTTGCTGAGGGTAATGGGAACATGGAATGGGTAGTGGAAAAAGGTAGTGATAAATATGAACATCAACCATATGACCAGTTATAGAAACAAGGATTGTAATGGTCATGAATCTTTCTTCCTTGTTTGTTATGAGTACGAATGTATATGTACATAAAAAGAATAACTTTGTTTTCTTCCCTAACCTTTTTCCTTATCATATGACAACTTGTATTAGTTTCAGGTCATAATATTTAAGGATGTCAAATTTAAGACTGAATATGACCCAAAGACTTGCATTGTATTCTGTAGGGAATTAATGTGGTTCCAGTTGTACACAAGACAGTTGAATATTGTTAGGCAGAACTATATATATGCATGTCTGTTATTGTTTTTATTTAGAGACTAAGCTTGTTAAAGGTGATGTGTATGGTTGCCAAGTTGACAAGGGGTGGACTGTGATGGTTAGGCTAATGTTTCAACTCAACCAGGTTGACCAGTTGTTTGGTCAAGCAAGCACTGGGCTAACTGTAATACAAGGACATTTATGGGCTTTAGTTACCAGTGAGCTTATTGCATAGATGGCTGATTACATCTACAATCAACCAAGGAGACTGCTGTCAGCAAAGAGTGATGTTTTATCCAATCAGTTGAATGCCTTTAAAGGGAAAGTGATTTCTTCATTCAGAGAGAATTTTCCAGCTTGACTTCAGACAGCCAACATCTCCTGGGAACTCATCAAGAACCTTCATCGGAGTCCCTTGTTTGCAGGCTGCCTATAGAATTTGGACTTGCCCATCCCATGGTCACGTGAGAGAATTTTATAAAATCTTATACTATTTACAAATATCTCCTTTTGATTCTGTTTCCCTAGAGAATCCTAACTAATACAACAGTCTTTCCCTCAGGGGTTTCCAGGTGAGGTCCTAGGGCCACATGTTTTGGGACCATGATTTTCTATGAGATTTCCATCTTTCTTGAGCTAGCCTAATGGAATTTTTCTTCTTTGTATGTAAAAGGGCTAACACCATAGCCTCAAACTTGGCACCTGTGACCTGCAGAGTGGAGAAGCCCTGCCTATACCTGATGTGGTAGGAGTTTTACACCTACTTCCCGTTCATCAGGGCAGTCACAGCCAATTACAGACAGGTGTGAAGGGCAAAAGCCCAGTTAATTTGCCTCTCTGAGGTGTAATTTATGCTTGAGAGCTCCCTGTGGGTTCAGACTAAATCTGGGACTTTACCTGAAATTTTGCTCTTGCTTGGTTTCTTCCCCTTCCTTATATAATATCCCTAACTCACTTTCTGGTTTCTCCTGGGAGCATTTTCCTAGCACTTATTTCCCTGAAAAACTCTTACCTATGCTTCTATGTTATGCTTAATTTTCATTTCTGTGAAGTCTCCCTGACCCCCTATGGGAGAGAGAGTTAATCACTTCTTCCTCTGTTCCACTACTGACTTTTACAGCAACTTCAACTATTACATTTAAGCAGCTCAAACTTTATATTTCAGCAAATTGTATCCCTGACTGGTTGGTCAGTGAGCTCTTGAGGAAAGGGGTATGGATAGTTAATATCCGCTAGAATATCTTCTGTAATCATGAGGGACATAAGCTATATTTGTTGATTAGAAAATTCTTTACATTGACTTGAATCTGCCTTCTTATAATTTTCACTTCTTGGCTCTAAGTATTCCCTTTAACACAATAGAGAAAGCCTTCTGATAGCAGTTATTTCTCAACAAGTCTTCCCTTCATGCTTACCAACCCTGGGTCCAGCAAAAGTCTTTACTATGACTTTGATCCCTAAAACTCCATCCTTTTCACTGTTTTCTTGCTAAAGACACCTGTAGGATGTCACACTATTGGTTCACATGGGGAAAGGGGTCAGCTAAAAATCCTAAGGTCATTTAAATAAACTTTTGTAAGACACATTTTTCCTCTAGCTGCATTTACCACATTGAGTTTTGAACCTAACTGCAAGGTTTAATTTCAGTCTGTGAAGCTTCATCTGGTTTGATTTAATTTATTATAGCAAAATTAAAGTTTTTAATACTGATGCCATGTAAGTTTTATAACTTTTTGTATTAGGGGTATCTAGAGATACAAACCTGACCCTGTCTTACCATTATAAACCTGTATACACATATATGTGTGTGTGTGCAGTTTTATATTGCTTATGAATTCCACAAATAGATATTGGATTATGTTTGTAAACTGGTCTATCCCTCGGTGCATATTAGATTATATTGGATTCAGAGGTTTCACTTTTACTTGATTAAATAATGATTAAGGCTTTGATTGGGCCACTTCAGTGAGATGTTGCATCCCCACAGGGACTCACAGAGAAAAGATATAGCAGAGAACAGAGCTGGGAGTTTTAATGCTGGAGCCCAGGAAGTAAGCACACAGAGGAGCAGAGAGAAGGCTCAATTAGATGAAGGAGAGGCCCCGGGAAGAGAGATGATCCGTTTGCTTGAAAGTCTACAGCTGGCCTTGTGGAGAAAGCAGAGCAGCTGAACCCAAAGAGAAATGAGCCCCAGGAAGAGAGGAATCTAGGAAACCTGAACCCCTGCAGGCATCAGCAGCCATCTTGCTCCAACACGTTGCAAGACTTTGGTGAGGGAAGTAACTTATGCTTTATGGTCTAATAACTGTAAGCTTCTACCCCAAATAAATACCCTTTATAAAAGCCAACTAATACTATATATATATGTGTGTGTGTGTGTGTGTGTGTGTAAATATTAAGGGATTTACTATAGGAATTGGCTCACATTATCATGGGGATTGGCAAGTATGAATTCCACAGAGAAGGCCACAAGTTGGGAACTCCAATGAAGGTTTCAATGAATTCCCCACGAGAAACTGGCTGTCTGGAGTAGAGATCATCAGTTATCCCTTTAAGGCCTTCAACCGATTGGATGAGAGAACTTCTCTCATTGCTGAAGGCAACCTCCTTTGTTGATTATAGATGGAATAAGAGTAATGGAATGCATAATATAAAAACTAAATTATATCCTAAATGACTGCTCTGGCTGCTGTGTGGTAAATAGACAGTAGGAAAGAAAGGATTGGGGAGACTACTGTAATAATCCAGACAAAAGGTAATGATGTCTTGACATGGTGAAATTAGTGGAAGTGCTGAAAAGTACTTGATTTCTAGATATATTTGGTGGTAGGCTATAGAACTATTAATGTGCACTGAAAGAAAGGGGAGTCAAGAATGAGGCCAAGTGATTTGGCCTGAGCAACTAAGAGGATTGAGTTCCTATTTACTGACATGGAAGGATTAAAAGAAGATGAGATGAAAAGTGTATCAACCAAGACAGATGAGGTCATGCTGTGGTAACAAACAACCCCAAATCTTATTGGCTTAACCCACAATAATCTCTTTCTCCCTCATAGTATATGCCCATTGCTTTGTGGCAGACAGCCGCTCTGAGTAATCATTCAGGGCCCTGGGATGACTGAGACTTCATCTTGACACTTGATTTTGAAATCACCACAGCAGTTGGAAGGGAACATAATGAATTGCACACTGGCTCCTAAAGTTCCTCCTAGGAAATGAAGTCACTTCCACTCACACTTTACAGAACTCTGCCCAACATCAAAACAGATGATAAATGCAATCTTATCCTTATTTCCATAGAGTTGGAAATATTTGGTGAACAGCACCAGTGACTAAAACAGAAGGAAAATTGGGATTTTTTTTTTTTTTCCTATTTCGGACGCCTGTTTTGGCGTCCAAGTAGAGGTGTACCGTAGACAATTGCAGGTACTAGTCTTAAGTTCAGGGGAGGACAAAAGAGGATCCAGAACTTGTATAATTTGGGAGAAAGCTTATTTAAGAAGAAGAAAGTGAGCATAAATACAAAATTAGGTACATGGTCTTAAAAAGGGGTGTGAAAATGAGAGATCCTGATGCTTAATTTTCTTAAGTTTTAAAATGAATCTGCCTCTGGGAGAGAGAAAGGCTTATAGCTGTAAAGATGGATGTGAACAGCTAGTAGAGGATCTTTAAATCAATGGGACTAAAGGAAGTCACCTATGAAAGTAATAGAAATAAAGGAGTCCCTGAGCCCTGGGATAATCCAGCGCTTTGTAATTGAAGAGCAATCAACAAAGGAGACCGAGGAGTGGCCAGGGAAATATAATCAATAACAAAATAATTTCCTCTCTTTCCATTTACCTCATGTTTGCTCTTCTATAGGCTGCTATTTATTTTTATTACATCACTTTCCTAGGACTACTACAGGATGGAGAGCCTCAAATCATTTGACTTTAATACCTGCATTCAAAAACTGGAGGAAGCATCAGGCCAATTCAACTCAAAGGGGAATCCAACATTTAGCCACTGATAGAAGGAGAAAGAATTGACTAAATATTAACTTCTAGCCCTATCACCAGTTTGTTAAATCACTTGCCCAAGTATATGCATCTATAAAATATGGGAGTATATTATTTTTTCTAGTCTTTTTGACTCTACTGTTTGGCCTGTACTTTCCATCTTGCAGTGACTTGGGACTCAGGACTGGACTACATCAGTTTCCATGATATGTATTCAATTGCGTTTATTGATTTGTGGAAACATTTCAATGTCCCTATTTGCTTTACATTGATTAAGATATAATATGAGTGAAGGCAATAAATAAATGAAATATGGAACCTTAAAAGAGGGTTGACAATAAAATTGAATGAATGCAGTTGTGGAGTTCAAAGTAAATTATAGGAAGTATTACTTAATTCCTTTATAAACCTCCTCTATATTAAAGGGATTTAATTACAGACAGATCTTAGCTAATAAATAATTTAATCAAAAGAAAAGACAAACCTATATATAGTTGCTATTCCCCTGACTCAATTCTTGTCTGTCCTCAAGGGCACTCAAACATTCAATCACCTTCACTTAGGATTTATATCTCTACGTCCTTAACTTTTGCAAATCCATCTCCTCCTACCCATCTTCCCTGCCTTGTTCAGGGGCCCAGGCCACCCACACTTCTGACCAACTGGCTACAAATTCTGGGGTCCCCATAACCCTCTTGGTTTGGATAACTGGCTGGAAAAACTCATAGAAGTCATGGAAAGCACTATACTTAAGATTATAGCTTCATTATAGCCAAGAATACAAATAAGTAGACAAAAGAAGAGATGCATAGGGCAAGGTCTGGGAGGGTCTCAAGCTTCCATGTCCTCTCCACATGGACTTAGAGTGCACAGCAATGTCATTATTAATCATGGAAGCTCTCTGGAGCTTTGAGGGTACCAAGGGTTTCGAGGGTTTAGTTTATATTCAGTTTATATTCAGTTTTTATTGAGTAGGCATGATGGATGGAATCAATACTCGTGGTTGAGCTTAATCTCCAATCCCCCTGGCTCAAAGACCCAATCCACTAATCACTTGGTTGGTCTTTCTGGTGTGGCCAGACCCCATCCCAAGATTACTGAAGATGGGGAAGTGTTGGATTCCTCTAGGTTCTTGGCTATGATGCATAAAAGAATTTATGAACATGCCAGTGTAATTAGGCCAGTAAAAAGAATTTATTTGGGAAATGGGGGAATGTACAGAGCTTGGAAATGGGAGAGAAAGACAGAAATACACACCAATATTTGGTGCAGGCCCCTCCAGGCAGAGAGAGCAAGCTCTGCTCGTGTGATTACGTTTTAAACTGTTAATTATTCTACCCCCTTGCTAATGATAAGGGGATGGGCCCTGACCATTATTGGTTACCCCATCTATGCTGAGACCAGTGGTGAGGACTGTTTGGAATATCCGGGGCCAAGGGGAGGTTCTGGAAAGAGAAACTGGGACTTTAAGGTTAAACTCAAGGTCCCAGTAAGGTTTTGCAGCCATGTTGTCTGCTGGTCATGCGGTCTGCCAGCCATGTTGTGGGCCGCCTTCTCCTCCATTACCCTGTACTAACCTGCCTCACTACCAGGGTGGCTATTCTGCCCCTGTCATCTCATTAGCATATGAACTATCACGTGTGGTCCTGGGGCCACCATAAATAACAAAAGACACTCCTATCAGGGAAAAAATTCCAAAGATTCAGAGGTTGCTTCCCCAGGAACTGAGGACAAAGACCAGCCCAGCTTTTCATTATCCTATACTGTGCTTCCTCTTAAACGGGAGAATCCATTCCACCTCTCTCTCCTGGCTTCTGGTAGGTGGCTGACAATCCATGGCATTCCTTGGTTTG
This sequence comes from Tolypeutes matacus, assembly GCA_026826555.1. Lineage (NCBI taxonomy): Eukaryota > Metazoa > Chordata > Mammalia > Cingulata > Chlamyphoridae > Tolypeutes > Tolypeutes matacus. Next base: position 651,990 of record JAKSZT010054466.1, on the reverse strand, counting down.
AGGGAGCATAATTCATTCTCTGCCTTCATCACATGGCCATCCCATTCTCTGGCATTCTCTTACTGAGTGTCCAAATTTTCTCTACTTTGGACTGCCCAATCTAGTTCAACCTCGTTTTAACTAATAACATCTTCAAAGATCCTATTTCCAAATATGATCACATTTACAAGACCAGAGGTTAGGATGTGCAACATATCTGTTTGGCTAACACAATTCAATCCATAACAGCTATCTTGCTGAAAGGTACCTCACTGCTAAAATTCCTTCAGTGGCTCCACATAGACCTTTAGGATAAAGTACAATTCTGCAGCATTGAGTCCAAGTCTTCTCTCCGTCTGGTCCCTGACCAATTCTCAAGCCTCAGCTTGAACCTCAGCCATAACAAATGTGTGGTAGGTTTTTTGAACAGAGTATTTTGATTGTTCCCCTTCTCAGGGCTCCTGCTAGCATAGAAAGAGACTCTGTGCCAATTAGGAAAAGGTCCCTCATGGGGAGAATAAATTATAGTAAGACACCCCTTCCTCCAGGTTGGATTCAGTCCAGTTGACCTCCTCCACTAAGCGCCCTTGTGCAGGAAACAAGTGATAAACACATACATGGCTGCACTACCCCTACTCACGTGCAGTAGGAGTTCCCCGGACAGACATTCATAAAACTGCAAGTTTGCAGCTTCCACGAAAAGTTTTCTGACCTCCAATGCTGATTAACCAACCATGGATTCAATGGGAACAGCAACACCTATTGAACTACAAGAGTTCTCAGAAAGTGAGTTCCTTCAAAGTGGGTCCTGTATTTTACTAATATCTATTAATATCCCTGGCACTTTGCAAAGTGTGTAGCATATGTAGGTACTCAGTAATTCTTAACTGAATTCAATTGTTTCTTGGCAATTAGAGAATCTGTGAATTCGAAGGTACTGGAATGGCTGAAAACACCAGGAATTGTTTAGGGAAGCCATCCAGGCAGAGTCCCCAGGCCAGCTGGTGTGCTTTAGAGAGCATCTGCTTAGAGCAAGTTCCTAGACTGCAGAACTAGTCCCAGGCCAGTCACCAACCAGCCTAATAGCTAAATGAAAAAATCACTTCTTAACTTTAATCCCCTCATTTTACACTCGAGGCAACTGAGGGCAATAACAAATTTGGTAATACCTTCAATTATATTTTACAGTTTTACAAAGTCTACTCCCTCCACATTTATCCCTTTACTGCCTGACTTGTTCAATTTTACTCTATTATACGGACTAAAACTCCACTAGCTAGAAAACTAACATGAAAGGACTCTTGGTTAATCACATCATAGCATGAAATAGATGAGCAAATTTAAACCTTCAAATCCTAGTTAGAATCAGCAGGCCCTGAGGAAAGAGGTGTACTGGTTTGGAGAGAGAGTAAGGGGAAGTTGGTAATTCCTGGGCACTGAGTATTTTAAAGAGTTAAAGTGGGAACTGGGAACTTCCCAACCTTATTGAAGATGCCCCTTGTCAGCAAGGCTGTTTCTTCCCCTCCTCCTCCAACCCTCTGCTGGTGAGGGGCACATGCTAGTTATATAGTTCTATTCATTTACCAAATATTTATTTTAATAACCAATTGTTTGTAACTTTCTGAGAACATCCTAGCTTTACTGTATCTTATTAGAGTCTAAATGAGTGTTAGTATTTCAAATACACAGATACTGCTAATGTCACACCTCCAGTTAAGGTAAGTAGAAAGGCCCTATCTCACTCGTCAAAGCTATTTACTTGGAAGCGGATGTGGCTCAAGTGATTGGGCTCCCATCTACCATATAGGAAGTCCAAGTTTCAATTCCCGGGGCCTCCTGGTGAAGGTAAGCTGGCCCATGCAGTAAGCTGGCCTGAGCGGAGTGCTGGCCCATGCGGAGTGCTGGTCCCCGCAGGAATGCTGGCCCTAGTGGAGAGCTGGTGCAGCAAGATTATGCAACAAAAAGAGACACAGAGGACAAACAATAAGAGACACAGCAGACTAGGGAGCTTTGGGGGTGCAAGAGATCTCTCCCACTCTGGAAGGTCCCAGGATCAGTTCCCGGTGCTGCCTAAAGAGAAGACAAGCAGACACAGAAGAACACACAGCAAATGGACACAGAGAGCAGACAGTGAGCGCAAAAACAACGGGCGGGGATAAATAAATAAATCTTAAAAAAAAAAAAAAAGCTATTTACATATTCCTCTACTTTTTCTCCTGCTTATGAGTTCTTGTTTGACTTTTTCATCCTTTGATCTTCCTGGATTAGGATTTATGGAGCATGTATAGCCCAAGGAAAGAATGTATCCATCCTTATGGTACTGATGGATGCCCTTTCTGGTTTCCCACAGTGTAGGACTTTCCCTAACATGCATGTCAAATCCAATTGCCTAACAATGTCTGCACAGCCTTCAGAGGAGACCAGCCCTCTGACCCAAGAAATGAACATTGACAAAATGCAGAAATGGATTCTAATGTCACTTGGCTGATTTTTTGGACTTTTAAGCCCAAGAGTGACTCATTTGTAAATGACTAGGTGTGAAAAAGTCTCTTTATATAGGATTTTATCTTTATAAACAAGCACAATTTCAACAGCTGCTATGGCAAAGATGCATATTCTACAGAACAAAGCTATTTTCGTAGTCTTTAGAAATAATGCCTTCTTAATCTAGTGCCTTTGAAATCATACAAGATCTTACAAAAGTTTATTTTCTGATTTGTGGTCTAGGGATGCAACCACTCTACCATAAAGACCCCAATCCTGTTATTTGACACAAAACTGGACGGGGTGAGTTGAGCCTTTATCACACCTTTGTCTGTGGTCAAGTAGCAATTAGCCTCTAATCCCTTCCTTCTTCAAACACAATTAAACAAAACACAAAGGAGCCAGGCAGGAGGAAAAGAAGGTTGGAGGCCAGACTTCAGGATGCAGAATTTACTTGTTTACTTGCTACTTTTTTTTTTTTCCTTTTATTTATTTTGTTTTAGTCCAGCAAGCTGAGAAAATGCTTTCCAACACCACAGACAACTAGATATGGAAAGGCCACTCTATACCAGTTAGTCCAGGCTTATTCATTGCAGATGAAGACAGTGAGGTTCAGAGGGATAGGGTGATTTCCCCAAGTCCCAGAAATCTCAAGGAGTGAGGTTTAGCACTTAGTCCTACTGCTAGTTTACTGTACTCAGACTGTATTTCAAATTTATCGCACAACCTTAAATAATGTTGGTCCCAATTTATTTTTTTTAATGATAGATTTTCATAGTATTAAGGATGGATTTCTTGTCATGATTATAGGTACGAATTAATAAACACAGGGGAGCGTTAAAAATCAAAGTAATAGTTTTTCAAGCCTTTGCAGTAGCTTGGATTTCCTTTGCTAAATCGCTTAAATTTGTCCTCATTCCCAAAATCCAGATGCCTTGGGAGCACATTTGAGATTTATTCAACCAAATAAAGTGAAAATGATAGGACACTAATTGGCTTCATCATATTTTTAACATCTATCTACTAAGCATATATTAACTCCCCACCACAGCTCACCTACAGAAAATTTAACAATGCCCCCATTCCTCCAACTGCCAAGTCTCAACCAAGTAGACAACACATTATGCTAAAATTACTTTCCCACATGATTCATCTACAGAAAGATGATTTCACACTAACTTTCATTTTCTCCCAAGAAATAAGGAACAAGGGAAAAAGAAAGCAAACCTTATTTCATGGTCTGGCACCCACTGAGGAGTGCATAATTTTCTTTGTTCTAAGAAATACTAATTCTCTTCTTCCTCTTTAATTCCCTAAATTATGATCTACGAGCTATTACATAGAAATTGTAAAATGTTGGCTTATGTGCATACTTCTACTTTAGTACATTAACAGTTAATATTCTAAGACACCTGCCTCAAACTATTCAAAATGTGATTATACACATTTGGATGTTTAATCCCTTATTAGATAGATTAGAGGAGAAAAGCAGGGTTTCAGGCTTACAGAGTTTAAGCTTGTTGAGGGCTGTTAGCAAAAAAGGGAATTGGCTATCGGGGAAATTCATTGCATTAAGTAAAAAATGCATCATTTAAGAGACGTTGATTCTCAAATGCAGAATTAAGCCAGTGGTATCCTTTGCAAGGATCCAGTATTATTTGCTGTTTTGAGTGACTGGTCCCTAAACTGCAGAGTTTAGATATATAAACCTCAAACCCCATTATCTCTTCGTTAATATTGAGTAGAGTCAAGTGTTCTTGATTACAAAAAACAGAGAACTGAAGTAATTATTGGGTAATCAAGCCCACGAAAAACCTGTGGCTTCAACTATCCAAGGAGTGTCCCGATTTTCTATTAAAACTCTAAAAGCCCCAGTCTGACAAGTCTTTTCTTTTAAAATTACTTAAGGATAACACGAACAGTCACCATTAAAATATCTTCATGTTTTTATGTTTAGTTAGTATTCTCCAGACCACTAACCATATTTACATCCCCCCCCTCCACCCCCAGGAAACTAATTCAAGAATTCCTTTTGAACCCTCAGCCTATCCCTCTTTTTTATTTTCTATTTCCAATCCAGTGTTCTCCATCAGAACAGTGAGAGCAGTTTGGAATTGAGGCAAGCGCCGTCTTTTGTTGAGACAGAACCCGAGGTAAATAAAAGCACCCAAATGGAAGGTAGTGCACATTAATAATTTACAGCTCAACACTCCTGTAGAGTTTGGCAACTCTACTTCTAAGGGTGAACTATGTTTTCTTGAAATTCCAAGCACAGAAGGCATGTGGGCAGCAGCTAGGAAAAGAAACTACACAAAAAAGTAAAACAATGCTGGGAGAAAAACTACCAGAGGACCGAGGACCTGGGCAGAGGGTGTCAGAGCCAGGTAAAGCGGAGATGCAAAGCTGAAAACCTCCTCCGGAGAGTCAAGACAACCGGTTTCCAATTATGTTGTCTTTGTTAGATGAAAGGCAGGCCACCCCTGGGGATCTCAGATCTGTGTCCTCAAATAACAGCGGGCTATCGTCCTTCAAGCAGTGAAATACTTCAAGCAGTGAAATATGCACTCTCCTACTCGGCTTGTTCTGAGCCCCCTCCTGGCCCCAGCTCTCAGCCTGCTGCTTTGGAATGCACAGCATGCCTGGACAAAACGCATCCTGAATCAGTCTGCCCACACTGCCTAGCACTGTTTATGCTTGTATTTTCCAAGGCTCCCATCCAGCACCATAAATTATAAATGCATCTCTAAGCCTGCTGGGTAGTCCAAATATGCACACGGCACAAAAGGGAGAATATTAAATGATTTGCACAGAGAAGTTAATACATGGATTAAACCTCTGGCTTACTGGGACATTAAAACAACAGGCTGTGTAGGAGAGCGTTAACTCTGTGAAAACTTTTTGTTTAAATACACTTAGAACCACAATTTTTGGCCAAATTCTACTTTAGGATATCTTTTTCAGTCGCCATATCAGATGTCTAGTGTCATAATAGAAACCTTATGGCATTTTTATAAACTATTATTGTAATGCTCAAAATAACCACTTAGTTCAGGGGTCAACAAATTTCTGTAAAAGGGCCAGATAGTAAATATTTGAGGCTTTGCAGGCCATACAGTCTGTCTCAACTATTTGATGCTTCTGTTGCAACAGAAAGCAGCCGGAAGAAAATAAAGGTGAATGTTTGGCTGTGTTCCAATAAAACTTTACAGACACTGAAATTTGGATTTCATATAATTTTCACGTGTCAGAAATATTATTCTCCTTTTGATTTTTTTTTTTTTCATCCACTGTTAGCTCATGGACCCTACTAAACAGGTAGAGACCTGGATTTGGCTGACGGTCCAAAGCTCACCGACCCCTGATATAAATGGATGAAGGATGGACATTGCTGCCGTCCAGGTGGGGTAGAGAGGCCAGGGGAAGGTGGTGCAGGTGAAAAGGAGGTGATGTGGTATGTCTTGCTACTCTAAGTGAGGTGCCAGGAAGCAGCATCAGCGTCACCTACAGAATCAAAATCTGCATGTAAACCAGATCCACAGGTTATGTGCAAGCAGTGGGGTTGTGGTTTAAAGTTTGGGTTCTGGAATGAAAAAGCCTTCAAATCTTTGGGCTTCTCATTAGCTTTGAGACCTTGGACAGATTATTTAACCTCTGTATGCCTGTGTCCACATATAAAGAGTGGGGATAATGATGAGGTAATCTACGTAAAAACTTAGAAAGTGCCTGGCAAGTACACTTACTAAGTTCTTAATATTGTTCACTTTAGAAACTAAGTGCACATGCACTTCTAATGGCCACATTTTTAGCCAGGGTCACTTTAAAAGAGGAGAACAATTGCAATTATAGCCTCTCCCACCCCACCCCCCAACAATTCCATCCATAAAAGAAAATAAAGACGCCACAACTCCTGGTTGCAGAGTGTAAAATATATTGATGGCTGTAAAGGGACAACTTGGAGACATTTCAGGTCTGCTCGGATGGCGTGCAGTACGCATACATGCTCTGTTTTTCTAAACCATTTCATGAAGTTTTCAAATACATCTGTTTGTAACATGGTGTTTTGTTGGGTTTTTTTTTCATTAGCACAGATGACTACTCTACAGTTTCTTCTAGAGTAAATAAATATCATGGCTAAGTTTGCAGAGCAACTATAGACTCATTTAGGTGTTTAACAAGGTGAACTATTTCACAATTAGATCAACCACTGAGTTAACAGCAAGGTGGTTCTCGTTTGTTTCGTTCACTGCCAGGAGGGGAGCCACTTTTCCAATTTATTCTTTGTTTACATGTTTAGTCACCAACAGACCCCGAGAAGTAATGAAAAATAACAGTCTGTTAAAGAAAATTTAAATGTAATTACGCTGTGGGTTTTTTCCAAGACCCTTAAAGTCAGACAATTTAAATTTACAAGGGAAAAAAAAATAGGTGTCGTGGAAAACTAAGTAACAAAAACCCTGAAAAACACATCTGTAGCACACAGTGGTCAGTTGTAAACAGCTCAGAAGGGCAAAAAAACAAAAACAAAAAACTCCTTCTAGAAAGTTAAGCAGTCCAATGACAAACTCTGCTTTTTTTTTCCCCCTAGTGGCTATTTTCCTACCACAGTGTTGAGCTTCCTTATTATATTAAATAACTTATGTGGGTAAAAATGAGTTTGCTAACCAGCAGCCAACTCAAAACCTTGCAGGAAGAGGGAGGAGAGGAATTTACAACACAGCACACACTAACGGGAACAAACTCCACTTCAGCCTTCAACCAGTCTTACCTCTCTCTGGAAATACTGATGGAGCTGAGTTTGGGGATCTAAATGGAGGGGTTTTTCCCCCTCCCTCCTCTCCCTTTATCATTTAAGTTAACAAAGGAACACAGGCTTCCTAAGCGCCAGCACTCAGCTGGGCAAGTCCCATTAGCAGCAAATGTTCAACCAAATTAAAAAAACACACACACACACAAAAGAAAGCTCCATCCAGGTGCAGAGCTGTGATTCACATGGAAATTCCAGGAGATGAATCATGTGCAGAGCTGGGATCTTTAGAGGATTCTTTCTCCAGCATCTTCGTCTTCAGTGAACATTTCAGTCTCATGAAATCCGGTCAGTCTATTAGCCGTGGAAAATAAGTTCCCCATCTGCTCATGAGTGAGCTTGCTTTCTTTGTGGACCAGAGCACTCCAATGCCGATGGGGTCCCCATGATTTTCCTCAGTACTAGATGCCAGAACGCAAAGACCAACCCCTCAGGGATCCGCATGATGCAGTAGCAGCAGCAATTAGCATCCCACTTGTTAAACTCTGCCTAAGAGGCTCGACCTGAGTAATAAAGAACAGCACATAAGAAAGAAGGCAGCTGAATATATGAACTAGAATTCCAATGCCCTGCCTAACACTAGCTTCGACTTTGCCGAATTCTAAGTATATTTTACATACATCCTTGAAGAAAACTGCTAGTCAGTTAAAACAAATATTAATGGAGATGGCAAAAGAGTTATTTCTAGGTGAAACTGTGTCTTGAGAGGCTTTATATTAAAAAAGAAAAAAAAAAACCCACACAAAATAAAGATCATTAATGACTAAAAGCTTTTAGATATCTGCTGGTCTTACCACCAATGGGTTTATTGAGTAGATATAAGCATCTTCAACAACACATTCCATGACCACTGGGAGCACTTATGCAGTAGGGGATGAGAAAAGTGTCTTCCCTCAGAGATGTATTAGTCATTGCCATGACTGAACTTAAGTGTCTGCTAGGAATGACTCTAGGGGCCAGCAGGACAAGTGTCAAGGTAAAAATATCTTACTGACTTCAACGTTAACATATGTACAAATTTTCAGGTAGGCACTGTCATTCTAGAATTATCAGTCTTCGTATCTGCTTAACATAGGTGGCTTTGCAAATTGCAACAGGCTATTTTCTTTTCTTTACCCCCTGTGTGGTCATTGTGCCTTGGCCAATACCTGCAGTGACCCAGCATCATTTAACAACTCTGCAGGGGCAGGGACTGAAGGGCAGTGCTGCACCAGAAAATGTGTCAAGTGTTGTGGCAGACATGAGGGGGGAGACCTGTGCTTGTCCTCAAGGGACCTGGAGATCAGTAGGGAAAGGACCGCACACACTACAAAACAATCTGCGGTTGGTAACAGGAGAGGAACGCTGCCATATGAGTTCAGGAGGGAACTTTTCTGGGAGACAGATGAGTCAAGGAGGAGAAGGCATTGGAGGTAGGTCTTGAGAAGGGCAAAGAAGAGACAGAGTGCATGGCTTAAAAACAGACATGAAGGGAAGGCATAGTAGAGCTCAGGGACCTTGTAAAGATGACATAACATGGAAGCTATTCCCTCACAAAGACTACATCATCTCTGTGTTTATGATGCACATATGTCCTTAGATACCACTCATTTTATTTGTACCACAGCTAGTCCTTCAGTGTATCCTTATCAAAAGCATTAGAGGATAATTTTGAGTATACTGTCCAATTTCAGGTGGATTCATCCTCTTTTTTCACCTCATATTTTAAAATTCTCCACTAAATTCTTATGCCACATTTTAACCAATGAAATATTAAATGCCATTTTGTACACTATATGTGTACGTAACATAGATATATGGGAAGATATTAAATAATTCAAGCTTTAGATTCTACTAGCAATCCTTTGACTTACAAACCCTTCCAACCTAACCTCTAATCAATAGAATTATGATATAAAAGAATAACAACTAGAAAAGAATTGTAGGTAGTTTGGGACTATTTAAATTTGTCTGGATTCCACAGGTAATATAGAAATAAGGTATTATTTATGCATTCCAATTTATCTGTCTACCAATTAAAAAAAAAAACAAGAAAAGTAATAATAGCTAAGCTGTACCCAGCAACCATATCAATTATTCAAAAAAATAGAAAGCGGGGATTAAAAATAAGAAAAACATGGAAGGCATGTTTTTAGTTCACCTAAAAAAAGATAACTAAAAGGAGTAATTCCTAAATCTTTTTTCCAACAAGGTATATACTCTGAGGTATCTAACGCATTAAAGAGTACAGTATCCTTTAATAAAAACACAAATAAAAATTTTAATTTACATGTGCCACTGGTAGGCACAAAATTTCATCATCATAAAATTGGGCACCAGCAGAGTAGGGCTGTTGTATTCCCATGATTCTGGACCACTGGCCATAACTTCTTTATGTTTGTCTCTGGGGATACAAGAAACTTTTCCTTAACCTATCACCATGAATGTTCTAAGGATAAGAATTCCAATACATCTGTACGCCATCCTTCCCTCATTGACAGGTACAGAGAAGCAGGCTTAAGTTTTCTTTTGATACAAACAAAAGCAGAGAAAACAAAGTGTATCCTGAATATTCTGTTTCATGAAACCTAGTCCTACGCAGAATAACAAAGGCTCCCAAATGACTGTGAAAACACAAGAGGAAGAAGAGGAAATGTTCTTGTCAACCCCGATACAAAAAGGTACATGTTCCTAGAGCTTATTGGTAGAAATATATTATACTATACCTGGGATGCTTTTGCCCATTAAAATGTCTTAATAGTCAAAATAGAAATTTACCTATTCTAGTTCTTTATGAAAATTTATTTGTTTGGAATACTAACAGATTAATAAAATTTGAAAATACTCTGGATTATATTTAAAGTCCCAACTCTCTCCCTCAAACCAAAGAGGCAACTAGGATTCAGTCACTAAGTGGCACACCCAACTTTATTGAGCCAGCTCCTATTTAAGTCTCTTATCTCAAATCAAATAAAATTACAGTTAAAAGAACTATTTAGAAATGTGCTCTGAACTTCGGATCTTTTAGATGCGGAAAACAAGAGGATGCTCCTATTGCTGCACCATGGATAATTTCAGTTCCTCATTCCAAAAATAATGGGAGATACAAAGGGTCACTGTATATCTGTTAGCATTAAAAAAAAAAAAAAAAGAAAGAAAGAAAGAAAAAGAAAGGCAATAAACTGAATGGTGGCAATGAGAATTATAAGACACAAGGATTTGGTTAACAGGAGTTAAGGTGCAGAGAACTGGGAACAGTAGGCAAGGACCTCCTATAGAAAGCAGAGTTTTCTTCAAGTAAGATCAACATCTCCTTTAGATTTGAGCAGCAATGAGAAGCAATGAGACCCACCTTAAAGACTTCCATCTGTCTTTCTCTATATGATTTTCAGGTCCTTCACTCTCATATGAAGCCAAGTAGAGAGCTACAATCAACCAAAAGTAAGAGTGTGTTAACAGTGAAGGCTTCTCTCAATACATTATCTACCAACATCCACCCTCTTGTTCAACTTGAACCAAACCCTATAGCAAAACTACACACTTTATATCATATTACAGCCAAGAAGCATCATGATTGGCCATCTCAACAAAAACTCCAAGGGCTTCTAGGCCAAAAATGCACTTTAATTCACTGAGACAATTTATGAAGCCAAAAGAGCTTACAAATGCAAGCCACATGGTGCTGTCATATACTCAGATTAACGTTCTTTACAAAGAAGTGGCGAATCTTTTCCTGATAGTCTTAGTTTTTAAAAACTCTTCATAGGTAAAAACCCAGGTTGTCTAGGCCAATTTTTTATCCTTTTAATATTTTTTTCCCTTCTTCTTCAATCAGAAAGAATCTTCACCCAAAGATTTCAAAGATGGTTATACAAGTAAAACAATCAAGTCTTCTCTAAGAATAGGCAGATAGTACTAATATTAAGGATTTAAATTCATTGGTAAATGGATAATGAAATTGGGAACTGTGATGAGCTCTTCATTTTTGTTCTGTTCAGGAAACAGGAATGTGTGCAAACATTTGGATTAGGATAAAACTAATAAGCATAAATTTTTCATTTTCAATAGTTAAAACATATTAACATATATTCACATTTAAAGTCCATTGCTTAATCTTTCACTGACAATTTAAAAATTTCTTCAGTCATTATCAGAAACACTATCAATTTATCATGAAAATTGTTAGGTGCTATTGATTCCTATAATATCAGAATATAACAAGAAGGGAATAAATCATCAAGCCTCTTATAAACACTGTGTCCTGGTGAATTTTTCTGTACATATTCAATCACTATTTCTGCCTCAAATTGACCATTTTTTAACACATCAAGGCTTTCTACTACTTTTTAAAACAAGGGGTAGCAGTAAGTTTTTTTTTGTTTTTTTTTTTTTGTTTTTTTCACTATCTTGAATATCAACATACCATGAAACACCTTTTTCTCCATTAAAGCAAGCTCAAGCAAGAGAAAAAAAATCCTTCAATAACTTTCCATTTGTGCCCAAAACTCTGCAGAGCTGATATAAAAAACTTTAAACCCAGTTTATGGGTGAATTTTATGTTAGGTGTATAAGCCAAATATTTTGTGGATAAATCATAAGGTCTTCTGTGCAATGAGTCTTGAGATGGAAGAGGTCAGAGGGCAGTCCTCACACTATATGGAGAACCAGGTACCAATCACTTATAGTCTAATTTTCCAACTACTAGGCTTGGGGATGCTAGTAGCAGGTCTACCTGAATGGCAACTCACCATCTTCACTGAAGACGGGTACTGTGAGCAGATACTGCAAGATCTTCCGGTCCCTCTCAAATGGACACTCGACTTGTTTCCACGTCATGAATTCGCTAACTTGTTTGGCCAGTTCCCAAAATTTCTGGAAAAGAATAAAAGAAAAGCATTTAGAGGGAGTGTAAAAATTATGAGCTTGGAAGAACCAATTCCATTTAACATACTTCCCTCTGGTTTCCAATCTTATATAATTTTAATTCAATAAAACTTTATTTGCAGGCTGTAAGTAAAAATTAACTCAAGTTCCTCCAAATAATAATAATGGTGCAGCTTATCTATTCTATTTGGTATCATTAATTTCCTACAAAATAGAAGGCAACGAAAAAACTCAGTTCTCTAACTTCAGAATTAGAGTGAGCTTTGGCTGCCTGGAAGGGGATGCAATACTGGAGCAGCTGTCCCTCCCAGTGCTTTGTTTAGCATCCTACCTTATCACACTTACCTCGAAATTGACATGGCCATTTGGAAGCCGGTTGGCACAGCCTTCATTGAGGAAATAAATATCTTTGATTAAGAGACTGAAGAATGGTATCACAATCTAGAGGAAAAAAAAAAGGTTCTGGTTTGTTTGGGCAAATAAACATTTAGCCACTAGTCAAACAATACAAGAGATTAATGAACAACATTAACTCTGGATGCAATGAAAGGCTACAAAATTAATATACAGTGCTTTATTTCCCTCATATATCAGCAATTTCCTCCCTCAAATAATTTTGCTTAAGATGCAAATACTATTAATAACTAAAACACACAAAGGGCAGGTGGGCTTAGAGATGGATTCTCCTACAGTTTTTTAAAAAAGTTTTCATATTGTAATAGTATATAATAAAACCTGAAAGCTTTAACTATAATGAAAGAAAAAAATATATCTAAAATAACTCTTGGGGAACAGATGTGGCTCAAGCAGTTGAGCACCTGCTTCCCACATGAGAGATTCCAGGTTTGGTCCCTGGTGCCTCCTAAAAACAAAAACAACAAAACAAAACAAAGCAACAAGCAAACAAACAAAAAAACCAACTCAGGGGAGCCAATGTGGCTCAGTGGCTGAGTGCTGGCTTCCTACATATGAGTTCCCGGGTTCATTCCTGGGCCCCAGTACCTCAAAACAAAACAAAACAAAACAAAACAAAACACTCTTGCTTTTCATTTAGCAGCCCCTTGGTTATAGCAAAATATTAATAGACTACCTCTCTGCAGGTACCGAAATTTTAAGATCCATGACCCATCTCCCTGTTTGAATCTGTATTGCTATATCCTTAAGATTATACAATGAAGATGAACTTTTTAAAATAGATGAGCCATTAACTTTAAACCTGAGGCCATTGCTCAAGCTAACCTGAGAGTTCAAGGTTTTGGGCAACAGTTGTGGCAAACTTCCTATTGAGTAAACCTGGTGTTCTTATCACCGAACAAGTTAGCACCTGTTCTGTGGGAAATCATCATCAGAAGAGGGACCTTTCACAATATATTGTGCGATGTGCTCCAAGTGAAGGAGGAATATAAATGTGCAAATTAAAATTAGGAACCTGCTTTAGCAATACTTTCTTGTCTCACATCTTTGGTTTGATGAGGTGGTATTTAATTAAATAACCTAAAATAACGAGTACCAAGAAAGTACTCTAAATCCTACTAAACCCTAATAAACAAAGCTTAGATAGAGTTGTTTCTACTTTCTATCAAATGCCAACATGTCTTTAAAGATTCTAAATTTGCTACAATGCAAGTAACGTATTGTAGACAAACTGTGGGTCTATGTTGATTCCCCAAGATCAGGTTTTTGAAGTTTTCCTAAGCTTATGATTCATGTGATACTAGGTGAATGGGAAGTTTGGAAAACAAATTTTCTAACTCACACACAAAAATATTAAATATCAATTCATTTCTAGAAAGAAGTTCATATTTTCTCTAGAGTCATTTTTAAGAAAAAAGTTTTGATAATTTTTCATTTCATTCATCTCTGAAAATAAAGGAAGAACCTTCAGTTTTGACTGCCCTCTTGAATATACTTGCAATTATTTGCTGTTGTCTGTGGACATCTCTAAAGATGAATTAGTAAAGACCCCCTCATCTCAGCTACTTTTGCTTTCTCTTTCAAATTTAATGTATATTTCTCCATTATTTTATAACTAAACAGTCTTAGTAACAATGATAAAAGTACTCGTGAACTCCTTGCTGCTTTGAAACTGCTAGTCAGTGGGAGGTGCTGGGCTTTGCAATCTGTCAGAGATTAGTTTAAAACGTGGCTTTGCGATTTACTGGTGGTATAAGCCAGGAGCTGGCAAACTGCAGTGCATGGGTCAACTCCAGCCCATTATCTTGTTTTTATATAGCCTACAAGCTAAGAATGGTTTTATCATTTTATTTACATGGCTAGAAAAAAAAATTGAAAGAAGAATAATATTTCATGATGTATGAAAAGTATATGAAATTCAAATTATAGTGGTCATAGAGCTTTACGAGAACACAACTGCACTCATTTGTTTACATATTGTCTATATATGCTTTTGTGCTACTACATCAGATTTGAGTAGTTGAAATGGAGGCCATGTGGGCCAGAAAGTCTAAAATGTTTATTATCTGGTCCTTTATAGAAAAAGTTTGCTGACCCTACTATAAATCTGACATACTAAGAAAACCTAGTTTTCTCACCTTAAAAGGGGAACAGTAGTAACTACCTCATTGAGTTGTAAGAATTAAATTAAATAATACAGCTTTGACCTCAAGTAAGCACTCCCAAAATTTGACTGGGTCCCATTCAAGAGGACAAATATCACTGATGCACCGTAATTACGGGAACACATCATAAGGCAGCCCCAAGGAATTGAGCATAAAACTATAATCAAGATGCAATATTGGGACAGCGTTTAAACAAGAGCTTCATTTCTGTGCTCTATCTATTTTGTAGAGCTGTGAGATTTAGCAAGTGCTGACCATTTGCTGTCTCATGTTGATATTAAACTTTTCATAAACTGTGTTATGTGCTTCAAATGGGCTTATAAACTCTGGGTGGCAGAGGCTCTAACTTATGGGATTTTTGCAATGACGGTCACCTGCAAGGTGCTGGACTGCTGATTGTCTGGATTACTCTTCCAAGAAAATAGACAAGTAAATAATTTCACTTAAGATAATGTATTTTATGCTCATGTCCAAGTAAGAAGTCTCACAGCCTTCTTCAACCTCTCATATACCCCAGGCAATTCCCTTCAGATCATAACACCTACAGACACATCTAACATTGTAAAAATCAGGAGATTATAAGGACTTTGGATTTCCATAAACTAAGGTTATGAACTAAGGTAAAAGTTACCAGTAGGAGAAGGTAAAAATTTGGTTTCTAGAAGGTCTTGCTGATGATATCTTTCGTGGGAGAACTTCTCAAGTATTAATGTTTTCCAATTTCCTCTCAAAACAGTCTCTTAATTCAGAGACTCGGCAACTATATTTTAAAGTTACTATCAGTTCCACTCTTAGAAATGAATGTTCTTGAGTAGGAACACGTTCACAGCAACAGGATGCAAAAGGATTTAATACTATATCATCACATGAGGAATGGCTGAAGACCTGGAGACACAAGTACCCACAGGAAAAAAGAGCCATATAAGGTATACTTTAAGGGCTCCTGTGAGGAAGGAAAATTTGCTTTGTTCCATGACTGTGTACCTTGATGAGACGTGCTGCTTCAACCACATAAATTTGGATTTGAAAGAGTATTAAAGATTCTATTACTCTAGTTATGTTGCCAGGATTATTTTAAAATAGGAAATTATTTTGGAATACAGTTTCCCCATGCGTCAAAAAAAAAGGTGGGTAGGGGGAATCCCAATTTTCTTACTTAAAGATCAATTTTGTCCAGAAATGCTTTCATTCTTGGCTGTTAGAGAAAGAGATAGTATATATTTTTCAATGGTGGAGATTTTACTTGTTTTATGAACTACAGTGTACAATTCATATGCTTACACAGAACCAAGTTAAGAAAAATAAATAAATAAAGCAGACAGAATTTATTTAATGATGTAAAGGGTAAATACTTTGGACTTTTGCTGGGAAAAGCTGTTAGTTTCCCACAAGCACAATACTCAAGGAACTCTTTTTGGGAGATTTTACTTTAGAATTAGTTTGGTCAAAGCTGCGACTCTCTCCTAGTAGCTGAAGCAAAGCCCAACACACACAGAAGGCCATGGAGAGAGTCCATCACGCTCAAAACTGAGAGGTAAACTGGACGACAGGTGTGGCCTCTGATGTATCTTCAGACTCTACTGTGCTGGGATCCTCTCATGTATGTGCTGATTTTCTGATGCTTAAAAAACCTCAGCTTAGATCTTTTCTCAATCTAGTCACAGGAGCAGTGAGATTTGACAAGTAATATTTAGAAACTGGTAAACTGTTGGGTTATAGTGAGATGGTTATTTAAGCTTCATCTCCTCTCTGACCTCATAAATTTCTCTCTATATAGGAAAAAAGTTAATGTATTTACAATACCCCTCAAAAGTGATCAGAACCAATCTTCCAGATCTTGTTAGGAACTAATTCAGCATTTTTAAAGGATGGAATTTCTTTTTGTGTTTGTTTTTGTTTTATTTTGATTTTTAAATACAGCATGCTTCATGAATTTACACAGCACCCTTCCCTAGGGGCCATGCTTATCTTCTCTGTATCGTTTCAATTTTTATATCTGTGCGGCTGAAGCAAGCACTGTGAATTTTTATTTTAGATTTTTATTAAAGATAATTAAGGATAAAGCTTTTTGCGGGGGTTGTGATTGAGATGCCTGAAATGTTTGTTACCCTCATTTTTTTTGTTGAAGATACAGTCTAATTAAAAGACGGACAGAATCTAAATATACAACAGAGTCCATCAAACAACCTTCCTTTAGCCTATTACCATAACCAAGTATTTACTTCCCAAATAATCTGATCTTTAAATGTCATAAAATTTATACTTCCTCCACAAGAGACAGAACTCAGAAATGTGCCAAGAAAGGATCCTCATAGTCAAGAGTATGGTAGATACAGGATGGTATTAAATTATTTAAGGGTGTTGAGGTGGTTTTAGTCTTTTGTGGATCCCAGAAAATCATATCCTTAGAGATAACCTATTCCTGTGTGTGTATAACTATCATAGGTGGGATGGTTTGAATACATTTCTTCAGTTAAGGGTCTTTGATTAGATTGCATGACCCAGGGTGGGTCTTCATCCTCTCACTGGAGTCCTTTATAAAGGGAAGAATGAAAAGCCACAGATTCAGAAAAAAGCTGCAGAGACAGAGAGGAACACAGAAGCTAAGAAGACCCAGGGAGCCAGAAGCTGAGAGGAAGCTACTTTAGCCAGAAGCTGAAAGTAACAAGGTCTGGAGGAGAGGGGAGAGATGAGTAGATGCTGCCTTGTGCCTGACCTCACAGCTACAGCTCAGAGAAAAAAGATTTTCTGATGATGCCTTGATTTGGACACTTTCAAGGTGTCAGAAGTCTAAGCTTATAAGTTAAAAGCCAACCCATTTCTGGTTTATTGCTTTGGCAGCCTTTAGCAAACAAAAACAGGTGGGGTAGATAGAGTAAGGATCATTAATTTCTTAGACATCATCCCTGTACTTTTTATGCCACCCACATATCCAATTAGTAGCAGCAGGCTTCATGCTATAGCAACTAACCTACTTTCTGAAAATAAATGACTTAACCATGGGAAGTAAGTTAATTTTTTAAGAGAAAAGGTTACATCAAATCAGCTATGTTGTACAGAGCTTAAATGTCTATTTTTCATTAAGACAATTACTCTCTAATGCTATTAGTCATCATAACATATGACTTAATTAATGCTTGAAACACAACTAAGACACTCTACAAAATAATCATTTAAATAACGCAATGATAACAAAGAAAAATGCATTTGCAAAGGTCTACACCAAATGACCTTTCCCTTTACACAGTGCAACTTTGCGTTTGTACTTCTCCCCTAAATGACAAGTAGTAAAATTTCTACAGTGAACTAACAGTATACCAACTTTCAATCTTAGATCTGAACAGGTAAAAGAAGCTCTGCAGCAGCCTACATTACCTTTCAGTGCAAAACATGTCTAATCTACCTGAGTAATACTACTTTAAGTCCTACCTTCTCTCTGCTACTATGAGCAGTTAAAGATCTTTGTGCTGCCCCACGAAGTGCTGTTCTATAATTATAGAAATTGCTGGAAGGGTCCATCTGATGCTAGAGACAAAAAGACGAAGAGTATTAACTATTTACTTCTTACCGGCAGGAAGTTCACATGACCACAACTATAATGAACAATACACAAGAATTCAAAATTAGGTAACTCATTTGGAATATGATTTATCTCTCTCATACACACACATATGCATGAAACACTTTAAAACATAAATTTTTGTTTTCTTTCCTGAGGTTTGGTTTATTTTTACAAGCTGCTATCAGCTTCATTAATGTTAAACCTAGACCAAATTCTTTCCAGGCTAACTGTTGAGATTAGATCTAAAACTGATAACAAACACTAGCACTGAAACATTTACTGGTTTCATTTAAGGGTCAGTGGTCTAGTTTATGGTTAGCCATGTACAGTGATCCAACACTCTGGAGTGAACTTGATCGTTGCATTTGGTAGCAAATCATTCACGAATAATTAAAGCATACTACCTTGAAAGAGAGAACTAAATGTACGGGAAAATATGAATAAAGCATCCCATAACACACCAAATAGTAATTGCTAATTTGAGGGAAAACTTGGGAAAGAATCCTTTCTTATTATCTCCAAAGAAGGTAGACTCAAAGCACCAACACACCAAGGTAATACTGAGATGGATGTGATTTAAATCCAAATGCTATTTTGTACAATCCTTACTGCCCTCAGAATTATAGTGGAAAGACTTTTTCACTGCTTGGCTAAATTTTTTGAGAAGGTAGTGAGTGAACATTTCTCTGGGAATGGGAGAACATGTCCCTAGGGACATAGTAGATAAATGAAGCTAGTAGGCCCATGATAATGTAAAATTCTTCATTTTTCAGGACACAAATTCTATCTTAGCATGCAATGTAATGTAATGTAAACAGCAAGTCATCATTTATCCAAGTGCTGACCACAATTTATTTAGCCATTCACCTGTAAATGAGCATTTGGGCTGTTTCTAGTTTGGCGATATTATGAATAATGCTGTTTCTATACATCCTCACACAAGTCTTTCATACAATGGAGGTTTCTCCAAAATGGAAAACTCTATCTATAAAATGACTAGTCTACAACCTGATTTATTTCCTCCTTCTCCAATTCTAAACCATCTTTTCATTCTCCAGGTCTGCAAGGATAAATGGGCTTTTTCTTCTGCAGTACTGTCTGTTCGAAACAAGATCACATAATGGAATCCACTTTCCAGGTATAAAACATTACTTAACAGCAAAACAGTTTCGCCCACCTCAAGAATGTCAAACTTCGCAGTCTTCACTTTGGCCCAGGTTTTCTTTAGTCGAGAGACGGGGCTCATGTTCATGCCAGCTTGCCATTTAAAATGGAAAGAAGAAAATGAAAGTTACAATAAAGAAATAAGAATAGCCATTCTAACTTATACTCCTAAAAAGTGTTTATTAAGTCTAAGTGTAAGAGTTCTACAAATTACTAGTAAGTTATAAACTCCAATCTTGCAAATTTTTCTTATAAATTTTCCTTAGGCCTGCAAATAACATAACTGCTACCATTCACTTTGAGCGGGGGTTGGCAAACTTTTTCTGTACAGGACCAGATGGTAAACATTTCAGGCTTTGCAGGCCATGCAGTCTGTGTTGCAAATACTCAATACTGCCATTGTCGTGCAAAAGCAGTCACTGATTCTAGGTAAACAAATGAGCATGGCTACATTTTAATAAAACTTTATTTATGGACACTGAAATTTGAATTTCGGATTATGTTCACATGTTATGAAATACTATTCTCCTTTGAATTTTTTTCAATCTTCTGAAAACATAAAAACCATTCTTAGCTCATTGGTGATAAAAAGACTGGTGGTGGGCCGAATCTGGCCTGTGGTTTGTAATTTGCCAACCTTTGACCTAGAGCTTAACATGTCATTAAGTGCTTTGCATATATTACCTCACATGTCATCTCAACATTCCTACAGTAAGTTGAAATTCCAGGGGTAATACATTTTCCCAAGGTCATCTAGTTAACAAGTAGCAGAAATGGTAGCTCATATTGATTCGACTCCAAAAGTCACATTCTAACATGCCATGTTGCCGCCTGAATGGTGCTTCCACAGCTTCTTGGAAAAATATTAATCAGTAAAATGGCAAGTGTCTCTAGAATTTACAGTGGCTGTTTATACAGAAAAAAGAGTCCTCACCATTCTTAATGATTCTTTATATTAATTCCATGCCACTAACATTCACATTTTAAGGACCAGTAGAAAGACATTCCCTTTTTATTTAATTGACTTATATATAGCAATACACAGTTGTTAAGTATACAACTGGAGAATATTGAAAAATGTATTAAACCCATGTACCTCTATCTCAATCAAAATATAGAACTTTTAACCTTAAAAAGCACCCTTGTACCCTCTTCCAATCAATCTTCACCATCCATAAAAATGTGAACAGTGATTGCCTACCACCACAGATTATAGTTTTGTCTGTTCTAGAACTTCATATATATGGAGTCATACTACATATACTCTTTGCACCTGGCTTCTTTTGCTCAACATAAAATTCGAACATGCTCTTTATATCAATATCAGTAGTTTATTTTTATTGCAGAATATTTCATTGTATGACTATACCACAATTTGTATAGCCATTCACCTATAAATGGAAATTTGGGTTGTTTCCAGTTTTCAGATATTATGAATAAAGCTTCTTATACACATTTTTGCACAAGTCTTTCCACGGACATATGTTTGCATTTCTATCAGATAAATAACTAAGTGTGGAATTTCTGGGTTATCCTATAAGTATATGGTTATAAAAAACTGTAAACCAGCTCTCTAACATAGTAGTACCATTTAATACTGCCACCAATAACAGTATGAGAGTTCCCACTTGTTCCACATCATCACCAATATGTGGTGTGTTCAGCCTTTTTAATTTCAGCCATTCCAGAGTGTGAAATGGCATTTCACTGTGGATTTAATTTGTGTTTCACTGATAATTAATGATGTGGGGCATGTTTTCATATAGTTATTATTCATTAGAATATCCTCTTTTGTGAAGAGTCTGTTCAAGTATTTTGCTTATTTTTTCATTGGGTTGTTTATCCTTTTATTATTGATTTATAGTTTCTGGATCCATGCCCTTTGTCAGCTATATGTATGACAAATATTTTCTCCCAGGCTAAGGCATGCCTTGACATTTTCTTATTGGTATAAGAGGGAAATTAAGTAATCATCTATTTACCTAGATTATGAACCTTTCAGGTTCCTTATTTAGATGACCTTTCTGGTCACTATTTTTATGGAGTGAACCATATAAATAAAGACCTGAAATTTGGCCAGTGTTTATAGGAGGGAAATAAAGGGGAAATGATATGCAGGGGGAAAACGGAAAAAGCATTGGTGAGAGAGGGATTTATCGGGACCAAGATTACTGAATTAAGTTTTGGGAATTTCTCTGGTTTCAAACTGACCCTGCCTTTTTCCTTTATTCTTTTATTCAAATATACACTTGAATATCTACAATGATTAGGATGACCATATAATTTATCATATAAACTAGGACACTTTCTAATGAAAGAGTCACTATCAATAATTATGTCAAGACAATGGGTATAAATTGGAAAAAAAAAAATACATGACACATGGTTACCCCTTGTACTGTGTTTATAGAAAGAAACATGGTCAGTGGTATTAAAATCACCACAGTACAGAGGAGGAACAAATTTGTGTACTAGGGAATATTATAAGAGCAGGGGCAGTCAGAATATGATCCAGTTTCTCAGGCCACCCTCTTATCCAGGTTGATGGAATTATAGAATTTAGTCTCAGAACATTTAACTCTATGATGCTTGAAACATAAGCTGCCCAAACACATTTTAAAATCCTTTAATTGGACAAATACCTCACTTAGCAGCTTTTATAGATAGATGATGATAAACAGACCAAAAGTATTCTATTAATTCTTGCATACTTAAAAAGATGACACATTCTTGCACCAATGTGGCTATTTAAAGCATTTGGAACCTTCTGAAATAATTCAAGATTAAAAAGTATAGTTTTCATTAACAAAACTATACTACTTTGCAGATTTTCAGTGGATACATTTATAAGACCTATATAAATAAAGGACATGTATCCTCCAGAAAATACTCACAGATTATTGCCATCAAGGAATTAAAGTTGCCAATGTTAAAACACTCCCTTGCTACATCAATGAAATACTCAATTATTCTTGCTCGATGCTTCTTCTTTACAGGCTGTGGAGAAAAAGACAAGAGAAGGCAGTTATACAACATGTAGGACCAACAGCTGTAAAATAAGTATGGAAAAGAACAGTATTAAGAATTAAGAGACAGAGAAAATTCATTTTCTCACCATGCAAATTTCTGTAGCAACCAAGTAACTGAGGCGATTAAACCATTCCACATAAGCTTCTAAGTTGCGTGTTTTCTTCCGTTCACCGTAGCAGTTCTATGGAAAAAGCAATGTAAGCAAATGAGTTGGAGAAAAAAATGTATTAGGCTATAATTTTGTTAGATATGGGCCTTAATGCTCAGTCTATGGATTAGGAAAGCTTCCTAGGGCAGGAAAAAGAAAAAAAAAAAAAAAAGAGAAAGCCATTAACGCTATTGCTTCTCATTATTTAAGTATCAAAATTTCTTAGTATAATCCAGTGAAACCCCTGAGGTCTAGAAATGCACTCTGATGCATTCCTGAAGATGCCCTTCCTTCCCAGGAAACTAAGTTACTCTGAATGGGATTTCTGTATCCTCAGAAGCACAATTCAAAGGAGCCTGATTTAAAGGATATTGCTGGCATTCTAACACAATCTTGACTGATCAATGTGGTAAAAAGACCAATTACTACTCACACAACAAGGAGTAGTAAGAGTGCAGGGGACTAGGAAATGTTCTCCTAAAATTAAGTCCTAGGCCAAAACTGTTTATCATCATATAGCAAAACACTCAATTTCTTCCGTAGTAGATAAATGGAAGGCTACACTAACCTGGTCTTAGTAGGGATATATTGTTCAAAAACAAAAGGGGTTAACATCATCCTGGAGTCCAAGGCCAGGCTTGAACAGGTTAATTAACCCCTCTTTCCTTCCTTTCAAATCAAAACAAAACAAAAGCCCACTAGCCTTCACTTACAGAATGTGTTCTTCACTTCCTGCACTGAGGGAAACTATTCTAAGGCCGGAAAACAGCTGTTGCCCCTATTTCCAGAGTGGGGCTTTCATCAGTGGGTGATGTAGTCTTTGCCTAACATTTCAAAAGCTGCACAAGGTCACTGGAAAAAAAGAGTTCTACCGCGTGGTCACTGTTGTTACAGATCATGCCCAGTATTCTTTTATTTATGAGTGGTTTCACCCTGGTAATAAACCTGCCATGAAGAATTCATCAACTAAGAGGCAAAGCACTAAAGACCCTTGCTCAGCAAGCTGGATGCCCATCTTCTTACTTCCCATGTTACTGCTGAATCATGAGCCGAGCATTCTCTCATAGTTTCTTTCTGACTTAATCTACTAAAACCATTATGCATTTATCTCCTATGTCCATCACCACAAATGCTGGCATCTTCTTGTAAAGGGCTTAGTAAACTTCCCAATAAGGAGGAAGAGACTAAAAGTTGGTGATGGGGTAAGACTATTGTAAAGGCACTTGCAATATGTTCAAGAAGAATCACTATGAATCAGACATGGGTAATTTAACCAACAACAAATACCTCTTTTGTTTTCAAAACCTAAAACAGTTTCAACTTCTGTCTCTTGTGCCCACTATCACAAGGAAAAAACTCCATTTCCAGGTGCAGGTCTGACCACTGGGTGGACTGATGGGACTTTACCTTGTCATTGTCCAAAGGGTCCTTCTGAACAAATGCCTGAACAAATTCTTCTGGTCCAATGTAATTGAGCCTCTCCTGAAACGCAAACCCAGCAGGTCAACAAGAAGGAGAAGAAGTGGAAAGTCAACATTGTCTTTACATTTCTGGCACCATCCTCATTTTTTATGCAGTTTGTAAAATAAGCCTTTAACCCTAAAAAACTTTCAAGGAAGATCTGAACAGAGGCAATTTTCTGCTTTGGTCAAGGGTCCACAAGGCAGCGAAAACTGAATGAGTTCGAGAGGTTAGATGAGGAGAGTCAAAAACCTCTTTGCTCGGGAAGTGGCTGTGGCTCAATCAGTAGGGCTCCCATTTACCATATGGGAGGCCCCGGGTTCGGTTCCCGGGGCCTCCTGGTGAAGGCAAGCCCGCCCGCACGGCGTGGTTAGCTGACCCAGAGAGCACAAGCAGCAAGGGGGGGATAAATGAATAAATAAATAAAATCTTTAAAAAAAAAAACCTCTTTGCTCTTCAGGAGATTTCTGTAGTCTTACTTAATATTTGTTTTAAAGTAGATTCTCAGAGTATTAGAAGCTTTCATATTCAAATGTTTAAACCAAACATGTTCCAACTATTTTGTACATTATTTCCCATTTAGATATTCTAACCTTGCCCTGTCTCATTACTGCTGTAAAATGCCTCATCTGGTTGCCAAAGCAAACCAAATCTGTGACTGTAAAGGGTGAGGGTGATAAGAGCCTTACCAGCTCTATGTGCGTCAGCTGCTGGGCCAATGTGTAAGGGTCACTGCAGACAGTAATGATGTCCCTATGTATAGACTGTGGCTTGTTCTTAAGGACCGTGAGCCGATCTGTGGACGTGGCACTGATTTTTGCCAGGACTTCCTCGTACTGGCTAAGCGTAGCAAGTTTGCGGATCAGACACTGGATCATCTGCTGGACATTCTTCCGGTATGTCTGCATTGGTATAAGCAAAAGATTTAATGCATGCCAGTTTTCACAACTATGGAAACACAGACAGAGACTATGTCATAAACCATTTACCTTGATCCTTGGTATAAGAGAACCATCTTGGTTCAAGGCAGTTACAGGATTCCACCTAGCTCTGACATTTAAGAGAGACTTACAACATGTCTCTTCAGACCTTTTAGTTCTTTTCTCTGGTTGTTCTTAAGAGTACACTTCAGTTTGGGCCAGGAAAACACTACAACAAAGTTTCAGATTAACAATGGAGGGAATCCAGTATAATGGGAACCTCACACAATTCTCTGGGCCAATAGTGGAACGTGTGCCAGTTTACATTTGGTGGTTAAAATGCATCAATTTTGAGTTAGAGCATCCTTTTCCTAACACTTTCTCTTCAGGGCCATTTCTTGATTTCCTATCATTCTCAATCTCATTAGTCTAGGACATGGTATTGATAGTTGGTGTCATTGATAGTTGCAGCCATCTGATAGAAATACACCAGTATTTCCTGCTCACCCTCCCCTGACTCCACCCTGACTCCCACAGATAACATGGGTTACCATAAAAAGGCAGTGGATATTTTTTTTTTTTTTTTTTTTTTTTTTGGCATCTGGCTTCATTTAGCCCATCTCCATTTCTTTTGAGTTTATGAGTCAGTGCTAATATTCATGACCAAACTCTTCCACATGGCAATTCTCCCAGTAATGCTACCACCAGCTGCCACCTTGTTTGCTACTTCATTATGCTTCAGCCACAACATTTAAGAGGAATTGGTTTAACATGCAATGTATGTATTATGGATAAAAGTCAACCTCTTATCTTTTAAAATATTTCTTAAGTCAAAGAAATGACTTCATAACCAAATAACTACAAATCTTTTCTAGGTAAATCATGTTGTCCATGTCAGACAACAGAGGAAGATTGATCCAATGACAACATAGTTGCTAAGGAAACAGCCCCAATGGAGGACAGTCCCAGTGAATTTACAGATATAGAAAGTCCCTATTTTATGCTTCCGTTCCTAATCAGCTCTTTAAAAAGTAAATTATCTGAAATTAAATGGCATCTTACCTACAAATATAAAAACATTTTTAAAGAGGTAATTTGGATTACAAGAGCATATCACTATGGTAGTTTGGAAATTTGTACCCCAGAAAAAACATGTAAACATGTTCTTAAATTTAATCCATTCTTGTGGGTATGAATCCATTTTAAGTAGGACCCTTTGATGAGATTACTTAAGTTAAGGTGTGGCCCACCTCCATCAGGATGGGTCTTAATCCTATTACTGGAGTCCTTTATAAGCAGAATGAATTTCAAATCAATAGAGAAAAAGCCATAGGGAGCAAGAAGCTGAAGTTCTATGGAACGGGGAAGAAAAAGGAGGAACCAGGAGAGGCTGCCATGTACATTGCCATGAGACAGAGGAGGCCAGGAGAAAGGATCACTGGTAGGCAGCCCCAGAACACTTCTGGAACATTTAATCTGGAAGAAAAATCACCTCGATGACATATTGACTTGGAATTTTTCCTATCTTCAAAACCGTGAGCTAATAAATTACCATTGTTTAAGCCAACCCATTGAATGGGTATTTGCTTGAGCAGCCAAAGAAACTAAAACAATCACCAAAACTCAAATGAATAGATATTTGAATACATGAGCCAAGAAAAAATGTAACCATATCCAGAAATGGTTATTTCTCATATAGTCAAATCAAAAAAGCATATTCTTTTCTTTTCTTCTTCTCTACTTGTTGAGTTTCTACTCCACTGAGTTTGTTAAACTGGTCCTTTAGATGTTGACATATGTTTTTTTCTCTACAAAGACCACTCTAAAATCACTAATGAAATACCTAAGTGTTTAAAAAACTGAATCATTGAAAAATCTGTCACACAGCTTTAAAGTTACCAGTTTAGAAGATGCTATCCATTTGGTAATATGCCTGTCATTCAAGGAAAATGCCTCTTTCTTTGGAATGTCAAGCTGTTCAAAGCCTAGTTAAAGGCTATTTTAAATCCCTCTTCCCTATTCCTTGCACTCTTCTACTTTCATAAGCTTGAGTTACATTAAGAAATCTATGGATTTAAATGTCTTCTTCAGTGGAAGTGGGCACTTCTTCAGTGCCCACTATTTTTAAATTATTTTAAACAATGAGAATGCTTTCGTTTCTTACCTAGTTTATTAAAAATAACTTAATTTTTAAAAACTTTCCCACAGAATGGAGTTTCTTAGATAACCTATGAGAGATGAGTAAGAAAGTTCTTTTCAAGCCACTTATTTTAAAATGTCATCCATCTCTCTATGTTTTCACAGCTCTTCCAAGCACATTACCATTCC
Organism: Tolypeutes matacus; assembly: GCA_026826555.1. Lineage (NCBI taxonomy): Eukaryota > Metazoa > Chordata > Mammalia > Cingulata > Chlamyphoridae > Tolypeutes > Tolypeutes matacus. The sequence goes on along the minus strand of JAKSZT010054466.1, from coordinate 624,668 downwards.
TGCATCATGCAGTCTCCTCAACTTCCCAAGATCCACAGTGAAAACACTTCAGTCAGAAACTACCATGTCTCTAAAAATCAACTGAAAGGAAACTAGAGGATATTCTAGGGACTGTATAACATAGTCATTTCAGTGGTGAATGAAGATGTGGTTAATAGTATATAAGCATAGTAATGTTCTTCTTTTACAAAGTGTTAAGAATATGGTGATACACAGGAAAACTACAACTAATGTAACTTATGGCCGATAGTTAACAATAATATTGTAATATTTTGCAGCAATGGCAAAGAAGATATTATATCAATTCTAAGGGTCAATAGAGGGGTTTAAGGGGGTATGGGTTTTTTCCTTTTGGAGTAATGAAGACGTTCTAAAATTGACTGACATGATGGCAGCAAAACTCTGTGATGAAAATGAGAGCCACTGAGTGTACACTTTGAATGGACCATACAAAACATGGGGCTGTGTAACACAGGGAATTCAGTTGTGGAAGACAAAGTGTGATTAACAGGACAAATATGAGAACACTCTCCCATGAACCATAGCAAATATATACTAGTACAGGATGTTAATAGTAGGGTGGGTTGGGGAAAATACACCAAATACAAGATATGGACTATAGTTAGTATTAATATCTTGACAATGTGCTTTTTTCTTTGTAAAAAATGTTGCACAACAATGCAAGATGGTGGTGGGGTATGAATGTACAGAGCCCTGTATTATGTTATGCATGTTTGATTTGTAAGTTCACAACTTTTACTATATACTTATTGTTTATATATGTTCATGTATGAATGATATACTTCAATAAAATTTTTTTTTAATGAGAAAAAATTACCACATCACCTCAGGTCACTGCCTGGTGATGCCAGATGAGACAACATGCACAAAAAGGGCTAAATGGGAAGAGACCGAAACCTGGGTCCCTCCCCCAGAGATTCTGATTTCACTGGTCTGGGGAACAGCCCTGGTAGCAGGATGTAAATGTATACCAGGTGATTCTAATATGCAGCAAAGTTTGAGTACCAGTGCTTTACAAACTGGCATATTTGGTGAGAGATTTTTATCCTGCACTTTAAAAATGCTTTTTTTTTAAGGGAAAAGCCAGAAGAAGGTATTCTCAAGGATTCAACTCTGAAGAGATGGCTAGTGAGCAAAAAGCGGAAGCAAAATATAAGGGGAAAATGTACACAATAGGGTATTGGAGAAAAGTCACTCAGATAACAAAGAAATTTTATGTGTGACAGAGAGAGAGAAAAGGAAATAGAGATGGGGTGGGGGAATGAATGGATGAGAATGAATGTATGCATATATCTTAAAGTTTCCTGCTTCCATTTGATTCCTTTAGAGAACCCAAGCCTCCTGTTGTTAAACATGATTCCTCACTGCATCATGAATTACTAAATATGTACTTATTCTTTTTTATAACTTCAAATGCCAGGGACAATAATTACCTGGCAAATAAAGATAGAAGTTCTTATTATAAAGACCAGCCCCTTAAGGAAGAGAAAATTGCATTCTACCCACTATAGTCATTTGTCATGTAATTCAATCATTAGTTTCATTTCATGTTTCTTGCAGGCAAGTCCTCATAAACTACTTCATTTTGGGCAAAACCCCAGGGGGGAAACATATTAAGCCAAATTATGTAGAATTGCCCTAGCAAATTCAGAAGAACCTGACTAAATTATATAGAAAGCACACCTGGATTCACTCCCTGCCAAAAAAAAGATCCCCTAAGTCCCAGACAAGAAGCAACATGTTGTACCCTAAGCCTGCACTCCTTCCAGTGTAGGGAGATAATTATTTTTTATTCCAGTAATTGATTCATTCATTGTTCATTCACTCATTCAAATACTATGGAGTGTCTTAGCTAGGCACTAAGGAGTTAGGAATTCTATGGTGAGCAAAGAGGGCAAAGCATAGAGTCTAATGGGAGGAAACAAACAACAAGCAAGAAATTAATAATCACAGAGTGCTATGAAGGAAACAGGATACTAGTGGTGAAAGCAAATAATGGGGGTGGGCTTGGGGTGGTGAGGGAGAGGCACTTAAGCACATAACAGATTTGGAGCCTGCTGAGAAAAGAACTGGGCAAAGAGCATCCATCATGCAATTTTAGAGCTGATAGGAACATTAACACAAGGCAGTTACCTCTGTGATTTATAGAGATGAGGAAATCAAGGAGCCTGGAATTTAGGGGCCTTGCCAAGGCACACTGAGCTCAAGCAGCTGCAGAGTGTGGACTTTCACTATAAAACCCATTCTGATCAGGACAGGTGATATCTCTCTATTCAAACCCTAGTTTATTCAATTCTTTAGGTAGACTTGGTTTATCTTTTTACCTCCTCTTTTCATCCTCAGAAACATCTGAAATGCTCAATATTTTTTGTAGGATTTTCAGAAACATCTGAAATGCTGAATATTTTTTGCAGGAGATGTTATTAACATAGGAGTGCTGATAAGAAGTAAGGGTCAAAGGCTGCTGGGCCCCGTTTGACCCTGTAAAAAGAGACCAGACCGTTCTGCCCAACACAGATAGAAACGAGCTCTCTCTTGGCCTCCCATGACAAGAAGATCCAAAGCCATTCATTTGGCAATTTCAAACTACTAATTTTTATCTTTAAAAGCAAAAGATTTTTAAGGCATCCCTTTTGGAAAGAACCAAGTCACAATTTCTATCTTTTAAAAGCCAAGAGGGAAGGTCAGCTGACCCACATATAAAGTTAAGTACCTAAATACAACTTAACTGAAATGAAGCATGGACTGTCTGATCCAAGGTCTTAGCCTTCCTAGAAGAAAAGGCCCTTAGAGTGCCACTAATATTTTGAGCAGCTTGTCATAAACCAAGGTCACTGAGCCAGGATTGACCCTGCCAAGCAACCCAGCAGCTAAGTCCTCTAATACAAGATTTACTACAAAATGGCACTGTGATACTTAACTTTTGCCTTTGTGAGGTATCTACCAATTCATGCCTGGCTTGAACCTGTCACAGGCAAACAGGTAAAATGATGTAAAAAGTCATAACTTGCAAAATGATTCAGGAAAGTACTCATTCAGCCTTGCAGAAATATTGGATGCCTCAGGTACCAGGATTCAAAATATCATGAGAACAATAAAAGGATTTTCATGAGCTAGAACATAATGCAGGGAAGCCAAGTGTAAATTTTTCAGGTACTAATTTTATATAATTTTTGTCTGATTTTTTTTTAAGTTGGGGAAAATGGCATTAAAATGTATTCACAAGAAGTACACAGAATAGAGAGATAGGGTGTCTTCTTACAGCTCTTTACAGCACACCTGAAAAAGTGAATCCTCAAGGAAGATTATTCATATTGGGAAAAAAGCATTTTTTAAAATCAATGAAACAAGACATCACTGCAACTGCCAAATGTTTCATTGATCTTTTCCTATGTGAAAATGTTGTATCTGTGCCTAAGTAACTTGTTCCCAGGAGCTCACCAGCAAAAGGAAAACTACAAAGACATCCTTGCCCAACAAGCCTCAACATAGACTATCAGCCCTCCAGGCCTACTTCAAAGAGGATAACCTTGAATTTGTCACAGCTAGTTAGTGCTTATCGAAGGCTCAGTTGAGGGATGTGATATTTATGGAAGATTATCTATGAGACTTGCTTTCCATCTCCACATAATCTAGGTGCTAGCCGCAAATCAACCTCTGGCAGGGGAGGCTTGGATCATTTTCTCTATCCTTACTCCCCGCACCCCCGCTGAAAGAATCATCTTTGCTACATTATATATTTATCTTATGGCATTATTTTATGCTTTCATCAAGGGACATTTTTTGTACTCATTATAAAGCAGTTCCCATGATCTGATTCTATATCCCCTGTACAAAGTCCCTCATGAGCAACTTAAAAAAAAAAAATTTTTTTTTTCATTTAATTTAATGCACTGAAGAATTAGTATGCATTTTATTTTCTGTCAGGGAGAATTGTATTACCAACTGTGCTTTCTTTTTACAAAGAGCTTAGACTGGATTCAGAGCAGTCTCCTCTACTGGCTCTCAAGATATTATATATATTTTCTCCCTTCCACGGCCAGATTATCTATTTCCATTTATGATTTATTAAAGTTACTTGTATCTATTAATATATTTGTGTTATTTACTTTGTATCCATTAAGGTTTATTTCTATTGATAAGCTATTTATTATCTAGCTAGCTGTGTCAAAACTTTTTGGAAGGAAGAAAGGTATAAGTAAAGTAAAATCAAAACACACGTGCAACTCGAATCTTGTGCATGAATTGACAGGCACATAACCCCAAATTAATCACCTATAAATCTAGATCAGATCCCTCTGAACTGGGATTTGACATACCAAACAGATCAATATGCTATGTAGAGGACATGCCCAAAGGCAAGACAGAAAGTAAGCAGTGGAGATTCTAATGCACAATTCAGCAGCACTTCCCACTAAGGCTATCCCTGGGAATTCAAGAAGCTGTGCTAAATTCAGGGTACCAACCTCTTCGCCACTGGCTATTCGGTGAGCCAGATCTTTTAAGTTTCTCATCATTCTTTCATCCCGAAAATCATAAGGGAATGTCTCCGTCCATTCTGTCAGGAGTTGAAGGATTTTAGGTGCAATTTTTCTTATCTGGTTCTAGGGAGGAAAAGCAAATCTAGTTTAGGCAATGAAGACCTACACATCAAAGAAACAATTACAAATAGCATCACTGATAAACTTCTTTGCAGCTTTGGGGCTGATGAAGGGCTTCAGCCTCCTTATACCTCCAAAGTCAATACCAAGCACCACCAATTTAGGGCATTAGAGCGGCCCTTTGTGGCATTAGATTTTGTACCATGTTGTTTACACATTTCTAATTCCCTATGCACAGCCCTGAGATCATTTATGCTCCTTAAGTTGGGGATATGCTAGGATTACTTAAGGAAATCAACTTCACAAAATTTAAGCCATAGGTTACCAAAATTAACAGAAAAAAGTTATAAAGTTCAGAATGTATCATTACCTTATCACTGCTAGGATCACTTAGTCTCTGGTGCTCAACACATAAGTGGCAAACTTTGGCCATTAGCTCATAGGGATGCATAAATAACCGAGAACTGAGTAGGAAGGTAAAGATGTACGTTCTCTGTGGCAAGAGAAAAAGTCATCATGGTTACATTCTCATTGAAATGAATTACATTCTCATTTACATCTTATTTCATTTCCCAACTACATAATAACTATCTAGAGAGTTCATGATAAAGTCCTCTTGATCAAAGTTATTATGCTGTAGTTTCAAAAGTGATGCTTACTAGTAGCAAAACAAACAGTATAAGATGGATTTCTCCTTCACTCTTCTATGGATCTTTTCCCTTAACCCTTGCTAAAATAACAAAAGTGCAGGATAAGTTTAGTGAAATTATTCAGAGTATATTTTCATATCATTCTCAGGGAGCAGGATATACAATTCACTCTAGTAAAGTAGAATGGAATTCAGCTCACAGAGATAAATCTAACTTAAATACACCACCCATATAGAATCTTGTTCTATGTCCAAATATTATGGTAACTCAATGGAAAAAAAAAAAACAAAAAACACCTCACATTCAGCTCAAGAATTCTCCAGTGCATTAAGTGTGAGATACTGGAGTGTTTATGTCAGAGCAATTCAAAGGCACGCTTTCAAGTAATCTATTTGTTTGCTCAAAGGTTCAGCAATTTGATAAAGCACAATATAACACTGTATAATTTTCTTTAACCACATTGTCTCCCAAGAAGCCAGTAATGAAGTGGTGTCTGTTTGTTAGAATAGTTTCAGTCTCCCTATGAAAAGAGAAATTCCATGGTTGTTTTGTTTTTTCCTTAGGCATCTTTAGAAGCTCATAAAAATTTACAGGGCCCAACAAGGAATTCCTTTTACTTTTGATTACAAGTTTTCCCTGTGTGGCAACTTATTTGGAAATTCTATGTAACAAATCACACATAGAGAGATACCTTAGGAAGAAGCATTACTGTCAATTACAGTGGCAAATACAAACTACACTTTGCACACCAAGGTCAATATTACATTTATCAAAACATTAAATTTGGTTTCTACATATTTTCATGAAATCTTTATCAACAACCAGCTAGTTAGTAAATCTCATTGTGCTATTAAGCTCAACTTCAAATGTGTAACTTTGGCACAAGTGAAGGAAAAAAATATCACTTGCCCCAGAGACAGAAATCCTGTGTTTGACTGCTGATGCTGGGAGTGAGCTAATGTGCAAATTACTCAACACTCTGAATTTCAGTTTTCTCCTAACTTATGGATTCACTGTAAAGATTGAGAAAATGTATAAAAAATTCCCTAGATAGGAAAGTACTATCTATACAAATGTAGATTATCAAGGAAAAACATAAGCAAAAGTCACCTGGTGTTCAATCTATAAACGATGGCACATTGAGTAAAAATTCTGTTCTCTCTTTCATGTACTTTCCCTGACTAACTTCACTTTTCTCAGCATAGTGATGGTATTGGGGAAAAACGGCATTAAATATTCTGGGAGCATTTCTATTTAAAGACCAAGGTATATGCATGCATCAAACGTACAGCTACTCTATTTAGATGATATCTGACTGCCTGCAATGTGGTACATGGCCTAAAAAGTAACTGATATCGAGAAAACACCCAAATCTGATCCAAATCCAGGCTCAATTTGATCTCAAGGCACTCAATTCAGATTGGGAGATAATACCTTCAGCATAATCAATATGCAACTTCTTATTAGAAAAATTCTTAGCAACCCAGATATAATTCTAGAGTATCTGGGGTCCCTGCCTAGTGTATTATAATTTCTACTCAATAGCAAGGATGTGTTTTAGAGGAATATGAACACCTACGTCTGGATAGTAATCCACATTAGGTACTAAGTGCTGGATGAGTGCTTCCAGAGATCCAGAGAGGAGGTTGTTGTCATGGTAATACAGCCCTCCACAGCTGTCCTCTGCAGACTGATAGAGGTTTCGGTTGTAACCACTGCTGTCAAACATTGCTGAGAAGGGAGGAGTCTGAGGCATGCTTTCCTAAAAGAAATAAAAAAGGAGAAAACATACTGTCAGTAATATGCAGTATAATCTTAACAGGGACTAAATCTTAGTAATGAGGGGGCAGGCAATTAAAAAAATAGTTTAGGTTCTGATACAATATCAGAGCCCATCAACAACCAATCTGCTCTTTAGGTAACACATACATGCATACTTCTGAGTACTAATCTTATTAAATCAAATACTATAAAATGACCAGCCCAAAGGATCCGATCTGGACTTAAATTCAAGTCTCAGGCTGCCATATATAGCTATCAGTGCTTCACATTTGGTTGGCAACGGTGGGAGAGGGGAGGTGAGCTTGGAATTGCTTTATCCCACTGAGCCAAGTACTTCCTAGGAAGTCTGGTTAGGAAGAATTACATACCACTTAAGAAATATCCAAGTAGCACTGGGCAAAACAGAAGTTGAAAAACTAAATTGTGACATACCTAGAGTTAAAGTGCATTGTGTGTGTATTTATACATGTATGTACATAAGTCAAGATTTAATGCATAATCCTGACTTCCCAGCTAACTGGAAGATCAGATGCTGTGGATTTTCACCCCTATGGGTGTCAAGTTCTTTTGAGGAGGAGGGAACCTCTCTAAAGCTCCAGTTCTCAGTAAACATGCAGTCTGAGATGGCAGCGGATTGGGAAACGAGGAGTTCTGTGACAGTCCCGAGATAAGTTGCCCCTCTCCATCTGTGTGCTTTGCCACTCACAAAACCCTTGTCAGAGGGTGCTCAGGAGAGGTCAGAGGCTATTAAGTTATTACTCAGATTCCTAGGGACAGAGGCCCAGCCCCAAGAACAGCCTCCTGATTTCTGGCAGCCTATCTGGACAATGGAGGCATTCAAAAGCTGCCAGGAAGGGATTCAGAAGGCAAACAATAAATAGAAGGCGAACTCCAGACCTTGGACTGGCAGGGACAGGGCGTTCAGAGACCGCGGGAGGACACAGCCTGGGCTAATCCTTCTTCTAAAGATACCAAAAGCTATTTGCATCAGAATGGGGAGTGTGTGTGTGGAGCCCAGTCTAGGTCACATCCAGCACTCCACAAGCATCTGTTCCAGCTCCAGCACATGGGGGCCACAGAACACAAGTGTGCACGTGCCTCAGCAGGAGGCGGCCAGGGGTGGAGGAGGAGGAAAGACAACATCCATTACAAGACAGAGCCGGCAGGTGAAAAGAGCAGTTAGGCAACGAAGCAGCAAGAAAAGTAAATAGAAAAAATGCTTCCGCTCTTTGTACTATCCCATCCACAAACCAGTGCTGAGAGAGAATTAAAAAGAATCAACAAAAAATTCTGCCACCAATAAGAAGAAAGCCATTACGGAGAATCACTCTAGGCAGGGATGTCTGTCACCACGGAGTCCTCGTTGCCCTGCCTCTGGCTGTGGGAGGACACCGTTACAACGGCCAAACGACCAAGCACTGATGGACTGTAAACAGTAACACAAATGACACATACCACCCCCTTAGCTGGTGAGAATCCACACGTAGGAACCACGGTAAAATAACTTCATGCTAAACATTATTTATAAGGCAAAGGACAAAGCACATTTCTTTCCTCTTCAAATTGCTAGTTTTCTACGAATATAATTCATGTGCAATGTAACCCTTCACAAACGGGCTGCCCTTGGTGAGGAGTAAAGAAAGCATCTGCCCTCGCCTTGAGAAAATGTCCTCAAACTGAATCTGCACCCCTGGTGTCTTGGGCTTATTAACAGGAACTACTAACCCACAGAAGGGATTCAGGTCACCCCGGATTACCTTTCAAGGAATTAGCACCTCAAGGCAAGTATTTGTAATTTGTAATTATTTACTCTATGACATGGACGAGGACTCAAATTTAATAAAGTCTTGGTTCTGGCACTTAACAGTTGTGAAAGCCTCACTGCTTCTCCCCACCCCCATCCCCACCCCCACATCCCACCCCATCCCCAATATGTTTTTCTTCTGGAAGATTATTTCCAATTTTACTCACCCCTTCCAAAATTCTAATTATTTTAAAACTACCCATTTTCTTTATAGTAAAGTTCTTCTCAGATCATCATTATTAAACCAATGGCAAGACTTTTGTACTGTTTATCGGAAATGTATTGCTTACAGGATTCCACTGAGGAGGTACAAAATATCAGCACTTAGATAACCCCCCTCAACCAGGCACCAGAAGAAAATATAGCAAATAGCAAAGGAATGCAAACTGAGGCAAACTAATTGGGGTTATAGATTATTTTATTTAAAAATCAGTTGTAAGAAGAGGGTGTGTCAAAGTTTGTTTTCTGCCTTTGCTAAGCAGCTGGTTTCATTTTCCCATGAGCCACCTTGATTGTTGAACTTGTACACAGCAACAACGAACTGCTGAGATTCAAGTCTTTCCAAGAGACCTCCCCCCTTTATGCACAATGAATGATCATACTTCTCTACCTTGCCCTACATTCAAGACATTTTTTTCAATTCCTTAAAAAAAAAAAAAAAAACCCTTCTTCCACACTTAGCTGTGCATTCTTCTTCCACGAGATTCCATGTGCTGGAAAAGACATGCCATGTGCTGGAAAAGTTACCACATTCCACAGTCCTTTACTGCAATTCCCCTTAAAGGGCCCTCTCCTGAGAAATTCCCAGCTCCACAGTATGGAAGGTTGTGAGAATTTCAGCAGCTCCCATTCATGTAATGTGTTAACTGCCTACAAATGCCTTTTTGGATTCTACGACCACTCTGTTTGGGAGGGAGCCTCATTCATTTTGGACTGCAGAAGATGAGGTTCAGAAACACTCTAGTAACTTGCTTGGGGTTATAGGTCTAATAAGGGGCAGACAGGGCAGAGTCTCAAACTTAGGTCTTTAGATTCCAGGTACAAAATTTAATACACTACATTATGTTACACTGCAAATGATCTTCTTGGAACTTCTGTTTAACAATAAAATTCAAAGTCTGTCCTAAACTGTAGGCTATTAGACTCATTTATATGTTTTACATGTTCTGCATAAATCCTTGCTCCAAAGACTTATTAGCAGCATTAATTACTCTTATTAAAAAGCAATACTGTCGGGGGTGGATGTGGCTCAAATGGTTGGGCGTCCATCTCCCATATGGAGGGACCTGGGTTGGATCCCTGGGACCTCCTGGTAAAAATAAAGAAAACTATAGAAGGCATGCAGGCCACCAGGCCCCGTGCGTGGGTGTGCCATCAGGCCCCGTGAACAGATGTGCCACCAGGCCCCGTCGAGCCATGCAGCAAGATGATGACGTAACAGGAGAGTGACACAAGCGAAAGGCAAGACAAAACGCCAAAAAAACAGGAACTAAGGTGGCACAAGGCAGTAGGATGCCTCTCTCCCACATCAGAGGTTTCCAGGATTGAATCCCGGTGAAGACAGGAGAAGGATGAGAAGAGAGGGCAGGAAACAGACACAGAGAATTGCCCAGTGAATGGACACAGAAACAGCAAAAACAGGGCGGGGTGGTAAAAATGGATAAAAGTAAATAAATTAATAAATCTAAAAAAAAGCAATACTATCAACAGCATTTAAGCTATTGACCGTTGCTATCAAAGTAACATCTCCTCTAGACATCGAGATTTCAGTGATTCTAATATGCACTTTTTTAATACTTTGAAAACTGGGATACATCTAAACAATTGATGTGATAAGAAACATGTCATTGTTTAATTGTCAGTCTTTTATTTTAGCAGTATATGAAATAATGGGGCATCCTACAATTGATGGTATCTTAGATTTAATGAAATACTTAATATTTGCTTATATGTACTTTACAGATTTTCCAGTGGAAATTTTAATGAGACAAATGACCAAAAGAAAGATAGTGGATCATATTATTCATCACCCATTTCTGGACCGTCTCTATCAAGTGACCAGGCTAGCCATTCTCTGGGAGGAACAACTGCCTTATGTAATAGATGTACCTGATAAACAAGGGGAAAGGTCAGTTTATGTGAATGATACAGAATGTACTGCTTATGAAGCCTATTTTCAAATATCTAAGGAGATAAACATAGCAGCTTGTTTACTCTAAGTATCTACCTCTCATTACCCACATCATTCAAAGCTGTTCAGTATTACTAAGATTTGATGTCTAGGTCTTTGGTTCTAACTGCTTCAGTTCTGGACTGGTTCAGAAGATTAAATAATGGTTTGATTCTTAAAACAAATCCAATATCCAAGTACTGGACATGAGAATACAGAGAATTATCTAACCCTGGACACTATTAACTGTAGGAATCATTTACTAATGATTTCCCTAGGGAGGAATGGTTAAGCCTGATGCTGCTCTAACCCACAGCTTTTTTTTTTTCTTCTTTTAAATCTCAATGTAGTCCTGATGCCTCCTCATATGCAGAAAACCTTTTTTCTGTTCCCACAACTAATGTTTTCTGTCTTGGGGGTCCTGTAAGCTCTGAATTTACTACTTTCTACGCTTTTCAAAATACTCTCAAACCAGCTTCTCCACTGTCTACCATTCTTCCTTAGCACATATTTCGCCCAGCTCAATATACCTATCTATGAGGACCTGCTAACCAAAAATCTTGTTCAGGAAACAATGATTCTTTTCCAAAATTAGAATGTGTGACAGAGCAGCAAGTTAAATACTGGCATTAGTTTACTGTTAAGTCAACCTTCAAAGTAGCTACTTTCTTTGGAAGATGAGATATTTGCATGAGACACCTGAAAAAGCAGCTAATTTATTTAAATCACTGCCAGTGCAAAGGGCAGGTTAATCTCCTCACAAGCAATTCTCACCTTACAAAGTTTCATTTGTAAGCCAGTTCCCTGCAACTCAGAAAAGGTTCCTTGGTGCCAGTGGCTCTTAATTTTTCTGGGCGAACATAAACCCCACCCCTACCCCCAGAAAAACATACCAACAATTCTGCTTAGACCCCAGGTTAATAAATCCTTATGCCAGACTATATAGAATCTAGATCTTAGCTGTCTACTATAAATACCCCAAAGAAGGAGAATGGAGTGGTCCTGAAGGGAAACTTGGTCTACAAGTGTGGTTCCTTAGAAGATAAAGAATACTTATATTTTCAGGCACCGCAAATCAAATAGAGTTAAAGAGAATAAAAGAATAATAGTTGTTCTGCTTTGGGATAGGGATACTAAAATAGGCATTTTCCCCCTAAGTGGAAGTAGCACAACTTTTCACGGGGCACCCTGGCCTGAGGAGATACAGTGAGAAAATGGAAACCGGTTTTTTTTTAAAATGAGCCAGGCTAAAAGAAAGTTTAGAATCACCAATATTAGCATATAGATTACAGTTTTTTCTGGAAAACTTCCCAATGGGAAGTAAAGATATACCCAACCCAGGTATACAAGATAAATGCTCTTTCTTAAAATTAATTTGGTAGCTGAAAAGATGGTTGACAGACAAGTTATCTTACAGGGCAGCTAATTCAGTCACAAAGATATATCATGTTCTTCCAAGGACCCTGAAAAAGTTCAGCCTGACATTGATCCAGCAGCAAGGAAGCTAGCTCTGGGTGATTTAAGGGGTGAATGGATTTGAAAGGCATGCCTAATGGTTTCAAACCAACTAAAGCAGCAGATGAAAAGCTGCCTTTTTCTAAACAGCAGACTGTGTTTGAATTAGCGGCTGCTTTTGCACAATGTTATTTATGATGAAGCAGGTGCACCAGGATAAGGTGGTTTCAGGTGACAATTCAAATTGGAAAAGAGGCTGAGGAAAAGATGAGTGTGGGAACTAAATCAAAAGCCATCCCTCAACATCTGGTATAGGAACTTTGTAAATCTCTACCCAAATGTAAAGTCAGCACTTTCTTTACACACAAAATAATGAGAGAGAAAAGGTAGGAATCAGAGAAGTTGTTTCTTTTTTTTTCCCTCCAATTTCTATTTCATCAGAGTGCTTCAGTGAACTATTTAATAAATCCAATGGCTTTATGTTGTGATCACTTTATTTTAGTTTCCATTCAAATGCTGGGCCATATTCTAATTAAAAAAAAAAAAAAAAGTAGATGAAGGCCTCCGTATCACAAGTTGAACTTTGAAAGCATATTTGTTTAGTGGGGAGAGGTTTGATTTAATATCCTGGAATTACCAGTCCCCAATTCCCATCTAGAGTCCAAAAGAACTTTGTACTTTGGTGGGATGCATATTCAAAGATACACTCTTCCTTCATTCATTTAAGGTTCCAGAGATCTGCATCCAAAGGAGTTTCCTTTTGGCACCACTACGTCTTGCACTATAAAGACTGAATGCATGATCACAGAGTGTGTCAAACTGGATTTGAGTCATGAAAGGTAAAAGTCAAGTTTCTAACCAAAACATAGCTTATTTTGCATCTGAAAATGTCTAGAAGATCACCTGCTTATTTCTTTCCTCAGCCAGGAGAAGTCATAAAAGCAGAGATTTTTAGGGGCATCTCTGGAAATTGTAGAAATGCTACACCTCTGCTAACTCCCCTTGAAGAAAGACTATTGTTTTGAGATTGCAAACAATAAAATGATAACTCAAAATCAACTCAATTCTTTGGCACATGAACAGAAAGTGAGTAACTCCAAGATAAGTACAATCTTTGGTGCTGAGTTCCAACTGCTTACTCTATTTCATTGTCAAGGAAAAAAGAGTATTTTGTGAGGAAGGATGGTCTTATTTTTCTCCACGACAAGAATGAAATAGTGATAATATTCCCTGATGCAAGTTATAGGCCTCCATACAAAAAAATGAATTTTCATTTTGCTTTGATTGGTCCAAGATGCCACTTTAAAAAATTCTTTACTAATTCCCAATTTATGTAAGGGGATTCTGACTCAAATAGTTACTATCTTTGGTTTCCCTGGAAGGAAACCAAAGCTAAAATTTATCTTTTGTCTTGGGGGAATATTGTTAGCAGTACTTTTAAGACACAAAGGGAGATTTCGGTACATGACAACTCCAAATAGGCCTGGAGAGTCATTTAAAACTTCTATGAGATAAATCTTCACTGTGTGGAAACTTAATACAGAGTATGGTGACATCCTTTATGTATTAATCATTTTTATCATCTGCAACTTCCATGCAGTTCCTGAGTTTAACAGTAGGTGGCTCCTCGATCATTGTCTTTCAAAAGATTAGTACTTTCCAGCAGTAATGATGGTTCAGAAAGGCCAAAGAGGGCAACTGGAGTTCTGAGAAAAAATATTGAGAAACTGGTGTTTGTAACCTTGGCATATGAGTGAACTCAGAAAGGTGGCATAGCTCATGCTTCATAGTTAAAGGATAAAGTCAATCTTATTTCCTTAGGTTTTATATGCTCATCTCTAATGGAATTAATTATCTCACTTTCTCACAGGATACAAGTGATCTTCTGGATAATCAAAATCATCATTATCTAAGTCAGCACTGCCTGATACAGCTTACTGGGATGCTGGAAATGTTCCTCTTCAGCACTGTCCAGTCTAGTACCCACTAGTCGTATGTGGCTATTGCTCACTTAAAATGTGGCTAGTGTAACTGAGAAACTAAATTTTTTATTTTGTTTAATTACATCAAATTTAAATGAAATAGCCCCATGTGGCCAGTGGCTACCTTTTTCTTCAACACAGATATTAATAGTCAAATCACTGCTTATGCATGACAGATCTCAAGCTAAATTATAGAATATTATATGGGGCACAGTCACTTACTAAAAGGTTTTATTTTATTTTTCTAAACCCAGTTCATCTCAGCAGGAAAAAGACCTAATATTTTGTGAAGACATTTACTAATCAAGTAGAACTTTTTCTTCACAGTATATTATGGAACATATTTACTAGAATAGTTTTATTTTTTGGCTACAAGTTCTTTAAAACCTACCCTTGCTTCTCTTTTAGATAAACAGAAAGATTGTTAGTATATAAAATGTTTTCCTCTAAGGCTAATTTGTACTTTCTTTGTGTTAAACTAATTTTCATAGTTTCCTAATAAAATTTGAATCAATTGAATGATTTCCAGACATAGATATACCTTGAGATGAAATACTAAATATTTAGAACTAAGGAAAAAATGGCCAGAAGAGACATTTAAAATTTAGATAGTAACACTAACTTAATGGCCAAAAAGAAATTCTGACTCAATCATCTTGAAAATTAGTAGTTTTTAAGTCTCACACTTTAGGAGAGGAACAAAAGCAAAAAGTAGTTCATTAAACTGCTACAAAAATTTCGTCAATAAAAAGAAACTTCACCCTCCTCTCTTCATTTCCATGTACCCAGAAAGCAGATGAACATCTAACTGTAGGTTCACTTCACCATTGCCCCACCTCTAAAAGGGCACAGCAGCAGATATATGCAGTGATATGGTACAGCAAAATAAATGAGTTTTCACAGGGCCAAGAGAGACTCATAAATCACATAGGTCAATTCCTGTGTCCATTTTACAGATACTGCAGGTACAGAGGAGGGAAGAGAAGTGACTTCTTAGAGCTCTAGTTCATCCAGAAACATCTCAGGGCAGAACTCTGCCTTCAGCACTAGGCTCCAACATCTGTCATTTTAGGATAATTAAGGGTTGCATAAGTCTAAATTTGGTCATTTTAATTAGAAAAGCAAAAAAGGACAACTATAGTTCTGGAAAAGTGAACAGGGTGGAGAATCAACACCTGAATTCAACCATAACAACAAAAATCCCATAAAGTTTAATTAAGCAGCAGTTTCAGCAGTACAACTTGCCTCTTTAAGACCTCACCAAATGTTATAAAGGCTTTTCCATTATTTGTGGTATCAGAATCAAGATTCTCAATCCCTGCTTCAGTGACCTCCAGATTCTTCTCCTAAGCAAGGAAGAATACCCTCCTTTGCCCCTTCTCCACTGCAAGGAGATGCCCATTCAAATTCCCCTTCAAAATCCAATTCCAGGAAGCCTTTCCAGATTGTTAAAGTTGATCCTGTAGCTTCCTGTACCATACTACCTACTTTACCTGGCACGGACACTTCCCCAGCTTCTCCCTTTCAAATTTCTTCCCATGTCTTCCTTTTCTAGATATGTCTTATTTAATTGGTTTTATTTGGGCTATTGTACTCTTATTTGCCAATAATTTTAAATGGTATGAAAGCAAACAGATGCAAAAATCAAATTAATCATTTCTTTTCTGCAGTTTTAAGCACTTAGTTCAAGGGCCTACGAATACCAGATATTAATAAAAATCAACCTACACAAAATAAGAATTAAATTTTAGTAATAACATAGTAAATACATATCATTATTTATGATACATAATGAAGATTTAGAAATATTTAGTAATATATACTGAAGAATATATTTGGTTAGATGATAATTTAGAAATAAAAGACAATGAATGTAAATGCTTCTGGGTGATTCTCTATTCCAAAAGACAGCATGATCCCCAGGTATTAGGTGTGGTGGTAGTATCAGATAAAATGCCTAGTGAAGCACATAAAATGGAACAAGACTGAAAATACACCATGGGAGAAATGAATTCTAAGAATTTAACACTCCATTAGACAACTGGAAAGTACAAGGCCAGTATGCTTAGTAGCCAGAAATGTTGCCACCTCTGAGAAAACAAAGGATTGACTGATATATAGTGGAAGAATGCCAACAAGAAACTTGCTAATCAGTGGCTGTTCTCATCTTTGGTAGAGAATTTGTGAAAAACATAACATGGCACTGTCTGCGAACTCTGATTTCTGTGAAGAATGCTCTTGGTCTTCA
Source organism: Tolypeutes matacus (assembly GCA_026826555.1). Taxonomy (NCBI): domain Eukaryota; kingdom Metazoa; phylum Chordata; class Mammalia; order Cingulata; family Chlamyphoridae; genus Tolypeutes; species Tolypeutes matacus. The sequence continues at coordinate 607,955 of JAKSZT010054466.1, read as the reverse complement.
TTAGCTCAACCATCACACCCACTCAGAAAATAAAATACTCATTAATTATAGGGTCTAAAAAGCTGCCTTTTTTTTTTCCTTTCTTTTTTTTTTTTTGGTAATGAAAATCCCAGAGAAAGTTTTTTATTTTTTGTAAACAACTTCACATTTATCTAAACCTTATTTGACCAGTAATTTTTCTCCCACTTCTCCAGTGAGGTATATATTTTCGTTCATTGTAAACTTTCCTGTCTCTTAGCATAGGGTTATCACCACGGTCCAACTAGATTTTAAGTTAAGGCACAGCCATCACATGCCAAGATCTAGCTACTATTTTCAAAAGGAAAGAATAATTATTCACCCCATCTGAATCTGACTGTACCAGACATCATCCAAGAGTGCAAAATCCCTATCCCTGGATTCTTCCCCTTTATGCACCCAGTTCAGGGACCTTTCCTCGGGCAGTAGGGACTCGTGGGTCATCTAGGGCTAAATATAGACCTACGCACACCAGCAGTTCCTGACCATCATCACGTGGTGCTGCTGACGAAGGGCTCCTTGGAGACGCGTACGACCCAAACACACAAACCTTGTGTGCATATTAATCTATACACACTGTACCCACCGAATTCATCTGCACATCTGCACGTCTATGTTCAGGAGAGCGAGTCCCCCCCCCCAGCCACCCACGCCCCGAACACCTCCTTCTGCTATTTACAGCACTTGTGCCATTCTCTGCACTGTCAGAGGATTCTTAGCTGCGTTGCTTTCGCGGGAAATGCCCCGGTTCGGTTGGGGTAAGGTGGGAAACAATATTAACTGGCGCAGGCGCGCGCGCACGCACGCACACACACACACACACACACACACAGACACCGCCGCCCACACACCTGCTACCCCCTCCCCTATTTCGCCCCCTTTCTCTTACACAGCACAGGATCTGTCCCTACGGTTTCTCTAGAAGAGGAGCCTTCCTCACTCTCCTCGAGGCTTCCAGGTATCCCCCAGCTCATGTTATTCTCGACTGGCCGGGTGACCCGAGGTAACTCACCTGAGCAATGTAAAACCTGCTAAGAGCAGGGCGACTCGGTGTCTCCCAAGTTCGCCAGGTGAAGGTGAGCGATGAATGAACACCATTAGTGGCGGGTCTATGACTTTTGATCCCTTGGCCTTTCCAAAGAGTCAAACCTTAGATTACAAGGCACCCACACCAAAAATAAACCCACGTACCCCCTCACATTCAAGCACACACACATGAGACCTAGCCAAGAGATAGGAGAAAACAAACGAGCTCTGTACAGGAAGGAAAACGGGAAGGAAAAAGAGATGAATGCGACCAGAACTCAGACGAATCCTCAGAAACTGCTCCGAGATCGCCAAACAGAAGGACTACCGGCGGCATCCGCGAGAGAGAAGCAAAGCAAACCCCAAGCCTTTCCTGCCCAGGTCCCAGCAGCTCGGCCTCGGACCTGTTGGGACTGGGACCGATCCCGGGGTGGCCCTAGGAGCCGGCGGCGGCCGGGCAGGGGGCTCCCCGGGTCCTGGGCTTCTGCGGGACGCTCTCTGCAGGGGTGAGCTCTCCGCGTCTTCGAGGCGCACCTGGCAGCCTGGACGCAGTTTGAGAACCCGGCAGGCTCGATCCCCGCGCTACGCTGACCCCAAGGAGCGCGGAATCCCGCCGCCGGCGAAGGCGCAGAGCGCAACGCAGTCCCGGGCTCCCGCCGTCCGACTCGGGCCTCTCCCGCAGAACAGCCCAGCCGGGGATCAACCTACCCGCGAGGGAACCCCAAGTTCTCAGCCTCCGGATGTTTGCCGCGCGCCCACTAATGCGACCAAAGGACAGCGAGCGAGAGCGCGCGCGAAGACGGATTAAAAAAATTCGCCCAACCAGTCGGGCTCCTTGTTTATACTGAAACTACGGCACTGGCCGCGGCGCACACCCCCTGGGCTCGGAGCGCCCGCCTCGCGCCGCCAGCCCCGCCCCGCGCCCGCGGCTGCCGGCCAATCATGGGCGCCGCCTGCCGCCCACCGCCGGCGCACGCACCGCGCAGGGACCCGCCTCGGGAGTCCCGGGCTGCCAGGGACCCCCGCAGCGCAGTCGCCTCTGTCCCCTCCCACTCTGCTGGGCCCGCGGAGCCAGCGCCGCGGTGTTTACCTACGCCGGCTTGGCTCGGCCGATCGGCGCGTCTTTCTTCCAGAGTGCACCTGCCCGGGGCTGTTTGTGCAGTCGCGTGTGTGTGTGTTTGTATTCATCTACCTGTGTACTACCTGTAAATACCGGCCCGACTCGTTCTACAGTATCCATTAACATCGTTAAGAGCTAAAGGTTACTGTCCATGTAACTTTCAGAAGGGAGCTGAGAGGAACCACCGAACATTTGTTCAGGGAGCATGGAGAGCCTCAGGGCCAGGCATTGTGTTAGGGGCTGGGGACACACTGGTGGCAAAAGAAGGCTGATCCCTGCCATTAAGAAGCTAGTGGGGGAGTGGGAGCAGGGGTTAAGCTAATCAGTGCAAGAACAATTAAAATCACGGCCGGCTGTGGTAAGTTCCACAACGGGAGAATACTTGTGCTGTGAAATTCGATTCTGGAGGCGAAGCAGGGAGGCTAGCCCTCGGTAAAGGCTGTGTTGTCGTGGTAACCACATATTCACTGGATATTTGATAACTATTTTAGAATAAAGGTAAAAGCCACAGTACTCCATCTTGTAGAAATAAAGGAGGCTGGAGGGAAGAAATGATGGAAACAAAAAAGCGGAGAAAGAGACCCATGAAAAGAGAAAAGCTGACATGATTAGGAAACTCTTTTGCCAGCTCTGTGATCCTAAGTAAAGTAGCTTCTCTGAGCTTCATTTTTTCCATATGTAAAACTGCACTATTCATACCTGTCCTTATAGGGCTATAATTAGAATTAGTGAGTTGGAGGAAACCTTTTAGTCCCTGCTCCATGGTCCCTTCCCTCCTTCTTAGATGTCATCTTGCAGCTCACCTTGCCTTTTCTTGGCTGATTCTTCCCCTCGTTTCTTTCATTTATTCCTCCTCTCACTTCGCTCCCCTCTTTCCTTATATAAATGGGTCTTTCCCAGCTCAGCAATTCACTTTCACCTATCTGAGCCTTTGACTTAGCAGTTTAAAAACAGTTTAAAAGAGAAGCCACACAGGCAAGAGAGCTGGACAGGAGCCAGCCCTTCAGAGTAAAGCAAGAAGCTTGGGCCGCCCAGCCTGACTGTTGTGGTTGTGGTGATGGGTTGTTTTATCAGGCTCAGTTTTCCATCCTGGTTCTGTAACAAGCTGTATAACTCTGGGCAAGTCATTTATACTCTTGAGTTTCCTGTCACAATAAAATAAAAGGCCTGGACCAAATCAGGATTTCTTAATGGAAATATCTGGCCTATCCTTTGTAACTTCTGGATATGCCCACCAGCCTGGAAGATTTAGCCCAGATTTACTTTTTGAGTTTTTTTTTCCATTTTGTTTTGTCTTTTTACCCCCAAAACAAAAGATGTCTATTTTAGTTTTTTAAAACAGAAAATGGAAACGATCATAATATTGATTCAATGCTTTTCCAAACCACACTCCTGTTCTGCCTTCTAATGGCTCTCTCAGGGCCCCTCCTAACTTCCTACGTGAGAAATAATACAAAAGGGAACAGCTCTGGAGTCAGACGACCTGGACCCTATTTCTGTGTCTGTCACTTAGCCAGCTACCAAACCTCAGAAAAGGAACTGAAGGACTCTGACCCCAGTTTATGCATCTGGAAAATAGCGATCATTGTTAATAGAAGTAACTTCTTCATAGGGTGTTGAGAAAATTAAAAGATATAATACATGAAAAGGGTTTAAATGAATGAATGAATGAATGAGTGAATGCCTAGCACATGGTAAACAATAAATAATAGCTGTTATTATGTCTCCATTACTGTCTATCATGAAAGAATATCCTTTCTCTTGTTTCCTTCTCATAGTTTCTTCCTGGTCTTTTGACTCCACTGGCTCAACTACTAACCCTGTGTATGTTGGTAAGCTCAGTGGTATTGTTTAAATTGATGCAAATAAAGCCCTGTTAAGTAGTACCTTACCCAAGCAATAACAGCTATCTGTTTTGAGTCTCTGCTCTATGCCAGGCCCTGTGCTAAGGATTATTTTTGGTTCCTCTTGGACCTCAGGTGCACAAAATTAGAGCAATCACCATGACTGATCCATATCCAACCCTCTTTCTTTGGATGTAGTCGTTTTCATGTCTTGTGTAAAATCCTGGTTTTCACCATCCCAAAAGCACTTGCTCTCTCACACTGTATATGGTGTTAGTCTTTTAATCCACCTTCCATGAACAATGATGGTATTGTTTTATGTGTGTACCATGTGGCAATATTTAGCTAAATGTTATTGCACAATTCATCTTGTTCTGTTTCGCACTGTTTTTTCTCCAACTTACACTTCTGATCATCTATCCATGTTGATATTTGTTGAAGTTGTTCATTCTTTTTATCCACTGGAGAGTTTTTCACCATATTTATGTTAAGTCCTTTACTTACATTATCTTTACATTATCCTTGCCAAAGACCTGAGACATGGATACTATTATTTCCATTTCTGAGATGAAAGAATGAGGCTTAGGAAGGTAAACACTGTAAATTGCTGAGGCCACACAGCTAGAGAAGCCATGAATTAAACCCATATCTCTCTGATTCCAATGTTCCCATTTTCCTACTTTGTAAAATGAATTTATTTACTGTTAAGATTTGTGAAATGCTGTTTGAAAAAAAAATCTTCATTGATTTAATTCATTTTATGTGTTCAAGAATTGCTGTTAAAACTAAATATGTATATTTAAATTAGACTAGAGGCTTGCTGCTTCATTGCAAAGTGTTATTTATTATTTGTCTCGTAGAAAAAGTTTAATGTCATGATTTGTGGTTTATGGCTTCTTTAAAACACTTGAAGTTTAAATGAAAATCTCAGAAAGCTGAGATTTGAAGAAGCAGTCTTCAAATATTTCAATAGTCATGTGAATGAGGAATGAGGTATCAGAACACTGGAGATAGGACAAAAAGGGAAAGGCACAGGGGAATTGATTACAGCTTCAATGCAAGAAAACCATTAAAACTGTCCAAAGTGAAATGGGCAGCCTTTTTCAGCACTGAATTCCTTCTCCCCGAGTCTTAAAGAAACTTCTGAAATGGCCAAGTCACTCTCAAAAACACTTTCACATTTTCTCTTTTATTTATTTTCTCAATGTCATTCTGAAATATGGAGATAAAGAGTCCAAGGACACAGAATCTTAGTTCCAGTTTATAAATGGGGAAAAAAACTAAGTCATAGGTCCCATTACTTATCATCAGTCAATCTAGACCACAGCCTAGGCCTTCTCACTTTCAAACCCAAGGAAGACAAACACATTTTTGATAAATACGACGTACATTGCCTATCTTATATGTTGACAAAAGATTATATGTTGACAAAAGAGAATTGAATGAAACAAAACCATGAAGAATGATCAGACACGGTTTTGAGAAAATCACTGAACAGTTCCTGAGCAGTGTGTGTTACTATGCCTCACGCTGTTTAACTGGTCTTATAGTATCTCTGAACTAGTCACAGCTTCGCTAGAACACAAACACAATTATTCGTTTACTCTAGTATAATTTGAATAGGTAAGAAATAAAAACCTATAATACCTCGATTACTGCCTAGATACCAAACTATTTATTTTATATTAAAGGAAAAGAAGTAATATCTAGTTCACAAATTTAAAGGAAAAAGAATAAAATGTAACTATTTCTGTCCACTCTTCCTGACTTCAAAGAGGAGGAGGAAATACTGTAGTCATCTGGCAAAGTCAAGGCAAAAATATTGAGGAGCCATAGAAATTATATTGTGTCCTCTCTTTCCCCAAGTTCCATTTCTTAGGATCCTCTCCTTGGGCTAAATCACCCACAAGGCTGTAATGATGAGACAAGTTACTGTGACAAGGTCTTGGACAGGCCAATCAGACCAGTCCAGCTCCAGATCTTAGAGAAAATGCCTATTGTCCCCCTTGCTTTTTAGTATACTTTTTCTTGATTTCTCTTTTCCTCATCATCTGAAAGCCTAGCATGAAAGGGGGAAGGAGGCTGTTTGGCATGCTTTGGTTCCATGCCCTCTTCCAGCTTCTAGCCTGTGTAAAAGGAATTCTGTCCACAGGCCAACCTAGTTTGCCAGGGGGTCTTGTTGGGATTTACTAGTAATAAAAAGAGTGTACGTGTTTGGCCTTAGCTTCAGTATATACATTTCTTATGAATCTGATGGGAAAGATGACCATGGCAGGAAAGAAGAATTTAGATATTCAAGACTTTGAATGCCTGCCCAATGCCATCAACCACTTCATAACTATAAAATGAACCCTCCTACTTAGAAGGAATTTCTGTGATGCAACAAATGATGGGGTCAGTCTTGGAAGGGTCATCTCAGTAATAATTCCCAAAATTTGTTATAGTTTACAATATTCTTTCACATCCATTAACTCAGTTAGGGAGAACATTGGGTCTGTGTGGGTCATTCAACTCTGACAGTGGTCATTACAGAAGATATATATTTTCCTTATCGGATCACTAAAAATATTATATATAGCCATCTATTTAAACTTGCTATGAAGATACTCCTAAATAGAAGGGGATTCACTAGAAAAGATAACTTCCAGAAGTCTCTTCCCCATATCCATGTAATTCTTTGTCACTGTCACTTTTATCTCCCAGACCCTATGTTGTACAAAAGAATTTAACAACTGCATGGGAATTTCCACAACAGTAATAGGAGGTTTTCAAACACCCCTAAGAGGATTACAAATAACTATATCACATTTGTAGACAAAACCTGTTGAGAGGCAAATTTATTATTTTTCTTTCATGAGCATTATACCACTTATTTGCCAATTCTTATTTACCTTTACAAAGTAATTATTTGCAATATACTCATGAGGGAGACTGATCCTGAGAAACAATACATTACCTGATCACAAGGTCATGAGACAATCTCATCATCTTCGGTGATTATGTAATGTGTAGTAACTTAATTTTCCTCCACTGACAAGGAAATACTTAATGATCTTAAACATGCATCATTTTGATTACGTGTTTCTGTTTCTGTAGAAATTCAACTATGTTTAACATGAGTATATTTGGATAAATGTCCTTCACTCTATAGAATCTTAATAGTAAGTAGTAAATAAAAACATGTTTCTAATTTCTTTCTCTAGCAGCTTTTGTCTGGTTTCTTCAGAATGAGTCAAGCTTATAATGAATTAAGCAAAGGTTTTTCTGTTTCACATTTTTGTAGCTTTTAATGTGAAGTCTGATACTTCTGCTAGATGATCTCCCCTTTTGTCAATCTGCTAAAAACAAAAAGGGTAATTTTAACTAATTATCAATTTATGTTCTGGAAGGGAGAAGGGAGAAACTGAAAAAAAGAATAATAAAATTTTAGAGTGGGGAGAAATATTAATGATCATCTCTTTTAATCTTTCCCTACCCCTGTGCCCCCAACCAAGGCATTTTTGAGATGAGGGAATTGAGTCCCAGAGAGATTAAACAATTTCTTCAAGGCCATACAAGATAATAGCAAATCTACCCTAATCAGGAGCCTAATGATAAGTCCAGTACTCTAAACACTGCATGATTTTACTTCATAACTCTTCCTGAGAAGGTGAAATCCATGGAGCTACTTTGGCATTATGTAAGTACCATTTATTTTGAAATATTGATAGGAGGATAAAAGTGAATTTTCTAGATGTCGCTAATACATTTATTAGAATCCTCTAGATGTTACTAATAGCATTTATTATCTATTTAATAGTAAAAGTAGTAAAATAGTAAACTCTTGGATTGCTTTATCATTAAAGCTTCCATGGTCTAGAATATTAATCAGACTTCAAAAAGTATATTTAAGAAATTATGTTGATCAAAGAAGAGCTTCTCTGATAAGCATTTACTATAGTCATTATGAAAGCATATGTCTAAGAATTTTTCTCTTTCATCTAATAAAATAATTGATTTTCAAAAGAATAGATCATCTTTTGAAGATATGAGGGCATTTCCCGAGGGCACTCTTGTGACTTGTGGATGATCTGTGCAATTTAAACTTGTAAGATATCCAAACACTCATTTTGACACATGAATAATCATTATTTCAGTAGTAAAATCAGCATTTATGTACAGTATCTAAATATATTGTAATGAAAAAGTGTAAATTTGTTGTTTCTGCACAAAAACAAAAAAGGCACAGGCCATATGGTTTACATGTATTTCACTGAAGAATTAGAGAAAATGGCTACCTCTGGGAAGGGGTAGAGGTGAAACAAAGGGGACTTTATATCATTTGATTTCTTCCATAGAAAAAGACACAAGGCAGATTTGAAAAAATGTTTATTATCATTTCTGACTAGTGTGTATACAGGTGTTTGTTCTTTTTCTTTTTGGTAAATTTCTTCAGAAAACAAAGTAATTTTACAATGAAAATTGGGTATTTTCATGCAGCTCTACTACACAAACTTAAACTTCCACATTTAAGGCCTACATTTTGAAGAAATATATGCTAGTAAAGTTATTGTCTTACCTTTTTCTGCTCACTGATTAATCAGATTTACACAGAGCAATTGTCAAATTGTTCAGAGAATTTTGTTTGGTCCCTCTACACTAAAATGTAATGTGTTAAATAAAGTTTGTTGAAGAGTGTTTTAAATCTCATATAGTTTATCAAAAATAGCCCCCTTCTTGCTGTTTAAGTGATTGTCTGTGTTCCTACCCAGACAGTGATGCATATTGGAGTGCTTAACACACAAAAGAACTATGATTCATGACTAAAACCTGCTTTAAGGTTTTTTTCTCCTAATGATTTACACCATTAGCATATGATTAACGTTTCCAGGACCTGGAAATAAGTAGTGACAATTTTAGAATCTACAATTCTCAATGTATTTTTCTCCAATTAGTTCTCTCTGAAGAGTAGCCAAGAACTAAAGGAAAATGGGCGATGAACACATGGATACATCTCCCTATTACTGGAGTGGCCCATTTGTTTCAAGTCTGTTGAAAAACTCCCAGGAAAGGTCTATTTGGAGATGTGTTTGGGTGAGGAGGTAGGGTGGAAGGACATTGTTGTTGCTTGTAGAGGTGGAGCTTGGGAAGAATTGGAAGTGAAGAGGAATTTTCTGACCCAGACAGCTGCTTAATGATTTTAAAGAAATTATTTCTTAAGAAAAAGTATGTAAGGAAATAGATCCAAGAAAGATCAAGGTACTTTCTATACAGAGGTATCAATTTAACCCTCTCACAGCAAGAAATTAATAGCAAAGGGTAAAATAAAAAGTATCAGCCTGGATGAAGTTCCCCAGATCAATAGAAAAAAATTACCTTAACTTTTGTTTTTGTTTTTAAGAATTCACAGCAAACTTATTTTAATGCCTTGCCTTCCTAAGTTTAAAAAAGCCAAACACATCAGCTGTTAAAAAGGCAATCATGAACCCAAACTTTCTAACTTCCAATATACTGACAACCAGCTGTATTATCCCTCAAAATAGTTGAACTAAGGCATTCTGCTTTGAAAACATCTCAAAGTAGATGTGATTTGGTTGGCCCTGCCCCCATTCTTGCATTAAAACTAATAGCAAACAGAGTGCCATCTTTGATTCAGTACACATAGTAAAGTAAAAATGAACATGAATTTTGGTGTATTATCTTTCCATTGGTTTGTGTTTCCAGCATAAACTCTTTAAAGTTAATTACAATGGACTTAAACTTGAGAAATATCTCACCTGACAAGTAGGTGCCTATGAGGTTTCATAATTTTTACAGGAATTTTTGGTTGCTTTTTTTTTAAGATCTGAAAGCTACATAATGGTGAAAATTTTTCACTCTAATTCTCAAATTAATCAACCCATACTTTAAGGAAGATGGAGTGTTTGAATCTGTTAAACAGGATTTCTTTTAGGTGCAAACAACCAGTACATTGAAATGTCACTTGCAAAAGGTTAGCAGAACTTGTTCCAGAGCACACAGAATGAGGGAGGAAATGCAAAACAGGACAACCTGTTGAAAGCAAACAATGGAAGGGACTAATTTTCTCACCTCTGGAGCAAGAGCAGTTGGCCAATATTTTAAAAAGACTTTAGTCAGTGTAGCAACAAATAAAGAGGATCCTATAAAACTTGCTTCTCCATTTGAGATGTTAACATCTCAAATTGAACTTAGTCCCTTCAACTCTAAAATTAGGGAGCTAGACTACATGATTTCAGAGTTATCGTCTAGCCTCTACTTCATATTGAGGCTGTTTTTGTTAGTTTCTAGACTGGCTCCAGATGAGTAGCTCAGCACTCAAGAGATTTGAGAATACTCAGAAGTGATAGACTTGAATCAACCCTGCTGAATTTAGTGATTGTGGGTGTTCCCTGTGAATTCCCTGGAACTCAATGTCATATTATTATAGTGATCCTTATGATGCTGGAGAGATTCCCTGGGGATCTGCTTCCACTTTTTTCTAAGCCTTGGGGCCTGCATTAAAGGCATTGGCTGCAACTAATGGTATTAAGGTATAGAAACACCTCTGCTCTGGGTCTGGTTTACAGGGACTTGAGATTCAACTTGGATGCTGGAAGGTCTATTTCTGGGATTAATGTCTCATCCAATGGATATGCATTCCACATAGAGTGACCAACTATCCTGATTTGCCCAGGACTATTCCAGTTTTAGGGCTGAAAGTCCTATGTCTTGGGCAACCCCTCAATCCCAGGCAAACCTGAAGAGTTGGTTACCCAATTCTGCAGATATTTTCCGAGAACCCTCCATGGGCCAAGTCCTAGAAAAGGCATGGAGCATCCAATAAAAACAAAGCAGAAAAATATGCTGCTGTCATGGAGCTACTGTTTAGGTGGAGTGGACAGATATTAAACAAGGGAACAAATAAACAACCAATCATTACCGATAGTAATCATTACAGAGACAGACACTAGCTGTGGGGTCCTGCTTCTTAGAGTTATCAGGGAAGGCTTTTCTTGAGAAGGAGGCAGCCATAAAGATTGTCAGGACAAGTTAGTTGTTGGTCATTTTTAAGAAAGAAGAGGCACTTCAACAAGTCCTTAGGAAAATACTATCATTTCCTAAAATCATCTTAATTATGTATTTAGCTATTTAATAGATTTAGAATTAGGGTTAGAATGAAAATTCTAATAGGATTATTAGAATATAATCACATGTGAACAAAGATCTTGTTCACAACCTCAATTCCCAGAACAGTATTTGGTATATAATAGGTCCTCAATATCTGTTCAACAGATAAATGAGTGAAAATATTGCTGCTTTTTATCTATGTACCTCCCAAAACTCTCTTTCCTTGAATTTTCCCACTTTTCTCAGCTAGCCTGTCCATAAAGTGGACTGATTTATAGATCCCTTGAACTGTGAAGCAAAAATAAATTTCAGGTTAGGGGTAGTGTGAGCCAGTCTGTGCCTCCTGGCCCAGAGAGCTTTTAAAAAAGCATTTTTATTTGATCTGAGCCCATGTACTGACTCATAGGCTGCTAGACACTCTGCTCCCTAAGTCAAAGAAAGATATATCTCATATTTAGAAGACTTCAACTTTATAACATCCTTTCTTAAGAGTGGGTTATAATGGGAATAATATAGAGAAAGGAAGAAGTCTAACAGAGTCACTATTTCCAATATAAAATTTATCATCTCCCCCAAATCAGCTCACTGTTATGATTTTTCCAGTTTCTGATCATGGTACCTTTATTCTTCTTGTCACTCAGACTTGAAATCTCACAGCCTGCTTGGCCTCCTAACTCAATCTTGTTGCCTACATCCAATCAGCAACTATATCCTCTTTTATTTTCTAGCCTCATGTTCCCCTTCCCTTCCCTTGCTATTTCCAGTTCCATTGCATGCAGAGATGAAAAACGATCACCTGCCTGATTGCTGTCTTCTCCCTGAGATACACTGCTAGATTAGCAAACCATGTCTCTGATATGTGATATCTGAAAAACTTGAATAGCTCACTTGCTACAAAACTAACAGCAATTTGCTATATTTAAGTAATCACAGATCTCAACCAAACTTTCCAATCATATCTCCTATTTATACTTATAATCACAATAATCCAGCCTAGTGGATTATCTCTCCCTGGGAAAAAAAAAAAAGCCTAAATTCTCCCATCTCTATGACTTTTCTCATATTATTCCACTTACTAGGAATGAATTTTATAATCCCTAAATAGATTATAATTGACTGTTTCTGCCTAAGTTTTAGAAACTAGGCATGGAAAATATCTAATGTTATTACCAGACAGAACTTAAATCACTGTCACAGACTTAATAAATGAATTGTAATGAGTATCACACTTATTACTTAATACTAACAAACATATATTTTTGAACACTTGTGGAATTCCTCTTTTGTAGGTTTTAGGGATGCAAAGCCATGGTCTTTGTCAACAAGTTGATACTTAATGGATGTGACTGAAGGATCTAGCATTGGCAATAATTTTGAACATCAGAGGTTTTCTAACCAAGCTAGAGTCATTTGTGACCATCCAAATTAAATGTAAAAAAGGTGAGTCCAGTTGACCAAGTGAGTGGCATAAGATGCTTCAGAGTGCTATCCCCACACGGAATCTTTGAACAATTAACAAAATTTGCCAATGCCATTGTTAGTCAGTGTTCTCTAAAGAACAGAACTGAGAGGAGATATCTGTAAATATTAGGAGATTTTATAAAATTGTCTCAGGTGACTGTGGGGATGCACAAGTCCAAATTCCATAGGGTAAACTGCACACTGGAAACTCGATGAAGGGTTTCTGTGAATTACCCAAGAGAAGCTGACTGGATGAAGCAGAGATGGAAATTCTCTCTTCTGACTGCTGAAATCATCACTTCTTCTTATAAAGCCTTCAACTGATTGGATGAGACTTCTCTCATCATTGAAGGCAATCTCCTTAGTTGATTGTAGATGTAATCAACTTACTGATGATTTAAGTCCTTGAAATGTCCTCACAGTAACAAAAAGAACAATTCTTGCTTTTTGTTACTGGACACCATTAACTAACCAAGTTCATATTTGAACCTAATTATCACTGCCATCTTCCTTAAAACTCTGGAGAATAGTTTTAAAAAGTTGCAGTAACTGGGAGGAATACTGTATGTTGGTACCAATTTATCAGCAGTCTGAAAGATGGAGAGCCAGGGAACTCAGCTCTGACTTGCCCTCTGAGAACTTGCCCTACAGGCAGGAACAGCTTGCAGGGAGCAAAATCAGTTTAAGAAAAAATTAATCCAAGCAATTTGGGACAAAGGATTACCTGCTCTAATAAATATAACACTGGAGGGGGTGGGGGTTGGGGATCTATTTCATAGTGAATAGAGGGGCATTTGAAATCCTGCAAACAATGGAATTCCTAAGGCTATGAGCAAGTGCAAACCTAAGAAAGACACCGGCTCAGAAAAGAGAGAATAAGCTTGTCTTAGTTTGCCACGGGGCTGCCGATGCAAGGTACCACAAATGGTTTGGCTTTTATAATGGGAATTTTATTGGGCAAAAGCTTGGAGTTCCAAGGCTGTGAAATGTCCAAGTCAAAGCATCAGCAGAGGTGCTTTCTCACCAAAGTCAGCTACTGGTAATCCCGGTGTCCTGCCACATAGCTATCAGGCATATGGCAGGGTTCATATCCTCATCCTTGAGCTGCTTCATGGGCCCATCCCCTCAAGGGCGTCTTTCTGTGCCTCTGTGCTCTGATGATCCAGACTCTGGGACCTCTTTCAGCCTCTAGGGGCTTCTCTGCCTTTCTGCAGGTGTAGGCGATCCTGGAATTTCCTTTCTCTCACATGGTAGGATCAAGACAGCAGCTTCCTTTCTCTGTGCCCTCTTTTGCTTGGTGTCTCCATTTATATAAGACCCAGCAAGAGGGTGGAGACTCAACCTGAGTCATGCCTAACTGATGTAGTCCAATCAAAATGATCTCATACCCACAGGAATTGGTTCAAGAATATAATCATTTTTGTTTTGAGGATTTATAAAATTGCTTCAAACTGTCACAAACCTGTACTTTGCTTTTGCCTCAGGCTTATCCTGTCAGTAGTAGAACTAATCTTTGAAGGAGAATATCAGCCAACACAGAAACAATTTGAAACACTGTGAAAGGTATTATTTGCTTTGCTTTGATTGTTTTTATTAGCTCCTGGTACTTGAGGAAATCTCTGTCATATCATGATCTAGATACAGATTTAAGGAACAGAGAGCTCAAGGACTAAATCTCAGAGTTAACACTTTAAAATATTAAAATGTACAGTGCTACAAAACAAAGAAAGAAACAAGAAATAATGGTCCATTCCCCAAAAATAAAGACAAATTTCAGAAACCATAAATGAAGAAGACCAGACTTTGGATAAACCAGACAAAGACTTTATAAAAATGATCCTCAATATGCTCAAGGACATAAAAGAAAACATGGAGAAAGAACTAAGGAATATCAGGAAAATGATGAAAGAGCAATATGAGAATCTCAATAAACAGAAAATTTTAAAAAGGAACAAAAAGAAATATTGGATTTAAAGAGGAAATAGCTAAAAAGAAAAATTCCTAAAGGGTTTCAACAGCAGATTGGAGCTGTCATAAGAATCAGTGAGTTCAAAGAAAAGACAATTGAAATGAGCCAGACTGAGAAACAGAAAGAAAAAAGAATTTAAAAAGTGAACAAAGCCCAGGAAACCTGTGGGACACCATCAAGTGTACCAACATATGCATTATGGGAGTCCCAGAAGGAGAAAAAAGAGAGAAAAGAGCAGAAGGAATATTCAAAGACATAAGGCAGAAAGCTTCCCAAATATAGCAAAAGATATGGACATACAATTCAGGAAGTCCAATGAACCCCAAAGGGAATAAAATTGAAGAGAATCACATCCAGACACATAGTATTCAAACTATCAAATGCCAAGGATATCAAATGTCAAGGATAAGGAAAAAGTTCTGAAAGCTGTAAGAGAAAAGCAACATGTTATGTACAAGGGAGTCCCAATAAGATTGTGTACATTTCTCATCAGAAACCATGGAAGCAAGAAGTCAGTGGGACAAAATATTTAAAATGCTGGAAGAAAATAATTGCTAATGAATAATTTTATATCCAGTGAGACAGTCATTCAAAAATGAGGCAGATATTAAGACATTTGAGATAAATAAAAGTTGAGGGAGTTCATCACCACTACACCTGCCCTACAAGCAAGGCTAAAGGGAGTTCTTCAGACTGAAAGGAAAAGACACCAGACAGTAGATCAAAGTGGCATAAAGAAATAAAGGCCTCCAGTAAAGGTAACCATATGGGTAATTATGAATGCAAGCAGTATTGTATTATATTATTTGGTATGTAACTCTACTTTTTGCTTATTGCAGGTTCTGAAATGCGAATACATAAAAAGTACTATTAAATCTATAGTTTTGGAGTACAATGTTTAAGGATATAATTTGTAACAAGTACAACAAAAGATGGGAGGATGGAGGGGTATAGAACCACTTATTTTTATGTATTGAGTTAAGTTGGTGTATTAGTCAGACAAAGGGGTGCTGGTGCAAAGTACCAGCAATCTGTTGACTTTTATAAAGGGTATTTATTTTGGATAAAAGCTTACAGTTATAAAGCCCTAAAGAGTCCAACTCAAGGTTACTTCCTTACCAAACTCTGTTGCTATGTGTAGAAGCAAGATGGTAGGCAATGTCTGTGAAGGTTCAGCCTTTCTCTTCCCTCTTAAGGCTCCATGGGTCCAGCTTCTTCTGATCTCAGCTGTAGGCTGGCATAGAGCTCATCTCTCTTCCCAGGCTCGTTTCTTTCCCGGCTCAGCTGCACTGTTTTCTTCACAAGGTCAGCTGTAGACTATCAGGTGAATGAATGGCACATCTCTCTTCCTGGGGCCTCCACCATGTCTATGGAACTGTCTCTCTTCCTTTGTGTATCTTCTCTGTGTATCTACTTCTGTGTTCTTGATTGAGTGTCCATTTATATAGCTCACCAAGGGGGCAGGGACTCAACCCTGCACACCCTAATGATGTGGTTGAATCAAAGCCCTAATCTTAATCTAATCAAGTAAACATAAAGCCTTTGAATGTAAATCAATAAAAGGGTATCACGCCCAGAGGAACAGATCAGTTTACAAACATAATCAATATCTCTTTTAAGAATTCATAAATAATACCTAACTGCCACAGTTGGTGACTGTTATAGATTTAGGATGCTAAATATATGCCTCTTGGTAACCACAGAGAAAATATCTGGAAAATATGCAAAGAAAGAATGAGAAGGGACTCAAAATGGTACATTAAAAAAAACCACATGAGAATATTCTTGCCATTCTGATTTTGTGATAATCAGGGTAGGCTAAACATTCGCTACATTAGAAACCATGCATGTGTCCCCAGACCTAGTTTTTCATCCTAGGCCTGGTTTTTGGAATGCTGGTGATAAACTAAGCCTGATTTATTATATGACCATCCTGTATGGGAAAAGATTGTAACTTTGGGTATCTTTGGTCAATC
Source organism: Tolypeutes matacus (assembly GCA_026826555.1). NCBI lineage: Eukaryota > Metazoa > Chordata > Mammalia > Cingulata > Chlamyphoridae > Tolypeutes > Tolypeutes matacus. The sequence continues at coordinate 591,434 of JAKSZT010054466.1, read as the reverse complement.
TTAAGATAAACAACAGGGGGATGGATGTGGCTCCGTCTCCCATATGGAGGGACCTGGGTTCGCTCCCCAGGACCTCCCGGTAAAAACTTAAAAAAGGAAAATATAGAAGGCACGTGGGCCACCAGGCCCTGAGAGCAGGCGAGCTGCCAGGCCCCATGCGCAAGTGTGCTGCTGGGCCCCGTGATCCACGCAGCAAGATGATGACGTAACAGGAGAGTGAACACAGGGATAGCCAAGACAAGACACACTGAAAAACCAGGAACTAAGGTGGCGTAGCTGGTAGGACGCCTCTCTCCCACATTGGAGGATCCGAGGATCGAATCCCAGTGAAGACAGGAGGAGAAGGATGAGAAGAGAGGGCAGGAAACGGACACAGAGTCACCCAGTGAATGGACACAGAAACAGCAAAAATGGGGGGTGGTAAAACGGATAAAAGTAAATAAATAAATAAATCCTTAAAAAAATGTATAGGAGAGGAAGATACAGACTATAGTTAGTAGTAATACTTTGATGATGTTCTTTCATGATTTGTTAACAAATGTTTCACAACAATGCAGTATGTTTGTGGGGGGGAGGTGATATGTGGGAGCCCTGTATGATGTTATGCATGTTTGTTTTGTAAGTTCATAATGTTTACTGAGCACTTATAGTTTATGTATGTTCATGTAGGAATGATACACTTCAATAAATTGTTTTTAAAAAACACAAATAAATATGAAATTATGCAATAACAGAAGAATTGAAGGACAAAAAGTTATGACTTAAAAAAATGAAGTAGCAAAATGGCAGAAGAGAGTCCTGCATTGTCAGTAGATATTTTAAATATAAATGTAATAACCTGTCCAGCCAAAAGGCAGAGATTGACACGATGGATTTAATAAGAGCATGATACAACTAAATGCTATTTACAAGAGACTCACCATGCATTCAAAACAAAATAGGTTGGGGGGACAGATGTGGTTCAAATGGTTGGGTGTCCGTCTACCATATGGAGGGACCTGAGTTCGATCCCCGGGACCTCCCGGTAAAATAAAGAATATATATATAGAAGGTGCATGGGCTGCCAGGCTCTGTGTGCCGGTGAGCTGCCAGGCCCCGGGAGCCATGCAGCAAGATGATGATGTAACAGGAGAGAGATGCAGGGGAGAGACAAGACGAGATGCTCCGAAAGCTCTGAAAACCAGGAATCGAGGTGGCGCAGGTGGCAGAACACCTCTCTCCTACATTGGAGGTCTCCAGGATCGAATCCTGGTGAAGACTGGAGGAGGAGGATGAGAAGAGATGGCAGGAAGCAGACACAGAGAATTGCCCAGTGAATGGACACAAAACAGGAAATGGGGAGGCAGAGGGTTAAAATGGATAAAGTAAATAAATAAATCTTAAAAAAAAACAAACAACACAATAGGTTGAAAATGAAATGATGGAAAAAATGTATCATGCAAGTACTAACCAAAAGAGAGCTGGGGTCACTGTACTTATATCAGATAAAATTGACTTTAAGTGAAAAACTGTTACAAGGGCTAAAGAAGGTCCCTATATACTAATAAAAGGGTTAATTCAACAAGAAGATATACCATTATAAATATATATGAACCTGACGGCATAGTCCCAAAATATAAAGTAAATATTGACAGATTTGAAAGGAGAAATATACTGTTCTATAGTAATAGTAGGAGACTTAAATACACCACGTTTAATAATGCATAGAGGGAAGCAGATGTGGCTTAAGTGATGGGGTTCCCATCTACCATATAGGAGGTCCAGTGTTCAATTCCTGGGACCTCCTGGTGAAGGCAAGCTGGCCCACGCAGTGAGCTGGCCCGAGCAGCAAGCTGGCCCAGAGTGCTGGCCCACACAGGAGCGCTGGCCCATGTGGAGAGCTGGCGCAGCAAGATGACGCAACAAAAAGAGACACAGAGGAGAGACAATGTGAAATGCAGCAGACTAGGGATCTGAGGTGGCGCAAGAGATTGAGCGCCTCTCTCCCACTCCAGAAGGTCCCAGGATTGGTTCCCAGTGCCACCTAGAGAAGACAAGCAGACACAGAAGAACATACAGTGAATGGACACAGAGAGCAGAGAGCAAGCACAAAACAATGAGGGGGAGGAGGAAGAAATAAATAAATAAATCTTTTTAAAAAAATGGATAGAACATCTAGACAGAAAATCAGTAAGGAAATAGAAGACTTGAACAACACTATAAACCAGCCAGACCCAACACAAACATAGAACACATCACCCAATAGCAGCAGAATACATTTTTCTCTAGTGCAGTGAATCATTCTCCAGGATAGACCATATGTTGGGTCACAAATAAGGCTAAATAAAATTTAAAATATGGAAATCATACTATCTTCTCCAACCACAAAGGAATGAAGCTAGAAATCAATCATAGAAAGAGAACTAGAAAATTCACAATTATATAAAAATTAAGCACCACACTTAAACTTTGATACCGGTGAGTCAGAAGAAATCACAAGGGTGTTAGGAAATATCTTGTGGAAAATGAAAATGAAAACACAGCATGTCAAATCTTATGGGATGCTGCAAAGCAATACTGAGAGGAAAATTTATAGCTCTAAATGTTTACATTAAAAAGAGGAGGGGAGTAGATGTGGCTCAAGGGTTTGAGCACCTGCTTCCCACATGGGAGGTCCCAGGTTCGGTTCCCGGGGCTTCCTGAAAAACAAAAACTTAAACAAACAACAAGCAAACAAACAAAAAAACCAATTCAGGGGAGCCGATGTGACTCAGTGGTTGAGTGCAGGCTTCCCACATAGAGGTCCTGGGTTCAATCCCCTGGTATCTCAAAAAAAAAAAAAAAAAAAAAAAGAGGAAGAAACATCTCAAATTAGAGACCTAACCTAACAACTGGAGGATCTAGTAAAAGAAGAACTAAACTGGAAGCAAGCTGAGGGAAGGAAATAACAAAGATTAGAGCACAGATAAATGAAATAGAGATTAAAGAAACAATGGAGAAATGGAGAGAACCAACAAAACAAAAACTTGGTTCTCAGAAAAGATCAATAAAATCTACAAGCCTTTCATTAGAATGACAAAGGAAAAAAGAAAGAGGATGCAAATAACACAAATCAGAAATGAAGGAGGGGATATTACTACTGACCCCAAAGAAATAGAAACTATTTATAAGAGGATAATATGGACAACTGTATAACAACAAATTAGAGAACCTAGTTTAAATGGACAAATTCCTAGACTCACAAATTACCTACACTGACTCAGGAAGATATAGAAGATCTCAACGGAACAATAACAAGTAAAGAGATTGAATCAGTAATCAAAAACCTCCCAAAAAAGGTAAGTTCAAGACCAGATGACTGTACAAGTGATTTTTACCGAACATTCCTAGAAGAATTCCCTGCTCAGACTCTTCCAAAAAATTGAAGATGAGGGAAGACACCCTAACTCATTCTATAAGATCAACTTCACCCTAATCCAAAGCCAGGTAAAGATACCACAGGAAAAGAAAACTGCAGACTGATAGCTCCTATAATATACAAGGAAAAAAAAAAAAAAAAACCAGCAAAATTCTAGCAAACTGAATCCAACAGCATATTAAAGAATTATACACCATGATAACATGAGACTGAACCAAGGTGTGCAAAGGTAATTAAATTTAAGAAAATCACTTAATGTAATACACCACATCAATACAATGAAGGAAAAAAACCGTGATCATCTCAATTGACACAGAAAAGGCATTTGACAAAATCCAGCCCCTCTTCTTGATAAAAATACTTAGATATCTAGGAATAGAAGGAAACTTCCTCAACATGATAGAGGGCATATATGATAACCCCACAGCTAACATTATATTAAATGATGAAAGACTGAAAGTTTTCCCTTTATGATCAGGAACAAGACATGGATGCCCACTGACACCACTGATGTTCAACATTGTAATGAAAGTTCTAGCAAGAACATTTAGTCAAGGAAAACCAATAAAAGGCATCCAGATTGGAAGGAAGAAGTAAAGCTTTAACTTTTTACAGACATGATCCTATATCTAGAAAGTCCCAAAATATCTACAACAAAGCTACTGGAACTAATAAACGAGTTCAGCAAAGTGGTCGGATACAAGATCAACATGCAAAAATCAGTAGTGTTTCTATATACTAGTAGTGAGCAATCTGAGGAGGAAATCTAGAAAAACTTCCATTTACAATGGCAATTAAAAGACTCAAATATCTAGGAATAAATGTAACCAAGGATGTAAATAACTTGTACACAGAAAACTACAAAACATAGTTAAAAGAAATCAAAGACAAAATAACTGAATGGATTATTCCATATTCGTGGATTGGAAAACTAAATATTGTTATGTTGTCAATTATTCCCAAAGTGATTTATAGATTCAATGCAAGCCCAATAAAAATCCCAACAGTCTTCTTTACAGAAATTTAAAAGCCAATCATCAAATTTATATGAAAGGATAAAGGGCCTTAGATAGCCAATACCACCTTGAAAAAGAAGAACAGAGTTGGAGTTTTCACAATTTTCAATTTTAAAACATTTTACAAAGTTAGAGTAATCAAAGGAGCATGGTACTGACATAAGGAAAGACACATAGACCAATGGAATTTAATTCAGCATTTAGAAATAAATACTCACATCTACAGCAAATGATTTTTTTCAAGGTCACCAAGTCTACTCAATTGGGGAAAAATAGTCTCCTCAACAAATGGTGCTGAAAAACTGAATATCCATGTCTAAAAGAATGATGATGTACCCTTACCTCACACCATATACAAAAATTAACTCAAAATAGATCAAAGATCTAAATATAAGAACCTATACTATAAAACTCCTAGAAAAAAACATAGGGAAGCATCTTTAGGATCTTATGTTAGGCAATGGTTTCTTAGACTTTATACCTGAAGCAAAAGTAACAAAAGAAAAAATAGATAAATGGGACTTCATCAAAATTTAAAAGTATGTTCATCAAAGGACTTCATCATGAAATTATAAAACCTACCTACAGAATAGGAGAAAATATTTGGAAACCATACATCCATAATATATAAAGAAATCCTACATCTCAACAACAAAAAGATAAACAACTGAATTATAAAATGGACAATAGACATGAATAGACATTTCTCTACAGAAGATGTACAAATGGCCAAAAATTATGTGAAAGGATGCTCAACATCATTAGCCACTAGGGAAATGCAAATCAAAACTACAATGAGATACCATTTCACACCCACTGGAATGGTTACTAGTAAAAAATGGAAAATAACAAGTGTTGGAGAGGGTGTTAAGAAATAGGGACACTCATTCATTGTTTATAGAAATGTAAAATGGTGCAGCTGCTGTGGAAAACAGTTTAGTCATTCCTCAGAAAATTAAGTATCTAGCAATCCCACTTCTAGATATATACGCAACAGAATTAAAAGCAGGGACTCGAACAGATATGTTCACAGTGATATTTATAGCAGCAGAATCTACAATTGACAATAGATGGAAGCCACCTCAATTAATGAATGGATAACAAAATGTGTTACACACACACAATAGAATACTATTCAGTCATAAAAAGGGGTGAAGTTCTAATATATGCAACAACATGAATGAAACTTGAAGCCAGCATGTTAAGAGAAATAAGCCCGACACAAAAGGGGGAATACTGTATGATCTCACTGATATGAAATAATTAGGATAAGCAAATTCATAGAGTCAGAAATTAGAATATAGATTACCAGGGTCTGGGTTGGGGGTACAGTATGGGGAATTAATTTTTTATTTATACATAATTTAGGGTGATGGAAAAGTTTTGGTAATGGATGATAGTGATGGTATCACAACATTGGGAATGTAATTAACACCCATTTGAATGTAAAGGAGAAAATTTAAGCTATATACATGTTACTAGAATAAAAATTTTAAAGACCATAGAACTGTACAACACAAACAGTGAACTCTAGTGCAAACTCTGGACTATAGTTTATAGTCTGATTATAATAATCTTGTTTCATTCCATTGTAACAAAGATATAACACTAGTGCAAAGTGTTTATAATAGAGAAAACTGCATTTTGGGTGAGTATATGGGAACTGTATTTTCTGCATGAGTTTTCTGTAAACTTACAACCTCTCCAATTAAAAAATACAGACAATTATTTAAGGGAATGAGGTGGTGGTGGTGGTTGGGGTGTGGCTAATACTTATTAAACATTTTCCATATGTCTGGAATTGTACTGTGTGCTTTTTATATACATTTATTTAATATTCATAAAAATCATATAAAGCACTTAATATTACCCGTGGTTTCATAGAAAATGAAATAGAAGCTCAGGGAAGTTTTTTGAAAGTTGCCTAAGAACAAATATCTAATAAATGACAGAGCCAGGATTTGGACCCAGGTTGGCCTGACTCCACAGACTATGCTCTTTTGTATGATAAGGAGGAAACAGTGTAGCAGAGGAAAGAGACAAATAAATAATTTTGTATAATGCAAACACCACATAAAAAAATAGGTGTTTGCATTATACAGGACCCAATAAGTACTGCAACTGAAGTAAATAGAAATGTTTCCATTACTGCATAAGTGGTTATGTTTCAGCTTGGGGTGGGGGACAATGCTGTACAATGATCAAGGTCATGGACAATGGAAATGGAAAGACTTAGTTCAAATCCTGGCTTGGTCACTTGTTGGCAACATGAACTTGAACAAGTTGCTTAATCATTCCAAGCTTCGGTTTTCTCACATGTAAAATAAAAATAATAATGCTTACTTTAAAAATGAAATAAAATCATACATATAAAGTTATCCAGTACAATATCTGGAATATAGTAAGCACTCAATGAATGATAATTAATATAATTATCTACAATATTCAGTCATCCTCTGTCATCCTTAATACCTCAGGCTCCTCTGAACTCCTTACACAAACATGTGACTATATTTGCTTATCTATGTGTGATTTCATTTTTTTTTGCTGTTGTTGGACCATTTGAAAATTGTAGACAACTTTAAATATTTTAGAATGTGTCTCCTAAAAATAAGGGCATTCTTCTACATAACCAGTATTATCATTACACCTAAGAAAAAATAAACAATATTCACTAATATTATCTAATTTTAGAACATTTTTAAATTTTCAAAATATCTCCAAAATTTGTCCCCAAGGATTTTTTGAACCAGGAAGCAACTATGGTTCATGTGTTATATCTGGTTATTGTTTCTTTATTTTTTTAAAATTTAGAACAGGCATGACTTGTGTGACTCATAAGAGCATACCCACTCTCCCATCTTGAGTGTGTACTTTTGACTTACATTAAATTCTCTTGCTACTAAAAAAATAAAATAAAATTCTAGAACAGTTCCCATCTTAGCCTTGACCCATTTTTGCTTTTCTTGAAGAAACCAGGCCATTTGCCTTGGGGAAAGTACTACTTTTTGGCAATTGTCTGAATTATTTTCTCGAAGTGTCATTTAACTTGTTATTCTATTCCTTATGTTTTCTATAAACTGGATTTCAGGTCTTGAGACTTTATTGCTTTTGAGTTAAATGTTATGGCAAGAGCACTTCAAAGATGATGCTATGTAGTTTATATTACATCATACCAAAGTTTCCACTACTACTTCCTCTTCAAAATATTTTGTGGTTTCCTAGCTTTCCCCGGGGTACAGTCTAGATCAGTGATTTTTCAGTCTTGGTTTCACTTAGAATCATCTGGGGAGTTTTAAAAATGGCTTTTTTTTTTTTTTTTTTTTTTTTTTTTTCCTGAGTTGCATCACTGGAGATTTTGAGTTAATTGGTTTTACTGGGGCCCAGGCTTGCTATTTTCTAATGCTCCCTCAGGTGATTGTCATGGGTAACCTGGGTAAAGAGTGACTGATTTAAACTATAAGCCCTGGGAAAGCAAGAGACACATCTTTCTCATTTACTACTACATATTCTGTTTTGAGCAGAATGCAGGACACATAATGGCTGCTCAACAATACATAATTAATAAACATTATTTATTAATTGATTGATTAATATTCAGAGTATGGGCAACCTCATATTCCTTCATGCGCTTGCTTTTCCATTCTTTTTACTAAATGGTTATATGAACCCAGTAGGTTAGTTCTATAGTATGGTTAGGGAAATCATAACATATCACTGTTTTCCAGATTTTAAAATGTATATATAGATTGAAAAAGAATCATTTTCAAACTTCTGAGAGAAGGAAAAAGAGCAAACAATCATTTCGCTGTAGTGTTAGATTGATTCTGTTGCTGACAATGATCAGGTCTCTCTTTTTTTCTTTCACATTGATAGTTCTTCCAGTTCTTATTGTAATGATTGGTAAAATGATTTCAAAACCACTTAGAGAGGAAAAAAGACTGGGAGTTACCTTAGATGTAATTATTGTTGTTTCTTTCAAACATACTGAGCAAATTCCAGCCATGTGGAGGACTGCTGTAGTATGAGAAGGGACCTTGGGTATACACATGCTTCTATTTGTTCAAATTCAACTTTGACCAGATCTTCAAATCTGGATACAAAGATGTATGATTTGTTGGTGCTTGCCAAAACTAACCACGTGTGGCTTCAAATGAAGAGGAGATAAGAATGTCCACCTTCTCCTCAAAAAGAAGCAAACTTAGGAAATGGTGAATATGTAATTACTTACTATACCAGTGCTAAAGGAAAAATACTGACAACCCAATAGAAAACCAAGAAAGTATACGAATACAGAAATTGTATCTGAAAAGAAATTACAAATGGCTTTGAAACAGATGAAAAAAAGTGCAACCTTGCTCATAATAACAAATATGTAAATGAAAACTATACTGAGGTATCTTTTTCTTTAACTCTTCAGATTAGGAAAAATTACTGTATTGTGGAGGATTTGGGGACACAGGTACTCTCATACTTTGTTGGTAAGACTATAAATTGGTGTAACCTCTCAGTTTATCAGAATCTAAAATGACAAATGCACATACCCTGTGATCAAGCAATACCACCGAAGGAAATTTGTCCAATAGATCCACTCCACTGGTTATATGAAACAATACATGAACAAAATTATTCATTTTTTCACGGTAAAAGATTAGAAGCAACTCCATGGCCATCATTGGGGAACTAGTTAAATATATTATGTTCCATTCATAGAATCAAATACTATGCATCTATAATAGAAAATAAAGGAAAGTTTATGTCTTGATATGTATGCTCTCTAAGATATATTGTTTAGTGAAAACAGCAGCAAGCATAACAATTTGTAGAGTATGCTACAATGTAAATAAAAGGAGGAAACAAAAAGGAATATATATTTGTACTGTATTTTTTAATATACATTAAAAATCATTGGGCAGTTAAAGAAAGAACATTGATTAGTGGTTAGTTGTTTGGAGGAGGTAATGGGAACTTGGTAGATGGAAGACAGTGTGAGGAAGGAACAGAAAGCCTTTTCAGAGGACACCTTTTTATACTTTATCACTTTATCATTGTTTGAACTATGTGGATATATGACATATTAAAAAGTTAAATATTTCTTAAAATCCCCACCAAAAGTCCTGAGAAAATGTATCCTTTCAAATAGAAATATCCTAGATATTTTTATAATCTTTAGTCTTGTGGATTTTCAGAATCAATTTTATTAATTTCCAATTTCACTGAAATGAAACTGAAATTGCATATTTCTCACACACCCACTAACACACAGAACCAGGAAAAATAAAAATCCTACCAAGCAAACTTCTCCTGACAATCTCTGAGCTTGATTATTGTTGTTCTGCAGAATTTCATAGTTTGGGCTACATTTAAACATGCACTATTTGGAGTTAAAGTACAAACAGACCATTGTTGAAAGATATCCAGCCCAAGGCTAGTGTTTACATAAAATTAAAGTAATGGTGTCAAAGTAAAATCAATCTTTTTCCTTCATTGAGTTCTCTATGGAATCCACAAGAATTTGGGCTATCTTATACCATAGGGAAAGTCCACTGAAGATAAAGAAGAGATTCTTTCATCACAGACAAAGAAACAAGATTAAAAGGAATTGTGGTTTATTCATTTGGCTCTTAGCATCTACTATGTTGGGTTAACAGTTATCTTTGTGTATGTATTCTGTTACAAAGAAGTAAGGAGTTGCTGCTGTATTGCTAGCACTTTGCCCAGTGCCATGCAAACAACAGACGCACCATAAATGTCTGAAAGATCACATTAAAATATATCTGTGTTCTAGGGTCTCCTGCCAAAGCCTTAGCTCAATTTCCTCATCTGGAAATGGGGATGATAATGCCTAACTTGAATACCTCACAATTTTGATAATTTGATGCCTTGGAGTTTTATTTATCCCAGAAAAACATTTTCTTAATCTTAACCCATACCTGTGGGTGTGAACCCATTGTAAATAGGACCTTTTGATGAAGTTACGTCAGTTACAACTGAATCAGTATGGATCTTTATCCTATTACTGGAGGCCTTTTAGAGAAGACCACAGATAGAGAAAGCCACAGGGGAAGAAATCAGAAGTCAACTGAACCTGAAAGGAAATGACACTGTCATGTGCATAGCCATGTGACAGAAAACCAAGGACCAAGGGTCATCAGCAGCCAGCCCCAGAACATCACTGTCTTTGGGGAGAAAGCATAACCTTGCCGACACCTCTATTTTGGACTTCTAGCCTAAAATCTGTAAGCCAATAAATTCCCCTTTTTTTGAGCCATCCCCTTGTATGGTATTTGTCTTAGCAGCCAGGAAACTAATACAGATATGATGACTGAGATAGTTTGAAGCTGGATGGACTCCAGAAGATCATGTTCTTAAAACTAATCCATTCCTGTAGGTATAAACCTGTTGTAGGTGGGACATTTTGATTAGGTTACTTCAGTTAAGGACCTTTTGATTAGGTTACTTCAGTAAGGCATGGCCCAGGGTGGGTCTTACTGGAGTCCTTTATAAAAGGTTGAAATTCAGACAAAGAGAAAAAAACCACAAAAGCAGCAAAACTTGGAAGAGAAGGGAGAGACCATCAGAAGCTGCCATGTAGTTTGCCATGTTACAGAGAAATCCAGTATTGCTGGCAGCCAGTCTTTGGGGAGAGAGCATAGCCTTATGATGCCTCACTTTGGACAATTTTCACGACCTCAAAACTATAAGCTTGTAAGCTAATAAATCTCCATTGCAAAAGCAACCCATTTCTGGTATTTTGCTCTTGGCAGCCCAGCTGACTAAAATGATACCTAAATGATAGAATAAAAGTGACAGCCTTTGGAAAGAGGACATTGAAAATAATACTATTGTTACTGGTATTATGGCACAGATATAAACAGATAGGTCAGAGGAAGAAAAAGTGATTCCAGTATATCCTTCATAGAAAATTAGCCTCGTTTGTTTGTTTGTTTGTTTGTTTGTTTGTTTTTACAGATGAGCAAAAGGAAGCCTAGAGAGGTTAAATAACTTTTTCAAAATGGATTTTGAGTCATCATTCAGAAGCAGAACTGAAAACAAAATTCAAGTCTTGTGATTGAATGTCTAGTTGCTTTGCTACTCTTCTAAATACTATTACCATAGCCTTGAGTGTGTATGGAAAATGTGAGGAAGGACAAGGGCCACCTCATGACCCCAGTCATAGGAAGGATGGAGAAACATCTAAGAAGTGACCCAGAGAAGGGACAAAAGGATTGCAGTATGTAGGTTAAGTTCTGGTTGGGATGATCATAAAAAGGAAAATAAGTAGGGGGTGGGGGAGAAGATAACTTTAATTAAGCATTTCTTACCTGTCAGGGTCTTTAGTGAGTGCTTTCTGTCATTTAACCATCACAACAGCCTAATTAATGTCATCTCCACTTTCTAGTTCAGGGAACAAGACAAGAAGGGGTAACACTTATGCAAGGCCAAATAGCTAACAGGTGGCAGCGCAGTGATGCAATCTGGGATTGTATGGCTGTGGGTCAGGCCCCATGACTCTGCCTTAGCCCCACGTAGTGAGGATGTGGGACCAAGAGGAAAAGATTAGGGCTTTACAAAATAATATTTATAATAAATGTTCAAAATTTTAAAACAATTTGCCCTCACTAAACATTTCCTTTCTGAATTTATCTCATGTTGGGTGTTTTCTGTTTTAGAGTGGAGAAGGAAAAGAGCTGGGGCCAATTCTTTAAGGTTAATACCTTCATGGTCCTATAAAATGTCCAGATTGGAAGATTAGAGCAAATGAGTAACCCCAGTGACATGGAATCTTTGGACGAAATTAGCCTATGAGATTTTATTTGTAAGTACTAAGTAAGCTCCTGAATAATGATAATATCTAACACATGGACAGGACTTTCTAAGTACCAGGCATTACTCTGAGAATTCACATATTCATTTATTCCTCACAACCACACCATGAGGTGAGTTCTATTATTATCTCCATTTTTTCACATGAGAAAACAGAGAAGTTATATAACTTATCCAGGATCAAACAGCTAATAAGTGGTAGATCTGGGATTCAAACCCAGACAGTTCAACTAGTACTACTCAGCACTGCATTTATTATGGAACTGTGCATATTCCCTTTCCAAGGACTTTATTTTAAAAGCAAACTTATTCCCTAACCCAAAGCCCTCAAATTCTGGAATTAGACAAATAGGAACTCATTTATTCATGAATTCAGTCATCCCATTATTCATTCATTCAATATGTAATTTAACTCTCTTATGTACCAAGCTCAGTAGTAGCAAAAATAGACATGGTTTCTACTATTCTAGAACTTACAGTGTAGTTGGGAAAAAATACTTAAATAATTACACAAATAAATGTAAAATTACCAGATTTAATAAGAACTATAAAAGAAAGATACAAGATGTTATAATATTGTAAGAATATAAGAGCATTTGAAGAGGAATATGCCCTAGTTGGGGGTGGTTCCTGAGGAAATGATGTTTAACATATCTAAACCTAAATCTTTACCTGTAAAATGGGGGTAAGGGATTGTCATGAGGACTTAGTGAGATAATAAATGCAAAGACGTTATTCTAGTACTTGGTAAGTACTTGATAAATGATAGTTATTGGTTTTGTTATTTTTATTTTTCTCATTAATCCTTGAACAGTGAGAGAAGAGGATAAAATAACATGAAGTTTTAGAATAGGAGCAATCAGAAAATTAGAAAGGATAGGGAAGAAAAGAAAATATTTTGAAAAGGCTACCAAAATTCTGGTGGATATAATGTTTTAAAAAATAGTGATTCAGTAAAATGAGCGATATAATTTTAAGTAACCAAATGGGGAAAATAATTGCATATGGTAACATAAACGCTTTGTTTTTCTTACACCCCACAGGAGTTTGTCGTGGTTTTGCTTATGTCTGCTGATAGCATGTTTTTCTGTGTTTTTAAGTATTTATTCCAGCATTACATGGACTGACTGATTGATTGATATACTCTATCTGTTACCAGAACTTAATATTGGGGTGTATAGGAGAAAGGGTTAGGTAGACTTTGCTTGAGTGCTTAGTGGTTGGGGTTAGGTGGAGATTTTGCTTTGGTGCGTAATGGCCTGAGTGGATTTGGGATGGAGAACCTATAACTCAAAGAAGAAAAGATTTTTCAAAGCTAATATGCAGATCACAGAGACCTTCCAACTTGATTGCTCTCTGCTTCAGCTTAGCAAGGAAAGGAAGGAAAATCTTGTGAGCTAAGTCTTGATAGAAACTTATTTATTCTTTCCTGAAAGGTTTAGGCATCCCAGGGAGAATCCCACTGGAGATGAGTTAAAGCCTGTCACACTTTTCCGACAGGAATTTGCTTATGTCCCCTTAAGGAGAGCACTTCAGATATTCAGAAGGCACTTCAAAAGACCTGGAACTTTGTCCGTGACTAGTATTTAACTTGTGGAAATGGAATCAATCCATCCCTTGAAATCAATCAATCCATCGTAAACAGACAAGCCAGTGAGAAGGAGGATGCTCACAGGAGGTGCTTTGCTGATGTGGAAATGAACACATTCTTACCCAGAATCCAAAGGAAAGTCATCTGGGCAGGGGAGGGGAGGAAGAGTGGTGGGGGGTGGGGTCCACTGGAATCTGGCCAGGGCCACCTATTTGTCCTGGCTAGGTCAGGACCTTAGCTCTCACCCCCCATTAAACCTAACTGGTTTCATCCCTGTAGAGAGCAGCCATTGCGGCAGCACTTTTCAGGAGTTTGGTTGACTCAGGTATGCTGAAAAAATTCCCTGTTCTTGATTCCTGTACTCCTGGGCACCTTAGGCCTGGAGTTTTTATCAGCTAAATATTTGCTTTTCCTTGACTAATCTAAAAGCAACTAACCAATGTCCCTGACTACCCCTCTTTTATCCCTTCTGGAAGAAATTCTGAAATATTAAAGGGAGCCATGTTACAACAGGAAATGTGGGAAATTAAATATAGACGGCTCTAAAAAGCCACAAGCTATCACAATTGGAATTGCTGTGTTCCCACTAAATTCAATGGTGCTTTTCTCATTGTCAGGGATAAACACATCAAGGAGGTGTCTCAAGCTTCCAGGATGATTCTGAGGGCCTGCCCTTTTCCTTTAAAAGGTAAGCTTTGTACTACACGTGCATTTTCCCTCCTTGTAGTTAAGCCATTGCATTGGGGTATTGACTGAGAGAAGTGTTGTTCACTTCCTCCTCTTCCAAATGCACACTCTGTGCACACACATACATATACATATTTGGAAAGGTGGCATATGGAGTATAAGGACCAGTAAAGAAATGAGGCAGAAACAGAGCTTCACAGGCAGAAGGAGGCAGAAGGAGGCAATCCATAGGCAAATCCAGGACTCAGAGAAACTTTTAAAGGCAAGATTACCTCCAAGACCTCCTTTTCCAGGAGCTCAATTCATCAAGTTTCCACACCACAGAGGCAAGACAGGCAGATGCTGGTAAAGTTATATGAGTGAGATTCTCCTTCATTCAAATTTCTAATCTTAAAACCCCACAGCAAAGGGGAGGCCTTTCCTCCCTAGAATTTAAAGGGTGTTGTTTTAAAAGTTATTTCCTTCATCCACCAAGTCATTGGGTTATTTACCATTCCTAGCACAGTAGTCAGTAACTAGTTATTGAATGAAATATGTGACATATGTAAAACCATAAGCATTTCTTGATGACCAAGAAACTGTACTCCTGCTTCCTTTTTAGGAAAGAGCTTGAACTATTTGTTTTGTGTCAAATAGAAAAGGCACCAGGCATTCAGCTCTTACGTTTAAGGTCTCCAGAAATAGGAAACACCTTCTTGTTTATTTCTTCTGATACGACTGTTGTATCTGGAGTTTAGCTCTAATAATAAAAAGAAAAGAAAATATCTCTAAACAATTAAAAAAATAAAAGAAAAAGGAGGTCCCTCCCCCAAGGCTGTTTGCAACCACCCCCCTTCTTTTCTCTGCTTCCCTCTTTTCAGCTTGACATCCTCTCAAAGGCTACCTGACAGACTGTCGCAATCACCCTGTGAATGTAAGTAATTTCCTTATTGACAGCCTCCCATTCTCTCTGACATCTGCCAGCACTCCCTGACACTTGAATAAGCATTAAGACATTAACAGTCTGGCACAGGTTTAAGGGCTGGAATAGCAATGTTGGCAGGCCTGCCGCACAAAGCCACATGCAGAGACCCCCACTCATTTAACTTTGCCATCCTTCTGGTTGGAAAATGTGGCAGAGGCCACAGTAAATGCCTATTATTCCACTCGACTGCTTTGGCATTTTGGTGTCTCCTTAGACAGGCCAGATCGCACAGTAAAGGAAAAGAGAAGAAAAACAAGAAAATGCCTGCTTGTGAGGCAGTGTAAGTGAGAAGTAAATGTTAATAAAAAGGCAGGTCTTTGCTCACTGGGATGAGTTAATATCTTAAAGGGACTGACTTAGAATAAGAAGCAAAGTCAAGCTTCTCTAACTTACACATAGAACAATTTTCATCCCACTTTTTCTGATAATAAGTACTAACTGGCAAAGGCCATCTTTGTGCCGTGGATTTTTTAAAGCCGGTTTGTCAGATCCACATACAGAAATTTATTAGGAAAGAACATCACAGTAGGTTTTGTTGCTAGAATCTGCTCACTGGGCAATGGTAGAGCTGGAATGTGCTTGATATGAAATTGTTGAGTGAGTCAGAGAGCTGCCTCCATTTTCTTCTAAGTAGGTCTTGCTTCAGATCAGAAACCTGTAATCCACACAGGTAATACTAAAATTAACATCAAAATAGAAGGGGCAGAATTGTTGGTGTGAAGGTGACACTTTTTCTTGAGTGAAAAATGATTCAATATGACTGCACTTGAGAAACAAAAAGAGAGTTAAAATAGGTTTTACATAAATTCAGGGCAGTCTAATTAAAGGGTCAAGCGAGATGTTTCCTTCAGGAGCATTCTGTGGCTCCTGACTCTCTTGACACCTTCTGGGGCTAAGTGCAGATCTTTCCCACTCACCCAGGTGGCAACTGTCAGAAACAGGGCAGTGTCACAGCGAACAGTGTTGATTTGCGCAGTGATTCGTTTAGCAGACTGCCTTCATTTCCAGGTTGTTTGATGGTAGCCTGGGGTTACTATCTCTGATTTGCAAATGAGGAAGAAAGAGGCTCAAAAAGGGTAAGGGACTTTCCCCACATCTCACGGGGAGTACCTGGTGGAGACCCCACTAGAACCTGGTTCTTGACTTCCATGATATTAACTCTCATTTCCAGGGAGTTTGGTCCGAATTACCAGAGTGAGGAGATAATAAACCTGGAAGAACAGATACTAGCTTTCTGGAGCCAAAAGAGCTGTTTGTGATCCTGGTGAGGCTTGATGATGCTGACTGATGGGTATCTGAGCAGAAGCAACACAATCTGCTCCAATCTGCAAAAGGGGGGCTGCTCAGAGGGGCAGAATGTTTTCCTTCAGACCAAACTCATTCCTTTATAACCACAGAGGAGAATCAGAACCAGCCACGTGGTGTATGTGGGCAGTGTCTGAGGGTGGGTAGGGGGACTTAGAATTCTTAATTAAGTGCCACCTCCGAGTTTGCCACTCCAAACCTGGAATGGTTAAGAGTGTGGGCTTTGGAGTCAAGGGGACTTGGGTTGGAGTGCTGGCTCTGCCCCTCACTAGCTGTGTAGACTGGGCTAATATAAGCATAGTTAACTAAATATTGGTTTCTTCATTCATAAAATAATGGTGATCACTGATCTTCCTCATAAGCTTGTTGTGAGGACTCATAGAGCTAAGGCTTGTTAATTGTTTAATACAGTAATTGCTCAAAAAATAAAGGCTAATATATTGTTATTATCAATCCATATAGGGGCTCACACAAGGCTCCCATCTTTCTGAATGTTTACTCAACACCCCTCTTTGGATGCCCTGCAGTTACTTCAAATGCATGTCCCAAGCCAGGTTATCTTCATCTTCCATGTAACCATAATAATCACAGCAAAAAGTTACTGAGAACTTAGTGTCTGTCCTGTGCATTATATTCATTACATTATTTAATCCTGAAAACTAGGAGTTATTTTTCACTTTTATAGATGGGGTAATTGAAACTTGGAGAGGTCAGGCTACCTGCCCAAAGTTTCACAGCTGCTAAGTATCAGACCAGGCTTTGAAACTGGGCTCATCTGATGCCAAATACATTCCATTCTGTACTAAACCACTTGGCCCCTACCAGAAATGAAGCTTCAAACCACAGGGACTTTGATTCTCTCTTCTCCCTGGTCCTGGGTCCCACCATTTATACAATCAGCAATTCTTTTCCTGCCATTCCACCTAGTGGGAATCTTTCACATCGCATCCTGCTGCTGCTTTCACTATGACTACCCTGGTTAAAGACCTCATTTCTGCTGAACTCCAGCCTGAACCGCTTTCTCCATGTCCCTTCTTTCACTCAAATCCCCTCCTGGTTCACCCACCACAATGCCTGCCCTATTAATCCCCCAAAACCTAGAGCTCTCATCATGTCATCCCTGTAGAAAACTTCGACGACACCCTATTGTCTGTAGAATAGAATAATATTCAGCCTGGCAATCAAGTTTTGCTTCCTCCATAAATGTAAAATTTAGCTTTTCAGGTCTCACTAATTCTCTTTGCATACTCACTAGAACACAAACTCCATGAGGGCAGAGATTTGTGCCTTTTATTCACAGCCATGTCAACACCTAGAATGATGTCTTGCATTACGCATTTTTTGAGCAAATGAATGAAAATACTTTTCCCAGTCCAAATTACTTATCTTGCACTTTCTTTCTTCAAAGGCTAATCTCAATACCCCCTTTCCATCCATAAGGCTTTTCCAGGTCTCCCAGGTAAGAAGAAATCTCTTATTCTGGTAGCCTCCCCCTAGCAATTTAACTGTAGGTTCATATGTGTTTATGATTTATCACTTTATTCCAGGCAGTTTAGTTATACATATCCACACTAGGTTTGTGAGAGCAAGGCTCACCATCTATTTCTGATTTATCTTTGTAACCACTCTCCGCCTACTGCTTTGTATCATGTCATGCTCACAGATGCTCAATATATATTTTTGAATAAATCTATCAATGTGCCAATCCAGGTAAAAATGACAGATGGCTGAAGCCTGGGTGTTAGGCAGACTTAACTAGTTGATGGAGAGAGAGGAAGAGAAGGAAGCCATGGCAGAGACTTATCAGATTAAAGGCAGCATATTATGGAAGGCAGCATGACATACTGATTAATTGGGCTCTGGAGCCGGACTGCTTGGGTTCTAATACTAGCTCTGTCTCTTATTTGTTGTATAAACGGTGGCAAGTGCTTACCATTCTGGAACTCAGACAACATTTTTATCAACCTAATAGGTTTAGTTGTGAAGATTAAATAAGTTAATAGATATGAAATGGTGATTCCCATAGTGGTGGATTGCACTGTTATTTCCAATATTTTGAGCTATACATATATGGAGAGAGCTATCAGTGCCAATTATTATGAGCCTTGTTGTATTCCTTTCATTGATATCAGGCTTGACCATGTGACTTGCTTTGACCAGTGAAATTTAAGTAGAAGTGACATATGTCATGACTAAATGGAGCTTTAAGAGCCATGGTGCCCTCTTCCTTCTCCTGCAAGAATGGCATGTCTCAAATAGGGTCTTCTCACTCACCTTCCATCCTGTAGCAAAAACAACACACAGAGCAGAGTCTCAGCCATTACATCCAACAAACAAGCAGTAAACCTTTGTTGCTGTAAGCCACCGAGATTTTGTGGCTATTGCTGCTGTACAACTGGTGAAAGCTGAGTAATAAATAGCCCAGTGTGAAGAAGTAGTCAATCCATGTAAAGCCCTTAGAACTGTGCCTGGCATAGCATAAGCACTCAATAGTGACTATCACTGAAAATATGTTTTGACTTTTGACACCACTTCTTAATTTGCATTAGCTTCTCTTAAATTAAAAACCTCATCTTTGGACTCTTCAAAGTATTCTACTGTAGACAATCATGTGACTAAGTCGGAAGGCGGAAGGCGTGGGTTCCAGACCTAACTCTGCCCTGTGATCATGGTCACAGGACTTGCTCTTTCTGGGGCTTCATTTCCTCATAGATAATTGTCAAGGTTCCTTTCAGTTCAAAGAAGTTCCTGAGGCTACAAACAAATAGCTCCCAGAATCTTACATATCAGTAAATAAATGTTAGCTCTGTTAGTTACAAAGCTGGGTCATTTCTCACCTTGGATTCTCAGTTCTTTCCTCCTGTCACAGGGTTTATGTTAAGCTTTAGCCATTGTCAGTTTTCAAGGCAATGGGATTTTTAATAGCTCCCTGCAGCACAGCACTAGTGCTTTTGTTTTGTTTTGTTTTTGTTTTTTGTTTTTATCTAAAATTAAATTAGCTCACTAAACTCTTAGCCAGGGAAAAAAGTAGTTTTCTAGAAAAGGAAAAATCATGCTTTATGAAAAATCTTTGGCTAATGAAGTATGTCTTTAAGCTAAAGAACTTAAAGTAAAAAGCAGGGTACAATCAGAGAAGAAAACCAGGCTGTTGTGCTGAGCAGAATTCTTGCCTGAGAACCAGAGCCCTGGGTTCTGGCCCCTGTCTGCCATTAGTCAGCCAGGTGATCTTGGACAACCATTCCTTTCTCTGGGTTTCAATTTTGCTATATGTAACAATAAAGTTCTTCAAATTCCTGACTAGCTGTAATGCTTTATCACTATGATTTCATCAAAGTTAATTGACAGTGTTGTTTTTCACAGGCTTTAAGTGGCAGTTCTCTTAATTTGTAGAGCAGGGGAAATACATTAAAGAAGGGACCTGTTTATAGGGAAAGTCCAGCCCACACAAATCTTCTGAATTGCTCATAAATTTTGATCCTAAAGGAAAAATAAAAGAACGTACTCGATTTATAATCATTTAACAAAATAAACACTATCTGGTTTGCCAGAAGAACAGAGGGCCTAGTACATTTTCCCACCCACACAGAGGAGCTATTCTGCTCCAACCAATGAGGGCTTACCTCTGTAATTTTACTTTTAGCTCTATTGAAATGAATACATGGTGTGGCTCATACCCTCAGAGTCTCAGCCAGGGGCATATCAAGTAGGGTGGGGGAACCAAAGCTGGCCCATGGAATAATACATTACTGGTTTCTAAAGACAGGTCCTTTTCTACCACTTGGGGTAGCAGATGCCTGCCATTCCCATGCCACTGGCCTCAGGAGAGCTGACAGATAGTCCCAGCTTCCATGTCAACTTTCTTTGGCTTTCCACCATTATCCCTCCTCAGCCCATCCCACTCTTCCTTGTGAGCAGAGATGGCACCAAGATGGGCTAGGGTTGTAAAGTGGGGAGTGAGGGTGAGGGACTGCAAGCAGCCCAAATAAATATACAATCTAAGTAAGACCACATGCTCCAAGACAAGCCCCTAGGATCCCCTCTTATAAACATATTGTTCCTCCCACATAGATTCTTTGGTTACCAAAACTTATGAAAGCCAACCCCCATCCTCAGAAGGACATGCTAGAAGAACAAGGCTTGAAGGTGCCCTGCTCATATCTCCCTTCCAGAGAATCCCAGGGGATTCCTCTA
This sequence comes from Tolypeutes matacus, assembly GCA_026826555.1. NCBI lineage: Eukaryota > Metazoa > Chordata > Mammalia > Cingulata > Chlamyphoridae > Tolypeutes > Tolypeutes matacus. The sequence continues at coordinate 570,456 of JAKSZT010054466.1, read as the reverse complement.
ATGGGAACTTTTGGTGCAGGGACTCTCCATCAGCCTGGCCAGAACTTTCTCAGATCAGAACTGCACTACAGTCCTAGCCTCTTCCTCCCCAAACCTTCCTTCCTTTACTCCTTTCACAGGTCTCAGATCTACATGATGGGCTGAGGGCTTCCCCTGACTACTCCTGCTTCTTCCCATTTTATTCTTCACAGGTATTTCCCTCAGAAAACCTCTTGAACATCTACTTCCAATTGACATCTGCTTCTTAGAGAAGCAGGGTATGATACTGTGGAAAGTTTACATCCTAGCCCATGGAATTCAATAGATAATCAGTTAAACCACTTTTGCTAAAGGCATGAATGAGTCAAATTCTCATTGTGTGAGAATTTATAATTATTTCTGTGTCTTTAAATAGTCTATGAATGCCTTGTAGGTGGAACCATGTCTTATTAATTTTTTGTGTCCCTAGTATAGTATTGTCACATGGTAGATCCTAAATACATAGTAGGAATTCAATAATTTTATATTATAATATATATATATATATATATTTTTTTTTTTATATATAATTTTTTTTTTTTTTTTTTTTTTTTTTTTTGAGGTACTGGGGGCTGGGGATGGAACCCGGGACCTTGTATGTGGGAAGCTGGTGCTCAACCGATTGAGCCACATCTGCTCCCTAATTTATATTTATTGAGTTCCTACTATGTGCCATGCCCAAAGTGCTGGAGGTAGAGTAGTGAATAAAATATTCCAGGTCCTTGTCCACAAAGAATTTACATTTAGGCAAGAGAGACAAACAATAAATAAAACAATAGAACAATATTTTGGGGGTAGTGATGTGATGTAATATAATGCGGGCAGACATGTGATGGGAAAAGAATAAAACAGGCTAAGGAGATAGAGAGGGACAGAGAAGTGTCCTTTTACATAGGTGCTCAGAGATGGCTTGATTGAATAACTGAATGAAAGAATTTATGAATGAAGGTATTTAATCTATTAGTCATGCTTAGGAGGGAGTTTTCAAGTTAGCAGAAAAACAAAGGTTATATGAGTGTCTTGGGGCAAGCAAGAATTTTGAGCCACACAGAGCAGATGGATGGTGACCTCCTCCACCCATGGGATCGCCTCATCTAAATGGTTATTTTCTCCAAGTCTGGCTTGTATATATATTTTGCTCTTCTTTGTCTCCCTTACTACCATTTTTGCAACTTTTCCTATAGAGTGGGCACAGAATGACTTTCCTTAAGAAAGGTCCTCACTGGAATAAGCTTTAAGTCAACTTTATCACTACACTGACCTTCTTTAACATGAGGGCCTGGGGCCAGTTTCTACTCCAGAAGAAATTCCTGTAATAGTAGTACTCTGGAGACATTTCAGTAAGGGAAGATAGACTTGGCAGAGAAATTCTAAGCTCAAAGGCAGGTAATTAAGAGAGATTTTCAAAGCCTAGGGGGAATCAAAGACCATTATGTATATATGGTTTGCAATAAACCATGTTTATTATAATTTGGGCTCTCTATAGCTGTGCAGCAATTGAACAGTGAAAACACACAGTCGATGAAAAAATAAAAGACATGTGGATGCAAACTTTCTGGTAATCTACAGGATCCACACATAAGTGAGGTTTTATGGGTTGACAAGAGTAATTTCAAAAACCCTATTATGTATTTTTTTTTTCCAATTCTAAGAGGGAAGTGCTAATGTAGCATTGAGAAAAAAAGTTGAAAATTTCCCTTTGTTCTTTTACTTTTCTCTGACTCAATTCCTTACTTTTGATGGGGATGTGGTAAAAGGAATGAGATTTTGTGTAGCGTCATCTAAAGTCTTTGGAAGGCTTAGTGCAAGAACCCAGCCTTTGGAACCAGACAGGCCTAGAAATGCATCTTAGTTCTGCCACTTAAGAGGTGTATGATTGTGGACAAATTACTCAATCTATCCTACCTGCTCTTTGCTTGTCTGTGAAATACCTACTTGATGAACTTGTGATGACCAGATGCACTAGGGTAAGCAAACTGTCTGGACCATGATAGGTGCTCAGTGAATGGTGGCTCTTCTTGGAAAGGAAGTTACTTAATGAGCACAGAAAAGTGTTTATCATAGTTTCTCTCTTGTTATTGCTAATAAAGCTTATAAGATCAAAAACTTCTTTGTCAAGAGCAGGGATCACAAAATCAAATGTCCTTAACAAGCCTACCATAGGCATGTGATTTTGTGATTTATGTTGGGGAAGGGAAAGAAGAACTAGGGCTAACTGAAGGGTCGGGGCCCCACCTGAAGAGGGTAACTGAATGACCCACACTGGATATTAAGAGATCCATCCCGCATCTAAAAGGGCCACTGGAGGACCCAAGCGCCATTTAGAGGGAGCAGTTGCTACTTATCTCCTGGTTGGGTGGGAATAGACTCCATATTGGCAATTTTTTTTTTTTTAAAGAATCCTGAAATCCATATTTCTATGTGAAATTTCCATTTCATAAAATGACACCTAATTCAATTAGTTAAAAAACAAGTTGGCCACAAAAAGTGTGTCTCAACTTTTAGAAGACGAACATTGTGTGATTACACTCTCTTTATATAGTAAATTATATTCGAAAAAAATTCTTCAAATAATTCCACATGGTGCAAAAAGGCCAACATACAAATAAATCTCTCTGAATATTTCTATTTCTAGGACATTAAGAACCAAAATAATCTAAAAGCCTATGAAGGGATTTTGTTGTTATTTATTCCTGCAGTCAGCTGATTGATGTGTGCAGAGGTAAAGACAAGATGCTCTTTGCTGACAAAATGTGATACTCCTCCACACCTGTGATGGCAGAGTAGAGGGATTAAAGCGTTAATGAATAGCTCACAAAATTATTGCCCTCAGATCTTAAAAGAGAGGGCAGAACGAGCTAAGAAGAAATAATTTCGTTTTTTGAAAGAATCTTTCTATTGGCTCCAGGTTAGCATCACAATAGCAAAGAAACATGCCAGAGAAGTGCTGCTTGGAAACTATCAGTGGCTAAAAATTATTAAGCTGCCAGTGTTTTAATTAACTTGTCCCACTCCATTTCTGAGCTTTCAGCACAGGAAGAAAGGGAATCGCATTTCAATATCAAAAGTCACAGTAAATGGTAAGCTCTATTTTTGATTGACAGTCTCCCACACATGTACACACCCTAAAACCAGCAACTATAAATTTAGATCACTTGTAAAAACCCAAGGGGTTTCTAGAGTATGTGACAATCCAGATATATGTGCATCACTTATCCACGGGAAGCCATCTCCTGTTGGGGAAAATGTACTGTGACAGCCATTTTGATAGGTAACAGCCACATTAGGATGGAATTGCCTCAGTTAGAATATGACTGTGATGACAGGGGTGAAGAAACCTTGGACCAGAAGAACTCTAGGGCATCTCTAGGGAGCATGCTTAGTTGCCTTAACAACTCAAGAAAGTATTTGTTCAGAATTTGCTGAGGGCAATTGAACTATCAATACCTGTTCCCAAGATGTCTATGTGTTCAGCAGATATATCTTCACAAAAAAATTGCTCAAACGATAACTGCCCAAACAGTACTGGGCAAGTACTGGGCAAGTATTGGATCTGAAGTCCAACTGATTCACTTTATAAATTGGCAACTTTAGAGACATGTAATACAACTAATTATAACTCAGTATTCTTCTGCCCATTTTTCATATTCCCAATTGTGAGTAGAAAATAAATTTTGTAAAGAGAATTTGGCCTGAAGATGTTCATATTCTTACCCATTCCAGGCAGTATAGGGCTAATTCCCTTTTAAAACTTTAGGTTAGAAAACAATAAAATAAGCTACAGAAAGGACAAAAAAAAATTTCTATCAAAATGATGCTTCAGGGTTTTGCTATAAAAATATGAAAGCATTTCCTCTTATCACTAGGCAAAAGCATATTTTGGAAATTAAAAAATTTAGAACCTAAGACATACAAATAATAAAATGATATCTCTTGGTACAGTATTTTGAGATCTTTGAGAGGCAGGCACTAAAATTAAATAGCACTACCCTGAAGTAGCATATCAAATAGAATTTCTATTTGGAAAACTAATCTTTAGTTACTTTCCTTGTTTCCCACAGCCTTTCTTTCTCATGACTTCCTATCCCTTATACCATAATGGTCCCAATAATAAAACTGGAAATCTAGTCATTTGAACAGTGAGAGTATATTAATTATGATATTAATTACATCTTAGTTTGAGAAATGCTTTCTGGGAAAAGTGAGTCAAATAAAGTAAGCTTATCTTTTTGAAACCATGTCCCCTGGGATTATGATGTTCCCAAAATATTTCATAATCTCAGTTGGTTCAACTCTGCAGTTAACTTGAATGGCAGAATTCCTAGGGAAATTGTTATGCTGGGTTTGGCACTTGAAGCTGAAGTTATGTTTTCCTTTGAGAAAGCATTTTAAAAATGGAATTCCCATAGTGGGGTTTGAGAGGTGGTCAACACAAGGCTTTGCAAGGTCAATGAAGACCTGATCGGCTATTTTGGTAGAAGCCTGGACACAAACTCTAGTTGGGATAACTGTAACCTTTCAATGCAGATTCTTGCATGCTGCTCAAATTCCTGCTGTCACTTCAATTAGACTCAATGGCCTTCTTTCTTATCAATTCCCTAAGAAGTGTAGGGTTGCTGTGACCTGCCAAGAATGTATTAGATTTCCTTAATAAATAAAGATACATCACAGCAGTGGGTTAAGTGATACAGTTAACAGTTAATTCTTGCTTCATTAAGCCAAACCAAATAATTCTCTTTTAAATGAAGAAGTCCATCCTGCTTCACAGTAAATATTTGGTATCAGAGCAGCAATGAGAGTTCATGCCTTGTAAACCTTACTTCTCTTTGTGGGGTCCTAGGGCATTTCTGCTAGTATCCCATTGAGAATAACATTCAAAACAAAATGTCACTTGTCCAAATAAATGGATAAAATGAGTTTTGAGAAATATCTTCTTAGAGTTTGCATGTGTGTGTGTGTTTTTAAAGGCATGTATTCACTCTCCTTTTCAGTTGTGCGAATGTAATTCGTAAGTCTCCATGGTCTTCCTAGCCATTAGAATGAATTAGAAAGTCCTCCTGAATAATCTCTGCAAATCATCTTGTATAAAGTGCCTGGGCTTTTTGGGCTAAGTGCACATTATACATATAAATCATTATCACTTTGAGCTTGATTAGAAAAGGGCAGGCATTTTACAATCTTGGCAGTGTATGCCTGTGGCATCTGATTAGCTATTTCAAATTAATTGCCTAAAATTAAAACAAGCCGGCAGTTATAATAAAGGGAAATGGTTTTTCTATGTAAGGAAAGCTTCACCTCCTCAGAAAGCCCCTTCCCTCCCCCTCATCCCTTTCCCTTCCTCTTATTATCCAACCTCAGAAAGCTATCTGTCAGATTGAGGACTTACAAGGGTATGACTTATCATGTGAGTTTCCAGATCTCACAGGCAGGAGAGACTGTGGGAACAAGTGAAACAAAGATGTCAATAAAATGTACTTTTCTATAGTCCTTTCACAAAAGGGGCTTGAAAGTTTCTCAGGGGAAGTTGTTTTCCTGCGAATACTTTCCTCTGTCTGTCATATATTATCCTGCTTCGGTCGGGTAGCTTCCTGCAGTACAGCCAGGGCTCCCGCTGCATTGCACAGGTTTCTCTCATTCTGTGAGAAACACAAGAGAAAAAGAAAAAGCCCAAAGGAAAAATAAAATAAAACAATAAAATTAAATAAAAAAATTAAAAGCTAACAAATAGTTTCCAGGGTAAGTGGGGAGCACAGACACAAGGAAAGTGGGTCGTGTGGTTGAGGCTTATAGGTCAAGAGAAAGGAACTGGGTTTTAAAAAGATGTTTTGTCTTCTATAGATTAACAAGAGAAGGAAGAAAAGATCTGGGTCTTTAAAAGACCCTTTTCCAGACAGTAGAAAACATACCTCACTGTTCTTGCTGCCAATCTGAGAAATCAGGGACCCTGAAGTCTGTCTACACTCAGGATTTGTTTGTTAATGAACTAAGCTGGATATCTTAGCTTGCCAGGTGGCTTTGACAAATACTACTCAGTGGGTTGGTTTAAACAATAAGCATTTATTGCCTCGTGGTTTTGATGGGTAGAAGTCCAAAAATCAAGGCATCAGCAAGACCATATTTTCCCCCAAAGTCCATAGCATTCTTTTCCAGGCTTGCCACAATCCTTGAGCTTCCTTGGCTTGCATCTCTTCCCATCACCCATCCACCTCTCTCTCCTTGCATCTGCTCTTCTAGTTTCCAATGACTTCCTGCTTCTTCCTGGATGGCCTTCTCTGACAAACTGTCTGAATTTTTTTTTGCTTTTAAAAGACTGCAGTGATAAGGATTAAGGTCCACGTTGATTCAGGTGGGACACACCTTAACTAAAAATAACATCTTCAAATGGTTCTGTTTACAGATGGGTTCATAACCACGGGAGTGCTAATTAAGATTAAGAACATGTCTTTGTTGGAGGACATTATTCAATCTACCATATTGAGCAAAGGTTTATGTCCCTAACTATTGACTTTAATTCCCTAATGATTCCCCCTAGGTTTCCATGTCTTATTTATTTGATAAGGAGAAGCAATTATGCAATGTTTTTAAAAAAGATTTATTTATTTATTTATTCCTCCCTTGCTGCTTGTGCTCGCTGTGTCCACTTGCTTTGCATTTTTCTGTGTCAATGTTTGTCTCCGTTTTGTTGGGTCGTCTTGCTGCACCAGCTCACCGTGCAACGTGGGCTGTCAGCTCACCACACCATGCAGGCCAACTTGCCTTCACCAGGAGGCCCTGGGAGTTGAACCTGGGGCCTCCCATATGGTAAACGGGAGCCCAACCAATTGAGCCACAGCCGCTTCCCTTTGCAATTTTAATTTTATTTAAAAAGAAAAAAAAAAAAGTCATTTTATAGACAAAACTAATTTTGTTCATCAAATTGCCCACTAAGAACTGCCAAATGTATGCCAACATTTTATACTATTTTGTCTTAAAACTGTTACAACTCTTAGTTACTAGTAAAATATTGAGTGGAAAGAAGGGTGGTGGGGGCGGATCTTTGTTATCAAAATTCCAGCTCCGCCACATACTAGCTGTGTGACCTCCAGCAAGTCACTAAACTTGTGAATATCTTTTTCTTAATCTGTAAAAAATAAGGCTAATAATACACAGTTGGCAACATTTTGTAGGGATTACATAGATTGACAAAGAATGAACAATTATCATAGCAGAGAGTATGCGTTCATTCTGTTTGTTTTCTTCCTCCCAAATTACAAAGGCTTTCTGGAAATTCAGTTTAATTGGTATTCTTAAAAAACCTACTCAGTCCAGCCAGCTCTGTGGTAGGCATTATGAGATATGATAAAGAAATAGAAAACCCAACCTATGTCTCAGAAGAATATTCCTTCTATTTGAGGATAATATGTGTAAATAAAATGCAATTGGGAAGCAATTAGGGCATACATAGATGAGTCTTAAACATCATGGTATAAACAACAGGTGCCCAGAAAGATCAGTGGGAAAGAGAAGTGTTTCATTTATGCTTTTATGAAATATAGATTTTATTTTTACACCAAACACATTTTTATAAACAAACACAAGAGACTTCTTTAATTGTAACAAAATGCTTTAATATTTGAGGGTAGAGAGAGTATGTCTTCAGGAAACTGACCTACCTGGAGCACAGAGCTTTATTGAGGACGTGGGGAAAGTGACTCAAAAAGAGTAAATTGTGATCAATTGATGAAGAGCCTTGAATAACAGAATTCTCTCTTCAAGGAATGAATGTGTGCTCTTCAGAAAGAGAATAAAAGCAGAATTTTGGAGAGGTTATTACAGTTTAGGATGGACTGGAGACAAGGATTTGGGCCAGGGGCTCTGCTAAAGTCATGTGAGTGAAGGTGAGGAGGTTGTTTGTGCTTCTGGAGTGTTTCCTTCCAGGATGGGTGTTCCAACCATAGGCTCAGCTGGCCTGAAACTTGTTTTTATCAATTTACCTATGTGTAGTTTGATCCATATTAACTAAAGTCAGGAGAGACTGGTTCGTTAAAGCTTTTAATAATTTAGAGAGCTAAAGCTAATTATTAAGAAGAGGCATGTGTATGTTAAATAATTTAGCCTAGCTTGTTCCTTCCTAATAGGAACACCATTCTGGAAAGTTAAGTCAATATCAGAAAGTTGATTGATCATTCATTCACCCATTTATCAAATATTTACTAAGCATTTACTAAACACTAAGCACTGTGCTGGGTTTTGAGGCTACAATAATGATTAAGATATAGTCCTTGTCCACAAGGACTCATAGTCTAGCTAAATGCCTCATGTAATTAGAGTACAGGGAATTAAAGCAACTATATATAAATGACAAAAGTGTTAAGAAAACACAGAGAATGGACATCTAAGTCAGCCTTGGGACTGGGGCAGGGAGACATTGCAGGCACTTAAGACATGATGCGAGGGAGCACTTAGGTAAGAACCAGCATCATGTGCTGAGATCTGAAGCAGAATGGTGATGCTAGAGGAAAGCAGAGGGCATCAAGGCTACAGAGAGGGAGGAGGGTCCAAGCCACAGAGGGCCATGTGTTTTCTATTAAGGAACTTGGGCTTAATTCTGTCTATAATCGTAAGCTATTGAAATGTTTTGGTAAGTTTAGATAAAAATTACTTTAACCTCTAAATATGATATTAATTAATCTGGCATAGCATAGATAAACAGTGTTTTACCAACTGTAGAACACATGTGTGAGTGCCAGTAAGGCTACTGGATTGAACTAATAAAGTGTATGAAAACCAGATATAACCAGCTCTCAAAAGCTAAGTTCCAGTTATATAAATGAACCACAGGCTGAAAAATCACTATTATCGATGGAAGTTATTTGAATAGGCCAAGAAACTGAGATACTTATTACACTTTCAAATCAAGGAATTAATTCTAAAGTAGATAAGAACAGAACAGAATAGAATCGATATACAGGGGTAAACCACTATCATAAAATCAGGTAGGCTTGTCCACTAGGAAGGATTTAATTTTCTTAGGTCCCAAAGTAGGTCATCATTACAGATATTTTAATTCAATTTTTTGATAGCTAAAACATTTACATGGTTCAAAAATCAAACCGATATGAAAAGTTTATATGAAGAAGCGACATTCCCACCCCTGTCACTCTTCACCTTGTGCCTCCCATCCTCAGTCGCTATCAATTAATTATTGCTCTTCCAATATTTCTTTATGCACTCTCAAATACATTTTGGTAAATTTGAAATTTAATTAGATTTTGAAAGGGGGAAGGAAACAAAACAATCCACTTCTTGGCAGACACTGTCAGGTGCTTTCCTCTAAGTGAAGTCACTGATTCCTTATTACAACTCTGTGAAGTACATGTTTTTATTTGCCACAAGATCAGATCTTACGTCAGGTGGACAGAAAACCCAGCCCTCTGCATTGTATTTTGAAGCACTTTCTCTATGCTTTCCTACCTTTATAGTCCACATTGAACACACCTTTTCATTTCTATATTTCAACTCACTGCCCACCTTCATAACAATTTAATTATGGTAAGGATTAAACTGAGTTGCTAACAAAACATGTGGCATATAGTAAGAGTTCTATAAATGGAAGTTATTATTATAACGCCTCTGGGAAAGTTTGAAAGAAATCATTCAAAACATATTGATTTTTGTTTAAGTCATGGAGACAATCCCCATTTTGAATTTAGTCTATTCTGGTGTCTACCTTACTCCTGAGTGAGCAGTAACCATTGTCTGCTTCTTATATAAATAAAAATAATCTAGGAACCAAGTTGTAGATCCTTTCTTAGTCAAGTTTAAAGCCTAGGGACAAGAATTACCACTTTCACCCTAGATCAAGGGTCAGAAAACTTTTTTTAAAGGGCCAGATAGTAAATATTTTAGGCTTTGCAGGGTATCTTTCGCAAACACTCAACTCTGTGTCATAACATAAAAGCAGCCATAGAAAATATGTAAACAAATTGTGGCTGTGTCCCAATAAAACTTTATTTATGGACACTGACATTTGAATTTCATGTAATTTTCACCTGTCACAAAATATTATTCTTTTGACTTTTTTTTTACCCATTTAAAAATGTGAAATTCATTCTTAGCTCATAGGCTATACAAAAGCAGGTGGTAGGTTGGATTTGGCCTGTAGGCCATAGTTTGCTTTCTCCAACCCTAGATGATGATTTGTTAAAATATCTCTATGGATTTGGTCAATTCTCATTCTTTCTTTTTATCCTCCCACTTCCATCATAATCCAGGAAAACAAAAAGCCCTTTTGCAAGGAATACTCCTACTTATCCATAGAGCTGCAATTTCATTTGTCTTAAAAGCAGCTGAGAGTTTTGCAAATACAGTTTAATGACTCATACACATATTTAGATGTAGGTCTGCGTTGATGTCAACTAAATGACCTTGATACTAGAAAAAAATTGTAGATAGTTTGTCCAGCTGCTGGGAAATCAAGAAACACTGGAATCTGAAAGTGTGTAATTACTTTATTTGAAAACCAAACTTCAGAAACATTAAAGATATTCTTGCATCTTACTATTTGTGGTCTTCGAAAAAAGGGGGTTCCTTGATGCTGTACCCAGTGTGGGGAAGAGAATCCTTACTGATGCAGGGATCTCCTTAGGGTCTTTGCCTTTCTGAGAGCCTAGAGTTCAGACTTACTGGGGATCCCTATAGCCACTGTGACTTTTCTGAAGTGCTGCCCAGCACCCTCTTCCCCCTTCCATGCCTTCAACAGTTACCTCCCCATCTCCTGCCTCAAGCCACCTTCATTTCTCCTTCTCTACCATGACGATTTGCTCAGGAGTTCAGGCCTCTAGAAGCAAAAGTAAGGCAGGCAAGTTGCCTGTGGAAAACTTCTGCCTTCTTCAACATCCCTCCCCTGAGGCAAAGGAACCCAAAGGTCTTGTACAGTGCTTAGAAATGGTTAGGGAAAAATACTTTAATTACCCCACAAATTATCCTACTATAAAATCTTCTTTTAAATCATCTGGAGAAGCTAGCCATTTCCAAAGGGTCAAATAGTAGGCTCTAGTCCACTCAGGAAAATTCCATCTGCTCTTAGACTCTTGGAAAGTAGACCTAAGATACTGGGGTGATATGTGAATACTTTTTATGTTTAATTTATTATAAACTCTTCATTGTTAGCACAGAACCCAGCCTTTCTCAGTACTCAGAGAAATGTAAATGTTTTGAAGAAGAAATATTTGAAGTGGGGCTTATGGAATTACAATTAACAAGAGATAAGTGGGCCATGGTAGATCTTTCAGGAGAGTAAGGAATGAACAAAAACATAGGGAAATGAAGGCAAGAGATATTTTAAGCTAAAGGAAGGGAAGGACACTGTCTTATTTACCACAATGCCCCCAGCGCTCAGAAGAATAGCTGGCTCAGCGAGTGTTTGTTTATTGAGTGAATGGATGGAAGGCAGAAGGTTGGATGGATTCATGTAGAGAGAAGAGAGAAATAAAACTGACTAGAAAGATAAGGTCTATCAGTCAGTTCCCAGTAGGAAACAGAATTTCCCCAGGTAATTCGTAAGAACATATTTTCATGAGTTGATGAGTTAAACAGGTATGTGCAGGATTCAGAGAGAAAATAAGGGACATTGAAGCACCCAGAGATTAGCCGAAGGAGGCTGATACCACCCTGCAGGCTGAAAGAGAGGCCACTTTGCAGAATAGATATAGTCACTGCCAGAGAACTGCAGAGAAGCAGGGACACTGTGAGGAGGAAATACCCTGACATTTTTCTCCTCCTGACTCTATTCTCCTCCCATTGCCTCAGGCTTGAGAGCAGGGCAGAGAAGGTGAGAGAATGGATCTGGAAATGAGGTTCAAACAGAATAACCAGCCCATAGATTAAACTGAAACAGAAAGCCAGGTTTTAAAAAAATTCATGCCTTCACTTTTCTATGCCTTTTTTCATTCCCTACTCCTCGAAGTTATACCCTGCCCCTGTCATCTCTTGTCAGTTGGACTGATAGACTATTGGCTGCCTTTGGAGATTCTGGAAGCAGAAGTGACAAAAAATAAGGCTGCGCTCACCTTCCATTCCTGCTACTCTGTAACTGTGTAAACTTGGGATAGTTACTTAAATTCTCTTTGCTTCAATTTCCTTATCTTTAAAATGAAGAAAATTATAGTAGTTACCTCACACACAGATTGTTGTAAGGATCAAATGAGGTAATCTAAGCAAAGTGCTTGGCACTGTTATTATTGCTTTTTATCTTGAATAAGATTTAAGAAAATTTGTCTTATTTTACTATCAATGGGATAAATTGAGCGAGGTTTTGGTGAGTTTGGCAATCGTGAAAAAGAAGAGTAGAGACTCCTTATGGTTCTGTGACCGTTTTTGTCTACGCAGGCTAGGAAGTTCTCTGCCCTTTCCTCCTTTAAATAACATTAGAATGTTATAGAGGCTTTGGGTAACACCAGTGAACTACACCTACATGTGATCACAACATACAGCCGTGATTTAGCTACCAGTGCAGTTCTGAAAATTGCTTCCTTGGCATTTCACACTTTATTTGAAAGAACAACTGAAGCAGAAAGAAAATCAAGCTACAACAGGAGGGCTTCGTTTCTAAACTCATGAATTGGCTAGTTGAAAAAATTTGCTTAGAATTGTTAGGGTTTCAAATGTAAGACTGCCTTCTGATGTGAACGTCAGTAGCTATAGCGTAAAAGCTGAAGCATGTTTTCATCTCCTTCCCCCGTTTACTTCCTTATTTTTCTAACTAGAGTTTCGGTGCCTTCATACTAGGTGATATGTGTAACCCATGGAGTGCAATGTACTCCTATTTAGAGCGGCATTAAAATTTAAATAGACCTCCTCTTTATGGAAGGACAGGTTAAAATTATGACTTTTATTCCCCTTCCCCATTTCCAATTGTGGCAAACTGCTATAAAAGAAAGACTATTGTTATTGAGTCCATGATGAATATTTGTGGAAATTTCTAAAATTAAAAGTGCATTTACAATTGTAATGCATTCATTTAACTTGCATAGATTAAATAACAAGAGGATGTAAAAGCATTTAAATATCATGTCGAGACCTTGGATTTCTGGATATTTCAATAGGTAGGTGAGACTTCATGATGATCCTTAAATATAAGTTGCTTATTACCATAATGTACACTCCATACAAGTAGTAATTCTTTTTCCAGTGGGTTAATTTTTTTTAATGCGCCTAAAAATTAGTATCTCCTGTGCTATAAACATTCTTAAATAGTGATTTTCAAGGACTTCCTCTGTCATTGCTTAATAATATTTGAGGCCTACAAAGCAGACCTCAGAAGTACATGTTAAAATTGAATATACAATGCAATTACAGCTATGTGGTTTTTGTTTTTTTAAACCATTAAAACCCGTTACATAGAAGGATGAAGGAAATTCACCAAACTCTAAAAGTAGTCATATATTTTAGTTTCCTAAGCTGCTCAAGCAAATACCATAAAATGGGTTTTGTTAAACAATGAGAATTTGTTTGTTCACAGTTTGAGTCTGGGAAAAAGTCCTAATCAAGGCATCATCAAGGTGATGCTTTCTCCCCAAAGACATCAGCCGGGGATCCTTGGTCCTTAGCTTGTCACATGGCAAGCAGGTGGCAGTGTCTTCTGGTCTCTCCCTTCTCTTCTGGGTTCCACTGATGTTCAGCTTCTGGCCTCCTGTGGCTCTCTCACACTCTGTCTGAATTTCATTCTGCTTATAAAGGACTCCAGTAATAGGCTTAAGTCCCATCCCGATAGGGCTGGGCCACACACCTTAGCTGAAATAACCTCATCAAAAGGTCCTACTGGGCATATGGGAATCCCCTATATTTCTTATGTAACATTTATGTAATCTAAGTTTCTTTTTTAAAAAAATAATTTAAAAAGTATATTAAAGGGAGAAAAAAAAAAGGCCCTACTTACAATGGGTTCATACCCACAGAAATGGATTCAATTTAAGAACATGTTTTTTCTGGGGTACATACAGCTTCAAACCACCACATTGTATATGGGAGATAGGAATAAAATAAAGGTTTAAAGACAGTGCTAATCTATTCTCAGAAATTCCTGACCCCTTCCCCCACCCCACCCAGTTTCTTTTAGAATATGGTATAAGAGGGAGAGGTGAAGGGTACAGGGACTGGATTCAAATCCTGGCTCCTTCGCTTGCTATGGTGTAACCTCACACTAGCATGGAATCTCTCTGGGACTTAGTTTATTAACCTGTGGAAGAAGGGATAATAATAACTGTTACTATTTGACTCTCTTTGCAGTTAGTATGTAGGAAAGAATTTCCTAAGCTTCCTTCTGTCCATACTTCAGCCCTAGCTCTTACTCTTTTGCTTATGTAGAGGTCATACTTTAAAAATATTAAAAATACACACACATATCTATGTCTTCATTTTTGGGGTAAAGAAGATATGTTGTATTTAGCAGTAGTATTACCCCCTTTTTTAAGATGAGGCACTCAGGCACCCAGGAAGAGGAGAGAATTATTTTGAGGAAGTATCTTACAGATCTGCAGAGACATATACTGGAGCATCCCTAACTGCCTTTTATTAACCCATTCTAGGTTATTACTTTATTAAGTGAAACTATTAAAATACCCAGGGGATGAGACAGGAGAAGTGGATTAGTTGGCATTAGTAGGTACTACGTAAATAAGGAACAGTAGAAGGAATTCAGTACAGGAGGGAAGGGTGGGTGATTAGAGTACACTGACAAATATTTATATAATGTCTAATAATTTACAAAGTATTTTTACACACAGAAGAGGAAGAAACAGAGGGAATGGAAAAGAGGGTAGCAAATTAGACTAGGTAGGTAGGTAGGTTTCACTAACACACAGTCGTTAGACCTTAAGATTGACTTTTTAAATTTTAAGTTATGCTGAGGTAATGAAAACCATGGGAACAACAGAGAAAGCTAGATATTAATTACTTTTATTTATTTATTTATTTTTTATTTTTTATTTTTTTATTTTTAAAGATTTTATTTATTTATTCATTTATCCCCCCCTTGCTGCTTGTGCTTGCTGGGTCAGCTAACCACGCCGTGCTGGCGGGCTTGCCTTCACCAGGAGGCCCCGGGAACCGAACCCGGGGCCTCCCATATGGTAAACGGGAGCCCTACTGATTGAGCCACAGCCGCTTCCCATTAATTACTTTTAAATGTAAAATGGGTCGGTTAAAATCTGCCTTACATTTTTGTAAACTTTAACACCATTATTTCTTTTATGAGTATGGAATTGGAGGGAATATTTCTAGATGTTGGCACATAAAGTATTGTCCGTAGATATGTTTCCAAAGCTTTCACTCATCCAGTACAGGTTTTCCTAGACTGTGAATGTGGTAAATGCAGATACCAAATCCCCATGTGATTCCCAACACAACTGCAGCACAATAGCAAGAATGTTCAAAGTCCCTTTGGAGCCCAGAATTTGCCAGGAAGAAATTCATATTTCTGAACACTTATTCTGAAGCAGGTTCTAATTTAATAATTTGGAGTGAGGCAGAGCAGTATTTCTACTCAGAAGATCGAGGCACCCCTCAACTTGTTGGTACCCCGTTTATTCAGTGACAGCTCATCTTCTCAAACCACAGACCTGAACAAGCCAAAATTTGTAGAGCTCATTTCCCCCAGCTTGGAGGTAAAATATTATCTTGTATGAAACCCTAGAAGAAGGAGATTGTGAAAGCCTGAAAGCCAAGACTACTCCCCTCCTCAGGAGGCCATCAGGTACCATTTTATTGCAATTTCTTTTTGCTTTGTTTTTTCCAATGCCGCCTTTAGCTCCAGCATGTAGAGAGAAACCTATTCAAGAGAGTGGGGTCATTACCCACACAAAAAAGGCCATTTAGAGAAAGAACAGTCAGTCAGTTCAAGCTGTGGCTGGTGGAGTCCAGACACATTAGGGAAAAAAAATGTTTAGCTGTTTAAGTGGGAATGTGAAACAAAATGTAATAATTAGGGCTAATTGGGTACCCTACCCCCCTGCCAAGTAAGCTGCTTGGGATCATAAACTAATTCCCTGACAGTTCTAATCTTAGGGGAAAGCAAATCATCAACTCTAAATGACAGTTCAGTTGTTAACCTTTATCCTAGAAGCTACTTTCTTCTCTCTCTCTCTCTCTCTCTCTCTCTCTCTCTCTCTCTCTCACCTTCCTTCCTTCCTCTTTTCTTTTCTTCTTTTATTTTCTTTTCTCATCCCCCAGTTTTTTTTTATAGATGGCACTTTTATAGGGCTGGGCTGTTCTTTTTCCAGTTCAGTGTTATTGACATTTCAGATCACTGTTTTTTTTTGTGTGTTAAAAAATAGGAAAAAAATGTATGACTTAAAATTAACAATGGTTACCTTCAGTGATGAAATATGTGTGAGAATTGGGAATTAATTTTTCTTTCTCTCCCCACCATGTACTACCTAATTGCTCTTTTATTGACATGCAATGTAAAAGAGAGAAAAAAAAAGACAATATTTCAGATCAATTTTTCTACCATATTGCCCTTAAAGGAGGAAAAAACTATTAGGGTTTCAGGACAGTTAATCATGAGGAGAAAGTAGGCATAAGCCACAGAGGGGAGGAGGCAGTGCCATGAAGTTCTGAGAACTGAATTTTAACTAGTGTTTACCACTTTTCACCTCTCTTTGCTTCAGGTATTTAGTGGCATATGATTATAAGTAATTTTAGACTAACAGATATTTTGTTGCTGTTAATAATATAGGAAATTATCAGCATTTAACCTGTGCAAAGGTGCAGTGTTCTGGTTAATAAAAACCATGGTATGATGAGCACAGGTTAGTCATTTGATAGATACTTTGTGCTGAATTGGTTGGTTGGAATAGTCTGGTTATTAGAAAGTAACCATGTATGGGAGGTGTGGGAGGTGGGCAACATGGGAATCCCAGTGGGTTCCGTGTAATATTTTAGGTAATCTAAGCACCTCTTAAAATATATGTATATATATATATAAATAACATTTTTGTAAGCAAATACATATATATGCATATATATTTATATATCATTTTGCAAATGTTTGAAAAAATATATAATTGATAAGAAAAATATTAAAAAAAAAAAAAAAAAGAAAGTAAACATGTATGGGAGGTGTGGGAGGTGGGCAACATGGGAATCCCAATGGGTTCCATGTAATATTTTAGGTAATCTAAGCACCTCTTAAAATATATTTATATATATATATAAATAACATTTTTGTAAGAAAATGCACATATATGCATATATATTTATATAACATTTTACAAATATTGGTATGTATTGTGAAAATTTTTATTTTTACCCACAATAAAAAATAAATTATAAAAAAAAAAGAAAAAGTAACCATGTATACAGGACATGGATAAGCAGTATTCAAATAAACAAGATGGGGACTAACATGCTCTTCAAAATGTAGTGTTTAATGATTGAGAAGGCACTTTAGGATTTGCAGAGGCTTAGCTAGTCATTTTGAATATCAGTGATGAATATGACACAAAAAGGCAATAGTACAAATTCATAAGGAGACCTTTTTGTTAGATTATATGATAAATCAGCTTTGAATGCAATATTTCTTAAGTGACCTGCAGGTAGAATGGAAATAGGAATAAATTGTTTGGCAAATAGAGATTAGACATTTCCTTTGTGAACTTCATTAACACTTGCCTTTACTTTTATTGCTCTTATAAGAAAATATTTACTGAGTGTAGGGCATTTTATGCCAAAAGTACAGTTCTTACGTTCACATTGATAAATAATTTAAGTAATATGGATGGTAAGAATATTTCCTTTAAATCACATGAAATTTCTTTTAAAATTTTTGCATCATAATGTTTTGTCAATTTTTTGAGGGAGAGGAAGCAGGCAAGGGAGAAATTTAAATCTGTAATTACCATTTGGCTTGCAGAAAAAGAGTAGATGTGGATGCAGAGGTGCAGGCCATTCAAGGGTTGAGAAAAGGACACCAATTTAATTCATTCAACAAATACTTGTGAATACCTTCTGTGGGCCTGAGATTGTTGTAGGCACTTGAGATATGTGGGTTTTCCTAGGGATGACAGACAATAAACAATAAGTATCATAAATACATAAATGATGTTAGAAGAGAGTAAAAGTTATCAAAAAATAGTAGGGCAGGGCCAGAGGGATAAGAATAGGGAGCTGCTTTTGACAGTGTAAATAGTGTAGTTAGGGTAGACTTTATTGAAGAGACTTGAGCAAAGACTTGAAGGAGATGGAGTTACCTACACGGATACTGCTTTGTGGTGGGTATCCCAGGCTACAGATCATAGACAGGAGAAAACTATTTGCTGAAGAAAATAAAAAGAGGACAGTATGGGAAGAAGAAAGGGACAGTCATTTGAGGCAAGTATGCAGCCAGCAAATTCCTAACATACTGTAATTTGGAATTGCTTGGCTTTGGATATGGTGATTAGAAGAAATAATGAACTATAATCTCTTTGTCCAAAATATGATCAGCACGTGTGATGTGGTACTACAATATAAATAGACAAATGTGGTCAACTTGTACAAACCTAAAGATCAGCATATTTCTATTAAGAGGCTAGCAAATCAAATGCATTCACTCTTTTATCATATATTCTGAACACCAATATGCACCAGACACTGTTTTAGGAACTGGGGATATTGTGATGAGCAAAAACAAACGTGATTCCTACATTCATGACAGAGATGTACTTTAATTAATGATATTTGTTATCTGATCACAAGTGCTTTGGAAATCAGGAAAAACTTCCCCTGGAAGGTAGTATTTGAGTTCAGATCTGAGGCATTCATTAGTGTTAATAGGAAAAAGGAAAGATTCACCTAGGTAGAAGGGGAAGGAAGCATGGAATATTAAAAGAACTGGAAGGTTAGTGGCTTAAAGAGGGAAAGAATGGTTCAGTCAGGATACTAATAGAAAACAGAGAGCACACTCCAACAGGGTAATTGAGGACAATTTAATAAAGGGGCTCTTTATAATGATGTCTGGACAGTTAAGGGAAATCAACAAAGGATGTACAGTACCCTAGGACTAGCAAGATTGGAAAGCTGCTATCACAACTGGATGTCAAATGGGAGGGGAGGGAGTGGTTATTAAAGCTCTGGGATAAAAAAGAGCCCTCTTACAGGAACTGTGGCCTCCTGTAAAGAGATGCAGCCTGTCTAAGTCTACATAGCAGGGAGAGACCCAGGGGTAATGAACACTGTCCAGCCACTTCCCGTTTCCCAACTTTCTTTGGTCCAACAAACTGGAAGCCAAAAGGTTAGGGAACCATCTGAGGGGAACCATTTGATGCAGTTTACAAAGATTAACGACCAGGACACAGAGCAGGGTGGAGAGGATGAAGTGGATCTGGAGAGGTAAACAAAATATATTATGCAGTATGGACCATATCATACCAGACCTTATCAGCCAAATGCAGAATTCAGTATTTGATTTTCTAAATGCCATAGGCAGCAAGGGAATGATGTGATCAAATTTCTCTTCATAAGGGAAGGTCACTCTTGAAATGTGAGTAGAATGGAGTCACATGTATAAGATGCAGGAAGCTGAGTTTGTGGGCCCAGCGAGAGATGATAATAGCTTTGGCAAAAGTGATGGTTGTTGAAAATGGGGATATCTGGGAAGATTAGAACAATACTCAGGAGTTAATGGGTTTGTGTTGGTTTGGATATGGGAAGTGCAGAATATGGTATAGAAGTGTTAGAGATGAATTTTAGATTCTGGCTTGTGTAAGAGGATGGAAGGTGGTACCATTCCCTGAAGGAGAACCAGCTTTTGGAGTTGGGAAAGATCATGAGCTTGGTTTTGGACATATTGAGTCTTTGAGACAACCAATTGTAAATGTTATATCAGCACTTACACTTAAGTAGGTGTTTAGCAGCCTACATTTATTTGTCTTTATAAGTCACTGTACTAGGCATTTTATATAAAACATTTTTTCCAATCATCAATTGTAAAAATGTACCATACTCATTTAAGATGTTATTAGTAGAGGAAAATGTGAGGGGGAATAGGTGGGGTATATGGGAATCCCCTCTATTTTCTATGTGATTTTTCTGTAACCTAAAGCTTCTTTGAATATAAAATGAAAAAAAATTACACTGGGGGAATATACAGAAGAAATTGTCACTATACATGAAAGATAATAGATCTTGTGAGAATGAAAGACAGAATGCAATTTTAAAAATTTTTATTCATTTATTATTTTTGGATTTTATTATTTTTTATAATTTTGGCTTTGTTTTGGGGGAGGTTTTGGTTTGTGGAAGAGCCACAACTGTGGCAGGGGAGGCTCACTGGTGCATGGTGTCAGTGGTGGGGGGGATGTGTGGGGAAGGGTGCACCTGGGACATGCTTCTATAGAATATGAATATGTTCAAGTGTTCATGGGGCATTGTCTCGATGAGTGGAGACCCACACAATAACCGAAAGAATATTGAATTCCCATCCTAGGGAGTCCAGTTATATTCTGTAGTAGAGTAGCAAGAATCCCTAGGGCAGTGCCTAATGAAGGAAGACAAACCAATATGCCAGGCCCTTGATATTGATGCTAGTACTTAAGAACCTTGTTCTTGTGAAATTGAAACTTAGCCTAGTATTATACATTGCCTAAGAGTTACCTTCTGAAAGCCTCCTTGTTGTTCAAATGTGGCCTCTGTCTAGGCCAAACTCAGCATAAAAACTCACTACCTTCCTCCCAGCATGGGACATGACTCCCAGGGATGAGCCTTCCTGGCAGCAAGGGATTATTACCAAATACCAAATAGAAATGCATTTGGAAAAATACTTTGACCAAAAAAAAGGAAATAGTAAATACAAATGAGTTTTTATGACTAAGAGATTTCAAAGTGAGTTGGGAGATCATTCCAGAGGTTACACTTATGCACGTCTTAGGAAGATCTCACTGACTGCTGCAGTAAACAGTGCCTCAAGCAGGGTGGCTCCTGAGGGCTCTAGATACATCTGGACACTATAGGCAGAGCAGACAAACCCAGGAATTTGGCACCATGTCGGTGGGCTTTACCTAATGTATCAGAGTTGGACTCATTTATAATTTTCCTACACATGGTTCTTATGGTCCTTTTATTTGAACCTGTGATTAACACTATACCCATTAAATGTGTGTCCCAGAGATTTAAATTTTCCAGCTGCTTATATAGTGGTTGAGCTCTAAATCTCAGCAGAGTTGTAGCCAACACCTACCCCTAAATTCATCAGACTCACCCATGACAACTAAAAAAAGGATGAATATGTACAATGCCCATCCCCAAAAAAGAAAGAGTATTTACAACTGCAGGCAAGACAATTCCACCTATCTGACCCATGGGTTCTAAGCCCCCTCTCATTCGGGAGCTGAATGGACATCACCATCCCCAAATCCTCAAGATTGAGGAACAAATAAACATAAGGGAGAAATGCAACTATGGACTAAAGTAGACTTATGATTATTCTAGTAATGGAAGAACTTGTAACTTTGATAAAAAGAAGTGGTCACTAGAGGTTCTGACAAGGAGCATTTTTGGGACATTGGAATTTTTCTGCACAACCTTGCAATGACAGATGTAAGCCATTATACATTGTGTCATACCTATAAAATTGTGAGTGCAATGTAAACCATAACATAAACTATAAACCATGGTTAGTAGCAATACTTCAATATGTGTTCATCAATTTTAACAAATGTACCATACTAATGAAAGATGTTGTTAATGGGGAAAAATGTGGGTGGGGAGGGGTGAGGTATATGGGAATCCCCTGTATTTTCAATGTAACATTTATGTAATCTAAAGCTTCTTTTAAAAAATAAATAAAAAGAAAAAAAGAAAAAAAAATTAGTTGGGGAAAACGCTCTTACATGTGATAGCATTATATACTGATGCAAAAAAATGCCAGACTGTATAGTACTTGTAGCTTAAGAAAAGGAGAGTAAATAGCATGATTAATTCTTATTTAGGGGAGATCTGCATTATGTATAAAAAAGGAAATTGATAAAGCTGAGAATATTGTGCATTGATGGTCTATATAATTTCAGCAATTGAGTGTCAGTCTGTAGATTGTATGTCTTCTTCTCAGGAAATTTCTTAAGATATGTAATTAATTACAGTTAGCTAGATGAAGTATGTAGCAAATGATCTGAGTTGAGTTTTCTGGGAGTTTATTTTTTTAACATTTATTTTTGAAATTCCTGTAACAAGAATGCTTTACTTTTTTGATAGCCAAGGGACAACAATCTTTTTATATCTTTGCTGAAGGAAAAGCTGAAATTGCAATTGTGTTTAAATCTGATACAATCTAATCCTAATCCCAATAATGAAAAATGCCATCTTCAAATCTTAATCTAGGATCTTCGAGGCTCCATAAAGATTTTCCTTTATGAGAAAATCACCTTGAATTTATTTTCAAAAGGAAAGATAAGGCCTCTCTTAAATAATGGCATCTAGAAAATAAAAATTTTCTTAATAGTACATGTAATAACTGACATTTGTATAGCCACTTTATGGTTTGTAAAGTACTTTATATACTATATCACACTTGATAACTAAGCAAAGCTGAGCTTCCCTCAGAAAGTTATGTTGACTATTTAGTTCCCAATACAGGAAAACATGTGTTGATTTTAATAAATTTAGAAACAAAAATTCAGTCTCAGCTATTTAAACAGTAAGGGGGAGGTAATGAGCTATCATAAACCATATACTCATTTAGTAGTGATGACATTTATAAGTATAAATAACAAGGATTGAGCCTTTACTATATACCTGGGACTGGTCTATGCTCTTATATGTATTAGCTCACCTAATCCTACAAAAACCCTATGAAGATGAAATTATTATTATTTCCAAATTACAGATAAGGGAACTGAGGCACAATGTGTTTAAGTAACTTGCTTAATGTAACATAATTAGTAAGTAGAAGAGCTGTGCTTTGAACTCAAAATGTAAACTGTCTCATATAAACACTGTCTCTTAAAAAATATAAAATAGCCAGTGATTTACAAACACAGATAAAGGGAAAAAGTGGATAGGCACTATTGTGAACACCAATCAAACCTCTTTAAAACCACACAAAAGAAGAAGAAAGATAATGAAATGCCAAAAATCTGTTTAAAGAATTAGAAGTTGAAATGTTTCTAGCTTTCTGATTAGTCTTTGAAGAAAGAGAAGGGGAGGTAAAAAAGAAAGAGACTAACTTTTGGTCCAAGAATAACCCAATGTTATCATAATTATAAAAATATGCTTTTAATCCTTCCTTAAAATATTTCCTGCTTTACTTGGAGAGGAAACTGGAAGTACGTTTAATATAGAACTTTTCATTCTTCAACAAGAAAGGGTCTAGAGACAAATAGAACATTCCAAAATCTCAGGCATCTTGTTTAGGACCCAAATTCCTGGGTGTGAGTGTGCAAAAGGGAAAAGTAACACAAGAATCAGTTCTTTTAACTGTACTCTTTTGGGGATGAGGATACCTGGCACCCCGACCCACACAGCTTCCAAGAGTTGTCTTATAACAGGAAGGAAACTTTTGTCTCTTGAGGTCTGAAGATGTCTAGAATCTGGGGTGAGAAATGGTAATTATCAGTTAGCTCAGATAAAGCTTGAGAAGGAGCTTTTGGGACTCCTCTGCATTTGCGGATAGATGGAAAAGACTCCCAATAATCCCCTCTAGAGGCTAAAATATAGTTTTTCCTAGAGTGTCTTTAGGCGGTTGCCGAGAGAAGGTTACAGCTCTTGCCGCTGCTTAGCTTTAGAAACCCACAGGTGAGATGCCCAGGTATACAGTCTACAGGTGCTTAGGTTTCTTACTCTTAATCTGGGAAGACACCTTTTATCTCCTATCACAAAGAACAGGAAAAAAGTGTTTTGCTCTTTTTTGATGACAAAATTACATTAAATATAATAATTAAAGAATTATTATATTAAAAACCCATCCATCTTGTGCTGGACTTTGTCAAAATGTAGTTTAGATAAAAAGATTCTAGAAGCATCTAAATCTATGGAACATTTTTTTCTCATTAAGGAAGCTTTGCTGATATGAGGGACAAGATCTTTTAATCATAGTGCTCATAATAAAAAACACTGACTAAATACTGCTACACTGTTTTATCCTGATCCCAATAATATTCATGGCATTAAAAGTAAGTAATTCCATTCTTCACTGTAAGATTTAGGGCAGCATTTTTCAAATTATGATTTGCAAAACAGAGGGTAATGGAATTGATTTGGTGAGACTTAACTGGCATTAAAAAGTAAAATAAAATGAAATAAGACACAATAAAATAGAAATATCATAGTGCATCACATATGGTAAGAAAGTATTATTTTATTAAACTTTGTTTCAATTATTTATATGAGTATGTGAACTGGATACAACATAAAATTTACTTCTTTTTTTACCAAAGTAAAAAAAAAAGAAAAGGATTTGAAAGCCACTGACCTGGAGAAATTCTTGGTCTGATTGTTAATCCTTTACTCACAAACCCAAAAGTCCACTATTAAGAGCAACAAAATATATTTTGATATAGTCTCATAATGGAATTGTATGCTGCCATAAAAATGAGTAAACTACAGCTTTAAGTAACAACATAGATGAATCTAAGAAACTTAATATTGGAAAGAAAAAACAAGATCCAGAAAAATACATACAATATGATACTATTTCTCGAAAGTTCAAAAACAAGCAAAATGTAATACTATATTGTCTAGTGATACACGCTTATATGATGAAACTATCAAAATAAAACCACAGAGTAGACCACATAACATCTAGGGGTACGATTATTCTGTGTGGAAGAAGAGGGTGAGATTAGGGAAGAATATACAAAATGCTTCTATGGTCTTCTTAATATTCTTAAACTAGGGGATGGGTTCATGAGTGTATATTTTAATATGTTTCATTGTTTAAATATGTTCTTGAATTTGTGACATGCAAATTCTTTTGCTTACATCCAAAAAATCAAAAGTAAATTTGTTAAAATATTTTCATAAGGAAATGAATTATTTTAAAAATTTTGACTTTGATAGAATTCCAATAACTAGCCTTGCTGTAAAACACACCATCTTTCCCAATGGATAGAATGACCGATAATATCCTAGACAACTAAGCTTATCTAAAAATAAGATTAGCTTTTAACCAGCTGCCTGGAAATGACCGAGCAAATGCAGATCATTTTCTCAAAATTGAAGACTTCCCTCTGTAAACTTGCATAATGTTTTTCTCATTGTCTCGGTTTCTCTAGCTGCAAAGAAAAAATTATGTGTAACTCTGGGTTCCTGTTGCCTGCCTCCCTTGCTCAAATCTTCGAAGAACAAGTCCAAGCAACTCCACAGAAGCATGTTATGAACTTGCCATTTGATGGATATACCATCAGAAAAAAAAAAATGGCCTTTGAATGGCTGCCAAAATACCTAGCCCCAATCCAGATGGCAGAGTTCATTTCATAATTCAGCTGTTTTGCTGTAAAGAGCAATGTGATGCTTCAATGATAGAAAAGCAACTATCTGTAGTTTCCTGTTTCTAGAGATTTAAACGCATTGTTTGCAATATTGGTTATAAAAAACAAATTGTAAGAGCTCACTCAGCAGTCAGACTAGTAGTCTGTTCATGCAACCTTGCTTCCTCTGTGTAAGGACAGACAGTTCCCAAATCAAACACAGGCTGCGTTCCAAATTCATTGGAAAGTTGTGTGCTTACTTTTCAAAATATCTTTTCCAAAGGAGATAAGGTTAGACATTATGGAATGAGTCCCTCTCCAGACCTCTAAAAGAGATATTGCAATGATGGATACAGCCATTATACATTTTGACAAAACCTATAAAATTGTATGGTGCAAAGTGTAGACCATAAGGTAGACTATAGACCTTGGTTAGTAACAAGGCTTTAATATTTATTCGTCAATTGTAACAAATGTACCACACTATTGTAAGATGTTATTAATAGGGGAAAATGTGGGAGGGGGGTGGGGTATATGGGAATCCCTTATACTTTCGATATAACTTTTCTGTAATCTAAAACCTCTTTAAAAAGGAAGTTTATCATATGGAAATTAAATAAATAAAGGAGATAGAACTAATAGTGCCTTTGGTGCCTCAGCAGGAGTTTAGTGGAGGAAGGATGAGGGATAGGTCTGTAGATTCAGCAGAAACACCTAGAGAGAGAAGTTTTTAGACTAGGCTGCGGAGAGTTCGGGGGGCTACTTCTCAGCGGTGCTCTCTTCTGGGCAGCTGACAGTGAGAGTGTAGCGGGCTATGTAGGGGAAGGACTTTCAGAGGAGTATTTCAGTGTCGACTGAGGCTTTCAAAGGGAGGTAGGCCGGATGGGACTTCCAGTAAGTGTCTAGAGGACCTATTTCTAAGAATTGAAGAAAAAATGCCCTTCAGCAGTGTAGGAAATTGAAAAGCATGTCTCAACTTTTGTTTAATACTGTTCTGAGGCTCAGGGAGAGGGAACACAACTATGCTGAATGACAGACTTATGTGTTTTTTTGGTCCTTTTTTTCTTTCCCTCCTCCTTAATAAGGGAGACAAAACTCACAGGTGCCTAAGGCCACAGCACTTCCATTCCAGGTGGTCAGGGAGCCCAAGGCCCCAAACCCTAATCTAATGGCCAACTGAAGCATGCAGTAGCAGAGAAAAAGTGTTATCTTGGCAAAGGAGAATTCCATGGTAAAGACCTTCAGGCCATGGGGAGAGTTTATATGTATGTAAAATACTATTATTCACTGTCACACAAATGAAATTATTTCTTTATCACTAAGAGTCCATTCAGTTGACAGGCCTGGCTAAACATCTCTAAGAGGCAGAGCACCAGTCTCGGCACAGATTCATGATGCCAGGAGATTGTGCATCTGTGGAAACCGCTCCATCCCCAAGAGCTTGCCAATTCCTAATTCCATTTCCAATCTGTAAAGATCCAGGTAAATTTACATTGACAACTAAATCAATGTTAATGAAATTTCTTATATATTTTCCATCATTATTCAGAGCAAAAATGTGTATATTAGATAGTTTTCAAAAGTATCATTTTAAAATGGAAAGATTTTGATGAAATGGGGGGTGAAAAAAGAACAAGATAAAATCTAGGTCTACCTCAACATGATCAAAAAAAGCTAACAAAGACTAGAAAATTACCTAAGTCTAGGACCTGAGAAGTGTTAGACTATATCTTAAAAATGTATGTTTGTATGAAAATAAGATTTTTAACATAAGTTCACTCTTGTTGTCAGCCTTGGAATAATTCTTCATATTCATATTTTGAGCTACTGAGTTTTTTTTCTTTTCTTCCTTCTCTTTCTTTGGTGTATTGAGAATACATGTAGTGTTTGGGACAATGCAGAGGAATGAAGAACAACAACAATACAAACAGTAAGTGGATGTGAGATAAAAAGATAAGTGTTTGGGATGGATATGGCTCAAGCTGTTGAGTGCCCACCTCCCACATGGGAGGTCCCAGATTCAGATTCTGTTCCTCCTGAAAAAACAAAAATGAACAACAAGCAAAACAAACAATAAAACCAACTCAGGAAAATAAAAAAACTAACAAAAACCACCTCAGGGTAGCCAATGTGGCTCAGTGGTTGAGTGCCGGCTTCCCACATATGAGGTCCTGTGTTTAATCCCAGGGCCCTGGTACCTCAAAAAAAAGTGGTTGGATAGGTGGGTGGGTAGTAGGTGAATGAGTAGGTAGATGAGTGGTGGGTGGCCAGCTTGCAGGATAGCTAAAGCAGTTGGGTGAATCACTTTATGGTCCCATGATTAAGTGTTTAATAGAAGACAAAAATATGTCAATAAAACAAATCCAAACCAATGTTTTCTAGTAAAATTTTAGTCTGGTTATGTGAGTCAAGTATATTTTTTAGTGTGCTGGAAAAATGAGCACATCTTTCATTTCTCTTTGGAATAGAACTCGAGATACACATCATTTTATTTCCTAAGCATTCTCCCCTTCCTGAATAGTGTAGGATTTAGAGTTTTCTCACGTACAACCTGAGTGAAAATAAGGTGAAGGCATTGAAAAGGGAAAAGTTAATTAAGTAAATTTATGATTCTTTTTAAATGACATTCACTATCTTATAAAATAAGGATTCAGCTATATTAACAGTTTCAAAAATTATAGAATACTAGTGTTCATTTTAAAAAACCAACAAACACCAACCAACAACCAACCTGACAATCAAAAATCTTCCAAAAAATGTGTATAAAGGATCACAGTTCAATGGCAAAATAGGTTAAAAGAAACATCCTTGCTGCTCATAGTGTAGTACATGAACCAGCAGCTTTGGCCATCACCTGGAAGCTTGCTAGAAATGTAGAATTTCAGACTCCATACTAGGCCTATTAAATATGCATTTTCATATGCATATTAAAGTTTGTAAAGCACTGCTATATGTTCTTCTTGGAAATTCAAGGTGTATATAGTGGTCAATAAGTTATTTAGCTTTGTTTAACCCACTATTTCCCCAAATTATTTGATCATGTATTCCTTTTTTATTGGAACACCTATTTATATTCCATGGTATTTGTGGTACACAGTACAGGTGATGCTGGGCCTGAAGAATACTGAAATCTTCCCAGGTAAGCATTCTCTCTCTCTCTCACCCTCTCTCTCTCTCTCATATCATTATCATCATCATCTTTTAAAAAATAGCCATTGTGATGATTTGAAGCTGTATGGGCCCCAGAAAAGTATGTTCTTAAAGTGAATCCATTCCATTTTGTCAGTAGGATCTTTTGTGAATAGCCTCTTAAGCTGTGACCCACCTCGTTCAGGATGGGTCTTAATCCTCTTACCAGAGTATTTTGTCTGAAATTCAGACAAAGAGAGAGAAAACCACAGAAGCAAGAAGGTGGAAACAACAAAACACAGAAGAGAAGGGAGAGAGCAGCAGACGCTGCCACGTAGCAGAGGAGTCCAGGATCGCTGACAATCAGTCTTCATGGAGAAGGTATTGTCTTGACGATGCCTTGATTTGACATTTTTGCAGCCTCATAACTGTAAGCTTGTAAGCTAATACATTCCTATTGTAAAAGCCAACGCTTTTCTGTTATATTGCTTTTGGCAGGCTAGCAAACTAGAACAGCCATCATTCTATATATACATTTAGTGTAAACAGAGAGGAAAATGGATTTACTAGATTTGAAGAAAATGGCAGAATACAATTTTAAGTTCTTGTTGAATGAACTTTGTGAAAATTTTCATCTGATGTCCAATGGACCACTTCAATTAAGGAGTCACTGTCTACGGGGAAACATGTGGGGCTGGATTTCCTCTTAATCTCCAATAGCTTTTCCAAAATATATACTCTTCATTAATGAGGGATAATTTTTATACACTTTCTTCCTCTTGTTCCTACTCAAATATTTTATTTTTAGAAGGAATGTTATTTTGGGAGCCATTAAAATTTCCATAGGATTTTAAGAATGTTATTAAAGAATGTTAGTTTTTAGATGAAATTTCCTCGAGTAAGTACAAATTGATATGAAGGAAGTTTACAAATGCTTGTGAAATGTGAAATAATTTGATGTTATTAAAAGTAATATGAAAATAAATACTACTTCCTAATGATAATAGTTCAATCCTTTACATCAATATCTTGAACAGAACATTTTATTGTATTTGGCTTCATGCCAAATCTAGTGCCTAGCTCTCCCCCTTCTCCCCCAAGAAAAAGTACATGGATCCAGGATGGTGGCTCTGTTTTATCCCAAAGATTTAACCCTTGAAAATAGAAGGACATTGCAGACCTCACTTTATACTGACCAACCTTGGGGATGAATGGAAGTAAGATGAGACTATTCCAGGGCTATAAGAAACCCAAAGTGGCACATGAGATTATTTTGGGTGGGACATAGACAAATGTGCCACTTTTCCCAGATATTATAATTTTGGATGAGGATGAGTTTAAACAGTGAGGATTTTAAGAAAGTAAATAACATGACAGGTGTGCATACAATAAAACCATGACTATGGTAGTGTAAAGGATTAATATGTAAGAAATACTCTAATCGAACTCTTTTGCTCTGCTGATGAAAGTGAATCCATCTCTAATAGTGAGTTCATGGGAATTAGAGCCTAGGATTTCTTACTTTTCAGAATCAAATTTAAAACCTTGTAATAATCTTAGTAAAAAATACTTTGTGTATCAAAATATCTTTGGGATGGAGAGTTATCAATCACAATGAATGTCTACTTCTCCAGATATTGGACAGTTGAACAATATGAATTCAGTGCATAATTTCAAGATTCGCCAAAGCATTCAGATGCATTATAATCGTAAAATGAAGGAACCCATCCCTCAAAATATATTAGGTTTACCCAATATAGTGAAGTATAGTTTATAGTGAAGTATAAACTATAACTTGGGATGGGTGGGGGTGGCTGCCTCTCAGGTTCCTATCACTTTTCTTGCCTACCATTTTCAGATGTGACCTTGAATAACTTATGTGATTTTGCCTCCAATTTCTTTACTATACAAAACACATAAACATCATTAAACATCATTTGATTTTACAGAGTCTTGGTTTCCCCATTTATGAAGGATACCCAATTAGTTGATCTCTAAGATAACTTCTAGTCCCAAAGTCTTATGACTTTGTAACTATTACAAAGATAAAAATCATATTAAACACATAGGAATCTCTGAGCTTTTAGGAAAATATATGTTATTAAGTAATGAAACTGTCATTCTCAAGTGCCTACCATTTTACAGTTACTCCACAAATGTCTTCTTTAATCTGCCAAACCCCTTGTTTTAGTCTGCTAAGGCTGCTGATGCAAAATACCAGAAATGGATTGGCTTATTATAAATTCCCATTAGGGAAAATTATTAGGGTAAAATAAATTTTATTTTATTAGAAGTAATATGAAAATAAACACTACTTCCTAATGATAGTAGTTCAATACTTTACATCAATATCTTGAACAGAACATTTTATTGTATTTGGCTTCATGCCAAATCTAGTGCCTAGATCTGCCAAGAAAAAGCACATGGATCCAGGATGGTGGCTCTGTGAAAATGTCCAAATGAGGCATCATCAGAGATGCTATCTCATCAAGGTTGGCTGCTGGCAGATCCTAGCTCCTGCCACGTGACAAGGCCAATCTCTGGAGTCCTCTCTCTCATGTGGCAGGGTCAAAATGGTGGTTTCCTTTCTCTGTGT
Source organism: Tolypeutes matacus (assembly GCA_026826555.1). Classification (NCBI taxonomy): domain Eukaryota; kingdom Metazoa; phylum Chordata; class Mammalia; order Cingulata; family Chlamyphoridae; genus Tolypeutes; species Tolypeutes matacus. Next base: position 539,292 of record JAKSZT010054466.1, on the reverse strand, counting down.
GGTTCTGCTTCCAGTTCTCAGTTTACATAAGACCCCAGCAAGAGAGCAGAGACCTAACCTGGGTCATGCCTCACTAATAGAGTGCAATCAAAGCCCCTAAAGCTATCTAACCAAAAGTGATCTAATTAAAGTTCCTTTAACTGAATCTAAGAGAAAGGCCCCATCTACATGGCATTTACAGGCACAGGAATGGGCTGGCTCAAGGACATAATTTTCTTGAGCCTACAAAAGACAAACCAGGGCACACTGGTTCATGATTCCTACTTCATATATGCAGAAAGTGAAGTTCAGAGGGGTGCAGTAACTTATTTAAGGTCCCACAGGTAAAAGTAGTAGAGCTGAGATTTGAGGCTAAGTCTCCTTTGCTCAAAAGTCCACTTGTTCCCCCCCACCATGTCAAATTACCTTTCCACAGGCAAGGCATTATTATCATAAGTTTTGAAATAAAGCTGCTGGGGCAGGATTGCAGAAAAAAAAAATTACCTATTAGCCAATTTGTCAACACAGCTAGAAGAACATTCAAAGGATTGCCTAATTAGTACAAATATTGAGAAACACGTATTATATTATAACTAGTGCCTTAAATTCATGGGGATAGATTGATATGAAAGATCATCAAACTTAGTTTGGATGTGAATTTGCCATTTGAAAAACCTCAAACTCTACTACTGATCCAGGCCACAGAGAGTAACTGATATAAATCTTATTCTTGAGAGGAAGAAGAATAGAAATGACATGAACTTTCTATCCCAAATAAAAGTATTTCTGTTGTATCGGGATTATATTAGCTCTCATTTCATTGAAAATAGAAGACAGATAATGTTGGAAGAGAAAAGTAATTGTTTATGATATAAAAAAATGGAAATGAATCATAATATTTGGAGAGTTGTTAAAATTATAACCATAATCTTTATAGATGGAAATGCAGCATTTTGTAGTCAAAAAAATATTTCTGTGTGTATGTAAATATATGAAAATATTTAGGTGCAGTCAAAAGTCAATTTACAAAATGCATTAAGTGGCATTAATTTGTTGGAACTCATCTTCTAAATGTAAACTATATACAGATTTGGCATTATCTCTTGAAATAATAACTAAGCTGAAAGAAATTCAATTTTGAGCTGCTTGGTGATTTTGAGGTGGTAAGAATGGGAATCAGCTTTAGATGGCCTGCTTTGAAAAAATAAGAAAACCTTCATTTCTAGCTTTCAGACTTACTTTTCACCATATTCCCAAACCTAGGATTCATAGACATGAACAAAAATCATTTAAAGTCTTGAAAAAGCACATTAATATCTCATAACAACAGTAATCAACTGATATTCCTATACACAGCTACATTTGATATAGTCAGTATCTCAGATGAATTAATTAGTATACCCCTAATATAATCACCTTCTCTGAATGAAGTGCTCTGTCTGATAAATAAGTACTCAGATTGAGAGTAAAATGAGAGTAACCATAAATACATAAAAATGCAACATGATAAATGCTAAAACAGACATACAAATAAAGTACAGGGTGGTGGGGAGCAACTAACTGTAAATATAATCATTAAGAAGTCTCTAAATTGGAAAGGTTTGTGAACATATAAAAGAAAAATACTTTTCGGCCTAATGCTTTGATGCATAGCTATTCCAGGCCTAGCTGTTTTAGTATAGTACTTGTTTAATGCACTTATCTTCTTGGTTTATTTATGGCATACTCATGGTAACAATGACCAGTAGTGCCATTTGGCTTATGAAAATAGATCTTTAATAAAATAAACTAATTTCCTGTAAAACCATTTTGGTCCTGTAAAAAACAGTTATGTGTTTACTGATAAATTATCTCCTGCTTATATAACTGACCTGCCATGTAAAGCATCATTCAAGCAACATTTCTGAAAATCAAACAAAATATCATTCTCCAGAAACAAAGTATTAATTTCAAGGTTTTTGTTTGTTTGCTTTTGTTCAATTATTTGAAATAAGAATTAAGTAGTGAAAAAACATTTCTTTTAGTTTGGACATTTTAAATTACTTTGAAGTCATAGTTCATTTGATCTTATTATCTCTCTGGGCTGTTGGGACAAATCTCCACAACAATTTCTAGAGGCAGTTCCTAAAAATCAATAGCTTGAAGGATTTAAGGGTATCCTTTACTGTTTCCATCATATGTCTTTTTTTTTTTTTTTACATTGTTGTCCTTTCCTTTGTTCCATCTTACTTTCTAATACACTTTCAATCTTGTCTGCTTATGCCTCAAGCTTTTCAATGGTACATTTTGATATTTTTCAGCTCTTTGATGGTCATCAGTTTCATTAAAGGATTCTGTGTGTCTCTCTTGACTGACTGAGAATAGTCTCCTTATACACTATAGTTGAGAGTAGAGGACTTGCTAAGAAGTAGAAACTGATATAGGCAAAGAGCCATTGAATCTAAAGCTATGGTAACTCACACTGTTTAATGTAATTGGTGATCATGTATGGTGGACAATTGTTGTTTCTCCAGCTAATAGCATTTGATTTTTCTTTGGGGACTTACCCATCTGCAAATCAGTCCACAGGACAAGGTGGCCATTGAGAGTGGTTTATCACAGGATCACCGTACTTGCATCGGAAGTGGATAGGTGACCCAAGCAGGGCTAATCAGAGCCCTGGGACTTTTGCTGGAACTAATGGGATAAAGTTTGTGTTGGTGGAAGTAAGCTTAGAACTCTTAGGACCAATCTGCTGCCTGAAAATGACATGATCATGAAGAAGGCAAAGCTGAGAGATGGAGAGAAAGACACCCTGGTCCAGATAACCTAGATTTCAGCTGAGTCGGAGGCTAGTGTAACCTTGTACTTTGAAAAAAAATGAACCAATAAATTACTAAATTTATTGTGACATATTGTCCTTATGCCTAACATTCACATTTATCTCATTGAATTGTTATTGCCTCATGTCTGTTTCCCCACTAGATTGTAAATTAGTTGATATCAGAATCTCCTACTACCTGGCAAATAGTAGCAACTCAGTGACTCTTTCTTCAATAAATAATTCAGAGCCTATTCAAAGAAAAATCATATAGCTAGATGTTTGGTAACATTTCTTTCTTTCTTTTTTATGGAGGCTAGATTTTATTATGATTAAATTACCATGTTTCTGAGCAGGAAGTGGGATAGCACTTGGTTTAAAAATATTGGGGAAATAGTTTGCACCAATAAAAATTCTGCTAGTAGAATCGCAAAAAAATAAAAGATATGTGGAGAGAAATTACACCTTTTATTACAATTAACGATACTAGTATCTACATGCCTACTCCAATCTAGTTCCTACCATGCCTACTCCAATAAATAATTTACAAACTTATGTAATATATAATAATCCCAATATAAAACTTATTTTACTCTCCTTAACTCTGTTAGGATGGTGTTGGTACAATAGCAGAAATCATCTTTATTCAACTAAATGTGTACTTAACAATTTGGGGGATTTCCCCTTATGTCCCACCCCTGAAAAGAAGACAAGTGGAAAATTATCAATATCACTACCTGTCTCCTTTTGAAATGTCTATTGGTCAGGTTTACTTCTCCATCGAGTATTGGATAAATAAGAATTAATAACTAAGAATGAGCAGTGACTCACAGAACATGTCATTTGTCATTTGAGACAAACAGTGTTTAGAGTGGCAAGAAAATGTATAGGCTAATCACAAAACTTTATTAGAATGAGGAACTATATAATTAACCCACCCTTTCCTTCCTCTGCCATGAATGACGCGTGCTTAAAGGATCAGTCATACAAAAATGACCAAACCCACATCATGCTCTATTTCCTTGGTGTGCCCAGCATCTCTCCTCTCCCTCGGACCCACTTGCCCTTGACCAGTGTAATCTTTTAACCAATAAGTGGGTTCACCGAGTAGTAGGTATGGAAATACTGGATATTTTTGTCAGGTAGCTGCCTTTGGGTTTTCTTTCTTTCACTTGGAGCTTAGTTTGCCTGAGGTCCTAACTAAAAGTTCAATATCACAAGGCTTCTTCTCAACAGAGTTCACCTTCAGGGTTACTTGGATTCATTTTGGAAGGGAGATTCTTTTTATCCTGTGACCCCAAATTTAAATAAATATTTAAGATGCAAATCCTTCTTTGTTTTATGACTTCGTGGCTTAGGAAGAAGTTGAGTTCTGTGTGGTTCTGTGGTCTAACGTTTGGCACACTTTGTTCTCTGGTGTAAGCAGTTATACAGCAATTCTTTGTATTGTTTGTTTTCTGAATTTTAATTACTAAGATTTTAACCTCAGAAGGTAAGACATGCTTACTCTTTCCTTGAAAGTCTCTGCTTTGTTAATTTTCATGAATATAGAAATGTTTTTTTTAAATCAAATTCTATTTGTTTATTCAGTTCTTCTTAATCCTCTGGGTTTAGAATAAGCTCTGGGAGTTTATTACTAGTAGGATAAACCAGTTCTTTACTAAGAGGTTTCTGTACCACTCCCTTGCAATGACAAGCAAACTCTTCTTTTTATGATGGGATCATAATTTCCATGAATAAGTAACATAGTTTCTAAGCACTGCTTATACTGAATATTTAAGGATGCATGTTGGTCTGAAGATCCTGGCAATATTTTGTGGAAGATGCTATTATTTATATGAATAGTAAACAAATGCGGCAGATATTGATCTTGTACTCCTTGTACTCCTGGGTACTGAAGAGTATTTTTGCAAACACTGCAGTGTCTAAGGGCATCTCAGCCTGGATACTTTAAATATAATCTGCTTCTCATTTCACTATATATCAATAGTTAGATAACTTGATACCAGGTGATAGGAACTGCTATAAAAGTTTTTGAACTTCACTCTGATAAATTTTGAACTGCAATCACTTTCTTTCTTATATGACTTTATTACATAAGATATATAGACTTACTGTTTTAAAATTAGAAAGCCAATAAATAAAAGAAAATCCAGCTCTATTCCCGCCACTCCCTCTTCACATTTCAAGGTCTTTACATCTGGATTTTCTGTGTTTTGTAATATGTCCTCTCACTTACTACTAAATTCTGAACAACTTTCCCAAACTCCATACTCTTTCAAATATACTTTCTCTTTACAGAATCTGCCCCACATCCTTGAATCTACAAGCAGTATATTGAGGTCACCCCTCATGGGCTCAGTAGGTAGGGTTATGTCTTCTGGAATAAGCCTCTTGTTTCCTGCTGATTTGGTAAAAGCGCTCTTCCTACATAAAATGGACAAAAATATTTGGAAGCTGCTCCTTGGATTTTTGAGACATTTGATGATGCTGTACCCCAGCTCAGCCTTTTCTTTTTTTTGATCAATAACATTCCCAAAGTAATTGATTGAGCCCATAGAAACCACCAACGAGCATTGCCGAGGACTCCACATACAAGGAACTATGTCAAACAACCATGATATTCTAGATCCATGCGTGATTCACCTTTGTAACAGTATTAGTGCCTGGCACATCCTAAGCACATCCTGGCACATCATGATTTAAATCCTCTAAACAAAACAAAACAAAATAAGTTACATACATAAGAACTCTACAATACCAATGCCTGTGTCAAAACACATAGGCTATTAACTATGTTTTTCAAGCTTAAACCTTTGAACAATGTGTGATACTAATATAAATTTCTTTCATATTGTAACAACTTTATAAAATAGCCTAGAATTAATAATCCTAGCAATAACCAACATTTGAAAACATTTAATAGGACCTGGCATTAAATAGATATGCATATTTACATATGCTCTTTCGGATACATGTTGCACAGCAATCCCATGAAGCAGGTATTTTAAATCTCATTTTACAGATGTGGTAACTAAGCAGAGAGGTAAACTGCTCAGTGTCACCCAGAGGAGGTTAAATCATGCTTTGTGTGACTCAGGTGCCCTTTGCATCATGCTTCACAACACACACGGCTGTGACTCCAGAGTCCATGCTATGTCCACGAGGCTAAACTTCCTGATCATTAGCACAGCAGGACAGTGAGAAGCTCTAATTCATGTTTGAGTTCCACACACGGTCTGTCCAGAGATGTCATTTTTGTTTGGTTCAAATTAAAATTACCTCTCAGATTATGAATCCCAGAATGCAAAGTGACTGATATTTCAAGTTCTTCATTGAGTACTTGAAAAATAATGCAATTGCCTTCTTCTTCCTTAAGAGGATCCATTCCCTGACTCTGAAAACATCATTGCTGGGATGGTAATGATAGTAGAGAATAAATTGAATTGAAATGAATTTTAGTAGAAGTTTATTAAAGCTGATATAAACTGCAGTTTTAAAGGGTGAAGGAAACTATAATTCGAGGAAGAATAAGTAAATCAAGGTTAACATGAGTTATCAATCTTACACTAGATTCTTCAACTGTAACAGAAGGTGGTACAATCCAGATTATCACTGAGGATACATTTAAATTTACAATTCCGTGAAAGTTCATTAACAAAATATAGTCCCAGATAATACTTCCCAAGGATAAGAAAATTCCTATTGGTCCTAACAAGGGAGGAATAGGGTCTAGAAGGCTTGAGGATAGGCCCCAAGTGAATGATTAATTTAGTACTGATTATTTTTCATTTTAGAATGTATATTTCTTTTTTAAATGTTCAAATCTCTAAAATCAAAATATGGCATATAACTGATGGTACTTTAAAATCATAATTGGCAGCATTTCCTCTTTCTCAGTAGTACATAAAATAAAGGTTTGTTACACAGTTGAATTGCCTCCTTATTCCCGAGACTGGTTAAGGTCACAGAGTGTACATATATATAAGCAGATCTTTCAAGCAGTCAGTGCAACGTTATTTAAATGAATCAGGGACAGAAGTAGCAGGGTGACAATCTCCAAAGAGGTTGTTGCTGCTTTGTCTATTGCCATCTCAGAAAATTCTCATGCACTCTAAGATAGCTCCTCCACATCTGCTCCTATTTGAGGTGCTCTTCGAAAGTTCTCACTCTTCCAAATAATGCTCAGAGTTGAAGCTTTATATCATCATCATCATTATTAATCTAGGCCAGTGGTTTTCAACTGGCCTATTTGTGGATTATATCATCAATAGAGTGGGTCACCATAGCATTTTTAATAAACAAAGGCACATAGACTAGAATAGAAAATCTCAGTGCATCCCATATGAGTGTATAATTTCTGAAGATTTGTTTGGTTTTTTTTTTTTTTTTTGATGTACTTATTTGTGTAGATACATGCATACATTCACATTTGAGAGTATTAGTTCATGATTTAAAATATATTTTTATTGGGGGTCATGGTCAGAAAAACTTTAAATACGCTATTCTAGGCCCAGTCTTGAAGGTGGCAGTAGCTCTTGAAAATAGCCTGAAACATGAACAGCCAAGCAAAGAGATGCTGAGTTTTAGCCGATGTCTTTGTCCCTCACAAGCAGTATTTCTATACCTACACCAAACACATACTTGGCAAAGTGAAGTGGTACATTGGATGTGCTAGAACTAACCACTCAAACCTTTTGTGAATCTGTTCTCTTTATAAGCCATCTGTCTGTCTTGTCAGCCTGATATACCTAGTTCAAGAGCTCTTCTGCTTGATGGGCTCTAACTGACTTATTTAGCAAATTTATAGGAACTTATAATTAAACATTCCTATTGCCCTCTGACAGATGGTGGCAATATTTATTCTTATTGTCAAAAAGTTCTGGGGAGTTTCTAACTTGCAATTTTGATTGAGGATGTTAAAGGACCACATATCGTTTAGGGAGAACAATCACTTAAGGAAGGAGGAAGTGGACACTGTTAAACACCTTTCCTTCCAAATTCCTCGTAACAATAAATAGCCAAGGACCCTTTGCAGGCATATTTGGTTCAGTTGGTGTTTCCTATATTGCCTGGAGTTTCTGCTTTTGCTTCCATTTCAAGCATCCTTCCTGCACATCAGGACAGGGGGTTCCTACAAAGAAGGAAATGAAACCAGCAGCTGTAATAATGAAAGTAGGAAACTATTCTTTCCCCCGAGCCTCCATAAGTAACAGAATCAATGCTTTAATTGAAGGCTATCCTTAGCTTTTAGCTTTTCAGATTGATCAACATTCTAATGATGACTCTCTCTGAGATTCCATCCAGTTGTGGTGGCCTATGATTCTTTGAGATCTTCTCGTGCAACCTTCTCGTTGTATAATGAGGAACCGAGGCCCGGATAGTTTATTGAGTAGATCAAGGCCAGAAAGCCCGTTGCAGGTATGTCTGCCAGGGCTAAAATGCCCAGAGAGATTGGTTGTGTTATATTTACTGCATTTAGACCTTTTCTTAAAGTACCGTAAATCTTTGGGAAAGGTGTACTACCTGGCTGTAGATATGTTAAATCTCTTACTGAGGTTCCAAATGACAGTTTCTTCTCTTATATAGAAGTTCCTGCTAGAGAATTAAAACTAATGAATGCTAATAAACTTGTTGATGCATATAATCAGATTTTAAGTTCCTTGCTATTTTCCCATGTACTTTAGAAACAGAGGAATAAAAACTGTGCTTTCTTTCGCAAAAAACTGAGGAAGATCAGTAGTGAGAAGCTTTCCCTATAGCAAATACATACTAAATAACAATTTTCTTTTTCCTTTCATTGTTGTGAAATAACATCATCTTCTATTACCAATAAATATTAAAGATTTAAGTATAAGGCTTGAGTCACTGGTACTTCAAAAGAAGTCAGAAGATTTTATTTGTAAGTTGGAGAACACAAGAGATTCAGAAAAGGAGTGGCCTTTTAAAAAATCATTATTTTGAATAAGAAAAGGAAAGCAGAGTTTAAGATAAGCAAGATGAGCAAGAGGGAAAAAACTTTTTGATATCTGAGTGAGCAAAACAACCTCAGCTGTCTTTGATTAGTGTGTTTTTACAGACTTTGCTGTCAGGAAAATTTCCATTCAAATCAATTCTATTTTTCAGTTCAATCTTTACAAAGTACGTTTTGCTGGAAGAATGAAATTATTTTGATAAGTATGGCTATAACTAGCAAAATAAAATATATTAAGGAGAAATTATAATAACCTGGTAAAACAACAATTATGTTCAAAATATCAATATGCACAGTGCTAATAATAAATAAAGTATAAATAAATAAATAAATCAGATAAACATAAAGGGGAAATATAAACACATTAGTATGTACAATGATCAACAGATAAGCACACTAAAGTTTATATACTCAATATACTATGCAATAATTGAACTGTTAGTGGGGATTATGTCGTAAGACAAAAAATACTTATGATATATTAGGTTAAAGAGGTTACAAGCTTGGCTATACAGAATGACTAGAGCTATGTAACTCCTCTAATTGTGTCATCACCTCCATTTAAAATAAAAACTGCAGTCATTTAAATGGTGGTTCTTCAAAGAATTTAATATTAATAGTGGATATCTTTGATAAGATAATGATGTTTTTCATTTTTAAAAAACTTTTGTATAATAGTCATGAATTTAAGTTTTTAAAGTAATAAATATGTTTTTCCTTTAGTAAAAATCTGCCCTCTTTTTCCATAAGTATTATTTCCACTATCAAGTTTGTTTTCAATAAAGCTTTAACAGTTGGCTGGGATTTGCTCGATTTATGTTCAAAGATCGCCATCTTTCCTGACTTCACTTGATAGTCTCTTTTTATTTTTTATTTTTTTATATTTTTAAAATTTATTGAAGTATATCACTCATACATGAACATACATAAACAACAAGTGTATAGTAATAGTTGTGACCTTACAAAACAAACATCCATAACATCATACAGGGCTCTCATACCTCACCCTACCACCAATACAATCGTCACATGTATACATAGAAGAGTAAGCGTGACTGTATGCGTCTTTTGTTTTGTTATCCTTTTTGCTTCCCCTTTCCCTCTGTCCTCCCCATCTCCCCTCTCTCTCTCTCTTTTTTTAAAGGATTTATTTATTTATTTACTTTTATCCATTTTTACCCCTCCACCCAGTTTTTTTTTGCTGTTTTTGTGTCCACTTGCTGGGCAACTCTCTGTGCCTATTTCCTGCCCTCTCTTCTCATCCTTCTCCTCCTGTCTTCAATGGGATTTGATCCTCGGAGCCTCCAACCGCCTGTGCCACCTTAGTTCCTAGGTTTTTTTTTTTTTTTTTGGTGCCTCTCGACTTGGCTCTCCCTTGTGTCACTCTCCTGTTACATCATCATCTTGCTGTGTGGCTCGTGAGGCCTGGCGGTGCACCCATGCGCAGCCCGCGCGCCTTCTATATCTTTTTTTAAAATTTTTACTGGGAGGTCCCGGAGATCGAACCCAGGTCCCTCCATATGGGAGACGGATGCCCAACCATTTGAGCCACATCTGTCCGTCCCCCTGATAGTCTCTCTTAACAAGATCATTGATGAGAATATAAGATAAAACAAAAATAACCATAAGCATCCTAACGGTGTCACAAAGTTAACACACTAAAATCAACAAATTGATAAATAAATTTGGCACACTGAAATTCAAGTGTTTTTCCTGTGTTCTGATTCAGAGCCTATGTCTTGTTACCTTAGCCACAATTTTTGTTTACATAGCTATTTGACTTTTAAGCCCTTAGCAGATTAGAGACAAGTTAGAAAGAGGCTGCTGACAGACTGGCAACAAGGAAAAGGACAGAAAGCCATAAAAAGAAAACATAAATGAAAACTTTTAGAAATGCATTTGTTGTAGGGATTGAGCTTAGGGGCAAACAAGTTTATATCCTTCATTAGGACCCAGGTCATCACTATAAAATTGTAACAATCACTTAATTTTAATAATGGCTGACACTGAGTAATAATGGAAAGGCAAAAATACAAAGAGAATATATTTGTTTAAGAAAGAGAAGAATGAATTATGTCATTTAAAGATATTTCCACATAAAACAATTACAATTTAATATGTTCTAGTGCTGCAAGGGATAAATTGTCAACTATATGGAAGGACTCATCCCCAGATGTTTCAGGGTAACTTATGTTTATTATCTTCTTTTTTAAACCGTTTCCTCACTTTTCTCATCACTTGAGAACACTTGCTTCTTTGCAAGCCGAATATTAGAACTGTTAGCCTAATAGTTCCTCCACAGACTAATACCCTATAGACAGGAGATAATAAGACCTAAATTGTCCCATCCTTGCTTTCTATGGAGCATTATTCCAAGGTCCATTGTAGGCTAATAAATGTCTTACACTAGCAAATCAGTAAATTATTCCTGCATGGCTAGTTCTGCTGCTGCCTTGTATAACTTTCTGGTGTCCTCCCTTTGGCACAGCCAGCTTCTAACAAAGAACAGACCATGTTCAGATGTAATCTGGTTACCAGAGTTCAGTCTTAATAGACAAAACTTGGGGATCTAGCATTCAGACGATGATAGCAACACTACCAAATTCCTGACACATACCCCCCATCCCCGGATTCTGTATCATCACAGAATAAATAGTACTCCTTAAAATGAACAGTGAGAAGTCAAAATCCTGTTAGATGCACTCTTTACTTGTTTGTTTGAGTGAGTGCTCTCTTCCCACCCTTGTTCCCCAATTTCAGTACTCAAGTCTTTATATTGTGGAAGTTTCACTTTTGCTAGCACTAACCTCCTTTTCCTCCTTTGCTCTCAAAATTTCCATTTTCCTAATGTTCTAGTCTAGAAGTTGTTCTGCTCACTCCCCGCCTCCCACAGCTCCTTGGCCACAGTCCCAGGCTGGTGGGTGGAAGGCTGTTTGTCAGGGACTGTCTGGGTCAAAAGTGACTGGACTGACGCTCAGCTGGAGGGATAGACACACAGTCTCCAGCTGCAGAGCCAATTGATAAAGGACTCTTTCTGTGTCTCCTCACTGAATAAGGCATCACAGAAGTTTCTTTCTCCATTTCTGCCCTTTATCCTCCCATCACAACTCAATATCCCCTTCCCTATGCCTTCAGTCTTCCAGATCGAATATAGGGACAGAAAGTTAAGGCTTCCCATCCTTTGCACCTAGAAACTATCTACCCAGAATTTACACCTCAAAAGAAAGCTAGTTTAAATCAAAAGACCCTGGACCTCCTCTTGTCAAGTTAAATTATATAATGACCCATTTGATTTCCCAATCCCCACTGGATTTCTATCTAGAGATATTCACTCCCATTTCTCTTAGAGTCAAAGTCAGTGATCCTTCAGTTACTTGCTGAGGGGCTCTTTCTTTTCAATATATAAATATATTTTTTCAATCCAGCTTCCCCTTGTTACAATTTCTATTTTTCTTTCCTCTTTCCATTTATCTCTAGCCACTTGCTCTCTGACCTTGTGCTAATCTTGACTCCTCCTCTCCTGGTATCTTTCCACATTGTCCTTCATTCTTTTTGCCATTTTCACTTTCTCTTGCCCCACTCCCCTCCCATTGTACCCATCCCCTTCTTCATCTTAATCCTTTCCCTTACTGTTTTCGCAGTTTCTGCCTATGAACCTTATCCCTTCTGTCCTTCAAGTTCTGTTTGTCTTTCTTGCCCTCTTCCTATGGGAATAGCAATCTAGCAAGAAGGAAAGATATTTCTGGCCTGTGAAATTCTACCATTCCACTTTAACAAAAATAAGCACTGCCAGTAAAAGTACTTAACACTAATGCTATGATTGAAGTTAAAATTCAGAAATGTGAACTCAAAGGAAGCCATTTCTTTTAATATATAATGAACCAAAGTTGTGCAACTCAGTGTTAATAAACCTAGGATCTGTTACTAATTCAATCATACTAAGTATTCATTATCTAATACTGAACAATTTATCACTTTTTTGTGCTATTTTAAAATTACTTAGTTTTTTTAAAATAGCATAGTACATTGCAAAAAATAAAAATAGAAAAAGATATATTATGAAAAGTTAATCTCTCCTCTACCCAAACCCCAGGCTGCTTTCCCAGATATAACCAGCGTTAAATATTTTTTTGCATATCTTTTGCAAGAAATCTCCATTTATAAACAAAAAAAAAGTGTATATGTAGGCATATTAAAATACATTTATATACATCTTATTGCCCTTTTTATGCAAATGGAAGCATACTATACATATTATAATGCAACTTGTTTCATTTACTTAACAATATATAATGGTGTTAATTCCAGATAAGCATTTATAGATCTTTTTCATTCTTTTCCTCTGTTGCATAAAAATTCCATTTTATTAATATACCATAACACTACAGCCCTCAACCTTTTTTTCCTCAGGACCTTTTATACTCTTAAAAATTAATGGAACCCCTAAGAGATCTTCTTATTTATGTTTATCAATATAAATTTCTATTATTAGAAATTAAAACTGGGAAATTTTTAAAAATTACATTAATTAATTTTAAAATAACAATTATGAGCTCATTATGTGTTAGCATAAAGACCACATTTTACGAAAAATAACTATATTTTCAAAAATAAAAAGATTTAGGGAGAAAAGGGGCATTGCTCTACAGTTTTGCAAATCTCTCCAATATTTGGTTTAATTGAAGACAACTGTATTTTCATATTTGTTTCTGCATTCAATCTGCTGCAAAATGATGTTTTGGTCTGACGTATGTGAAGAAAATCCCATGTCCCACAGGTGTTTAGTCAGAAAAGGGAGTATGATTTTAATAGCTTTTTCAGATAATTGTGAATATTCTTCTCTGACTATACTAAAACTTGACAAAGTGGTAATTTCTTAAAGGAAAATTGCAATATAGAGACTGAAACCTCATAATGAGCTTTTCCTACTTCGTCACATTAATATCTATTAATCTATAGCATACATTGAATGGATCATTTACTCAGGTGTGATGCATAGCATCATACGTTGGTCATTTGGAAAAGAAGTTTCACTAATTATGCAGAGCCTTCAAATGTTGACTTATTTCATGATATCATATCATGATATTATATCATATCATAATATTATATTCATTACTATCACCACCAATCTCCCCAGAAAAGTCTTTAAATATTGGGAACTTCTCAGGTTTGTAGGGGCAGATATAAATTTTCCAAAATTCCAATTTTCCCTTGAAAGCTTAAATTTTTTCATTGCCAAGAAATAAGGTGCATTGTTTTCCTTGAAACTCACTTTATTTATTTTCAAGAATATATCTGCTAAATACCAAATTCTGACTAACCATGGCTTGTCCATCAGTCATTTTTGTAAGTAAAAATGTCCCATTTAAAAAAAGGGAATTTAGTTCAGCTTGCAACCCAAACAAATGCACAAGTGCTTTGCCTTGGGACAACCCCCATCACTTTGGTATGCAGCAGAAGTGCTTTTTGCATGCTTCCCTTTTTTTGTCATGCAGAATATTAACAAGACAAATAATCAAGGGTCAATCTGATGACACGGTGGTTCACTGTTCCTATGTTGCTCCAACTGATTTCCTATGTTGTACCTTTGGTGACTGAATGTAGGATTAACCAAGAGCGCTTCTGTTTCAGTGATAGCACATATTAAAACAAAAACAATAACAGGCTATCACTGTTATTTTAAAATAGTTGCTGGACATCCTGAAGTAAAGATAAACTAAACTCGACTGTACTGTATTGTCCATTTAAGGAGCAGGTATTCAGAAAAGTGGATATGAGTCTTTTTAAGAAGTTCTAAGTCCTCAGAATACAGACTCATTAGACAGTCAACCATAAACTGCAAGCAGTGATGAAGATGTGGCCAGTTTGCTAAGCAGTCTGGCTGTTCTCCATAGGGGAATTTATCTGCCTTTTCTTTTGCGGAAAAGGATCACATTTCAGCCTTAGAAGGAGCAATACAGCTTGGTAAAGAACACCCCCTCCAACAGCCAACCCCCCCACCTCAGCCCCCACCCCAGATACACAAATGGAATTTGCGGTGGTTTTCGGCAAAATGAATGCAATTTTAGAGTTGTGTGTGTGTGTGTGTAACAACTTGATGTACTTTGTAAAAGTACAAAGAAAGCAGGTAGCTGCAAGGTCATCAAGGAGAAAATAACACTGGAATCGAATTTGCCAGTTGCCTCATGTCTAAGCAGAAGTCCAAAGAACAGAAACGGGCAGGATACCATTTGAAGCCTTCTGCAAAGTTAACCTCCTATTTAACTCTTTTTTGATCTCACTGCTTAATGAAGGTCAACATCTGCTCACACATTAACTGTAGAATACTCCAGATCAAAGGGCCTCTAATTACCTGAGATTTCTTTAGAACTTAAATTTCGTCAGCTCAACTAGTAAGATTGAAAGATACCTTAAGTTTAAGTACTGAATAAACCCACTAGATTTTCAAAGATAGCAGCATAGAGGAAAATAAATACACACTTACTTGTTTGTCCCAGTTCTAATTCACTTGAAAAGGATGTAATACAACTATTTTCTTAACACTGTACTTTGAAGGCTTTTGGCTGACAGTTACTAAAATGGGGGAAATAATAAATCAAGAAAAAATTTTACAAAGAAGTTCCATTTTTTAACATTAAGAACATATGACTCTTCACAGTAGGGGGTTTATAACCACAAGTATAACTGAGTCCTGGGGATATATGGCCTTTTCATCTTTGTATCCTGGACTCTGGTACAGTGCCTGGCTAGCACATGGCAAATGCTCAATTAATGCTTGTTGAGGGACTTGTAAGTAAATATTTTAGAGCTTACATTGCACCCCCACAAGAGTAAGTTAACTCATTACACAAGGATTGGGTGTAGCAACTTTGACTGAGGGAATTTACTGTTATTTTAAGTCATTTTAATATCCTAATTTTATCAATATCTACATTAAAGTAACAAAGGTAGTAATAGCACTAAGTTATTGCATAGGATGGTGTAAAAGATAATTTAATTGACAATTAAAATAATTTAATTGACAAGTTTTTATTACACAGATCTATATAATTAGTGTTAGGAGATACCCCACCATCTAGTACATTCTTTTTTTTTTTTTTTTTTTAAGATTTTATTTATTTATTCATTTATCCCCCCCTTGCTGCTTGTGCTCGCTGGGTCAGCTAACCACGCCGTGTGGGCGGGCTTGCCTTCACCAGGAGGCCCTGGGAACCGAACCCGGGGCCTCCCATATGGTAAACGGGAGCCCTACTGATTGAGCCACAGCCGCTTCCCATCTAGTACATTCTTTAACCTCTGCTTAAACTGTCCTAATAATAGGGAACACGCCACTTCACAAAGCAGGTTATTCCAATTTTTTTTGATAGCTCTGATCATTAGCCTCATTCTGAGCTAAATTCTTCCTCCTATGAACTAAACCCTTTGGTCCTATTTCAAGGCCCTTTAACTCTATGAGGACCTTTGAGGAGTTGAAAATCATTATGTACTTCTCCTGCTCCCCCACCCCCAATTGAATATCCTTATCCAAGATAAACATTCCTAATTCCCTCTGACATTGTTTCCAGGCCCTCCTCCCTACTCTGAGCAAGTTCCAGTCTTCTTATGCCATTTTGCTAACATGGAATACTAAAACCTGAAAAAAATTTATTTCAGGCATTTTTTTTCTTTATTCATTGTCTTGGACATGCTCGACCCATATTAAGCTTGAAATCAACCAATACTTCAAAGATGTTTTTATGTCAACTGCTGTTAAACAACAATGGCCTATCCTTTATTGGTATGCTTTATTTATTTTGTTTCTGGGTTTAGGACTGAAATCTGTTTATATTTAAATTTTTCATCTCATTATTTTGGATGCTATTTCTGCCTATCATTATAGACAATTGAGATTTCCTGAATCTTGAGTCTATCAGTCACATGACATATGTCATATTAGCTCTCCCTCTTCTAAGCCAACAGTGAAATTAATACTAAATAGACTGAAAACCAAGTCCACTGACTTCTACCTGAATCCTGGCTGCTCTGAGGCTTGACGCAGGAGGACTTTACACACTGTAAGTGACGTGGAGCTAGGATTATTGCTGACCATTTTGATGTCCAGAATTTACTACATCCCTCAGGGCTTTTGCTTCCTCCAGGTTAAGCAGAGGCCCCCTTCAACCTCTGTGGGAACCTTTCCCCGCCAAGTGTGGTATTTCATTTCAGTTTGAACTACTGTTTTTGAATGAAATCTTAAGAGACTTCTGACTTCTTTTCTTTTCTCCTTTAGACTAGATCTGATTTTATACCCCTCTCAGCCTCTACTTTTCCCTGACCCTAAAAGACTTCGTTCTCTCCTTAAGAGATCATGTTAATCAATCAAGAGGATACACCCTGGAGGGAAGGAAGCCAAAACCACCGAGCAGAGACACACAAGTGTAGAGTGAGATTGTACTACATGTCTGGAAATTCCCTAATTCCTACTTTGGTTCTCCACTGCTGGTATTATTTTTAACATGAGGCAGAGCTGACAATTTGGAGTGTGTAGGTAGAAACCCTTAGCCTGTAGCTCAGAGCAAAATGACAGTTTAATGAAATGAATAGAGTTCTGTTTCAAGTCAACTGGGTATTATTTTTAACAAACTTCCAAGTTCTAAAGATTTAGAGCACATTGTAGGATGAGGTCTCACACTCAAAAAACCACTAGCTATAGGCTCTGACTTGCAGTCAGAGGTATTTATCTCCTTTGGTTCTGGCAAGTTGCACAGATGCAGGGACATTCCTGTATGCAGCTGAGACAGTTGAGGAATGAGAGTCAGAAACTCATAGCTTGGCAACCCCTTGGCTGTGGGATTTGGGGCAAGTCACTTATGTGGGCCTGCTTAAGCTTTTGTAAATTGAGGTGATGTTGCATCCAAGGTCTCTTTTAGTTTTAACATTGTCATTCTTTTAAAAATATTTTTTGAGCGTTTTGAAGTTTATTATGCTTTGTGACTATAAAATATGTTCATTGAGGAAAAATTAGACAAAATGAAAAAAAGAAATGCACCACCCAGAGACAACAACTGTGAATATTTTGGTTTACTTTCCTAATACTGTTTCCTATCCACACACATTTCTACATAGTAGTTAAGTATAGTTATGATGCTTGCTCACCAAGAGCTCCCCCAGCCCAAGTTTTCATGTTTTTTTTTTTTTTGAAGATTTTATTTATTTACTTTTTATCCATTTTAACCCCCCTCCCTCCCCGTTTTTGCTATTTTTTGTTTGTTTGTTTGTTTTGTGTCCATTCATTGGGCAATTCTCTGTGTCTGTTTCCTGCCCTCTTCTCTCATCCTTCTCCTGCTGTCTTCACCGGGATTTGAACCTCTGATGTGAGAGAGAGGCGTCCTACTGCCTGCACCACCTCGGTTGCTGGTTTCTTGGCTCTTCCTTGTGTCACTCTCCTGTTACATCATCATCTTGCTGCGTGGTTAGGCAGGGCCAGGGCGGCTCACCCACTCACAGGGCCTGGGCAGCTCACCCACATACCTTCTAAATATTTTCTTCTTTCTATTTTACCAGGAGGTCCTGGGGATTGAATCCAGGTCCCTCCATACGGGAAACAGACGCCCAACCATTTGAGCCACATCTACCCCCAGCTTTCATGTCTTAAGTCAATGTGACCTGCCCTCTCTGGCCATCAAACTCAAAGGAACTATTCAGACTAAGGATCTAGGAGTTGTGGTCTGATTCCAAAAGATGAGCTGGGACAATGAATTTAAGAATTTGTAATTGGGAGGCTGAGAGATGAGGAGGGTTAGTAATGAAGCTGAGATGAACAGATGTAAGATATATTAGAAGCTAATGAAAACATTTGGCACTCTTTGCATGCTAAAGTTATGAGACTGTAAAAACTATGTTCAAGAAGAAGAGGTAGAGAGAGAAAATAACAGGCATGCAGGGAAAAATTTGGAGAGGGAAATCTAGAAGCCAGAGAAAGGAGCCTTGGTGGTTCCAGATTCTGCTTCCAACAGGTCTATCTGTCCTTGATTCTTTATTTTATTTTATTTATTTATATATTTTATTTTACCGGGAGGTCCCAGGGATCGAACCCAGGTCCCTCCAAATGGCAGACGGACGCCCAGCCATTTGAGCCACATCCGCCCCTGATTCCTATACTTTGATTCTCATGAGGCTCATGAGACATATTAAAATAAAGTCCCTTTTAATCTACATTTTAAAAAAATTTACTAGTATAAAATAAGCATTTCCTAAGTTATTACATTTGATTTAAATGCATAATTTTTATTGGCTAAATAATATTTCATAATATGGATACACTGTGATTTTTACCTCCCCAATTTGATTTTTCTCCAAACTGAGATTGGTGGAAGAGTTCAAGTTGGGATTCCTAACATCATTAGAAAGTTTTAGGAAGAAAAGGGAACTGTGATAATGTTTTTACTTCCAAAGGGAGGCAATTGATATATTTAAAAAAGAAGAAAAGCACTAGCTCACAAGTAAGGAACTAAATCATAGCAAAGTTGACTATTATTAATGCTATTAAAATAGACTTAAGAAGTCTAAGAACTGTGGCTGTCCAAATGATTCAGGACGAGATCCACACTCCTTTCAAGAATCCTTTCACTTGCCAGAGTGGCAAAATGAAACAAAAACAAAATCACAAACAAATGCTGTTCAGTCAGTATAATTTGAAATAGAGAGATCCTGACTGCCTTCCAACAAATCCCTTGCGTTCTGTTTCTTAACTGAATACATTACAGATGTTTTTATGAAGGCACAGTGGGTATTTTCCAGCTTCCTCATGCCATTGTAACTCAGAGTAAGGCCAACATAGCCCCACCCTAACCTGACCTTAGTCATGGGAGAAAGAAAATCTGGGATAAAGGTTACTGTGAAGTCCAGATGAGCAGGTTAGGCAAAGAGAAATAGCACATGTACCTAAACCCTAAACCCACATTTTCTTCCCAGTAAAAACCTTGAAAGAATGTAAAATGCCGTGATTCTCTTTATAAGAAAGGCACAAACGTTATCAGCTCATGGATTGGTACCAATGCTTGGTAAAACCTCAAGCAAACTGTGAGGAGATCTTTACTCCATTCTCTGTTTCAAAATATAGTATCAAATGCTGCACCCTGAAGGTTTGGAAATTGTTTGGGGCAAAAAGTTTGATCATTTTCCATCACACAAATTTCATCCACCTGGTAACTTGAAAAATCTCCAGTGTTTTTCCTTTCCCAACATCATAGGACAATTAGCCTTTCCCTCTCACACCAATCCTCTTATAAAATTACACCATCAGTATTAATGAAAACACATGGGAAAGAAAAACCACAGTTTTAACTAAAGTAGCAGGAGTATCTCAAAATTAAAAGTAGCTGTTTGAGTGTTTTGGCCTTACCTCTTTTCAGGAAATGGATGACACTATTATGTAGTTGAACCCACCTATGAGGTAGAAATCAAGGGACTTAAAGTTTAGTGTTTATTTAGTATTATTTGGAAATGCTCTTGTTCCCACGTAACTCAAAGATTAGTTCTGAGAAAATGTGAGATGAAGTATGTAAAATCATTTATAAAATTTCAAGTAATTTACAAGTGGAATGCTTTCTTTTGCTGGAAAGTTATAAAGTAACAAAGTCTAGCTAACAGAACAGACTAGAATATCACAGGCTTGAGTTCAAATCCTACTATCCACTTGACCCTGGGAAAGTTCCTTACCTCTCTGAGTTTTTGATTCCTCTTCTATAGAATGGTATTAATGATGCCTTCTTCACTAAGTGGATGAGACAATTAAATGACATTTGTAATATGTCTGCAATCAAAGGGGTGTTAACGGACAAACTTATCTTTTTCTGAGTTAAACAGGAATGCCTCTGATGTTCATAGTTAGATATGAGCTAACTATTGTGCTTCAATATTATACAAAAATTTCCCTAGAATATATTTCAATTAAAATATAAGATATAGAATTGATTTTTATCTCTTTAATTATGGATAGCATAAATCTCTGTTTAGAAAACCCAGAAGAGTTGACTAATGCAAAAAATTAATAAAAAGAGTTCAGCAGGGTGACCAAATTCAAAATAAATATCCAAAATTCAACAGTTGTTCAATGTATTAGGAATAAAAAATCCCACTTATAAAAGGAATGAAATATAAAACAAATAGCAATAACTTTGATTAAAAATTGTGCAGTAACTTACAAAAAGAAAAATTTTAAGATTTTTCTGACAGAATAAAAAGAATATTGAACAAATTGAGAGATTCCTTATCCTGAATGTGATGAACAAATGTGATAAATGTGTCAATTCTTTGCAAAGTAATTTATAGCTTTAATGTAATTTTGATGAAGTTTCAAGCAAAAAATGTTTAGAATATATCTGAAATAATTTTGAAAAAGTAGCATAATGGAGTATCAAAAAGCACCATAAGCTATTAAAATCAATGTAGCATGCAACTAGAAAAAAAAAAAAAAGAGAAAGTTCAATGGTTCTAGTTTGATATGTGACAAATTGTTGCATTGTGGACAATTCTGTTTCTTTCTTAGAACTTCCCTGAATTTTCTGAATTATCCATAATGAGGAAAAATGAGGAAGTATACTTGTGTAATCAGAAAAAAAAAATTTTAAGACAAAGTGAAGGTATCCTAGATCCTCACCTCATTCTCTACATCAAAACTCATTTATCCCATAATTATTCAAGTGTTAAGTATAAATACTGACACCATCAAAAACCTGGAAGAAAATAAAGAAAGGTAATGATATTGGGTCAAATCAATATACACCTGTAAATTTCATATAGCGATAGGGACATTTGGATATAGATACTTATTTAAACTTCAAACACTATTATAAAAATACAGTTAGATGTCAGAAGAAGAGAAGACACAGACAGAAGGAAGAGGGCCATGTGATGATGGAGACTGAAGTTTTGCAACTGCAAGGAACACCAAGGATTGCCAGCAATCTATCAGAAGGTAGGAAGAGGCAAGGAAGGATTCTTCTCTAGAGCCTTCGGATGGAGCGTGGCCCTGCCTAAACCTAGATTTTGGACTTCTAGCTTCCAGAACTGACAAAATAAATTTCTTTTGTTTTAAGCCACTGTCTGTGGTACTTTGTTATGGAAGTCCTAGCAAACTTATATAGAAGGGATTTAAATTAAAAACTTCTCAGGGAATAATGGATTTGCCTGGGGTATTCCAATTATAGGGTGGTTATAGAGTAGAACTCTCTCCCAACAGCCAACAATACCTCTGGGAAACCCCTATTGTCAATATGAATTAAGAATTCCCCTTAGAAATAGCTTCTGCCCTTGTGGAGCCCCAAGCCCACTCTCATGCTGGACTCCATTCCAAGGTAGTCCCAGGGTTACCCAAGGCCACACACCACATAAGGCAACTCCGGGATCCCTGGTGATCACACTTTCTCTGATGTTGGAGTTGACTTTCTTTAAATTTACATTTATATTATAAAATACAATGTATTTAGAAAAAAGGGCATGAATTCTATATGTACAGTTTAAGATACAGTTATGAAGGAGCACCCATTTGACTATCAACCAAATTAAGAAAAAGAAC
Organism: Tolypeutes matacus; assembly: GCA_026826555.1. Taxonomy (NCBI): domain Eukaryota; kingdom Metazoa; phylum Chordata; class Mammalia; order Cingulata; family Chlamyphoridae; genus Tolypeutes; species Tolypeutes matacus. Next base: position 516,978 of record JAKSZT010054466.1, on the reverse strand, counting down.
ATTGTCAACACCCCTAGAAGGGCCTAATGAATTCCTTCCTTGTCACAACCTGTTCTCAGAGCCCATTTCTTTGACACACTCTCTCTTTAGCCCCAGCAGGGATTCTTGGCCAGTATTTTATCAGTGCTGGAGAAGTGTTAGAAAGATTTTCCGAAAATAGTCTTTACTGTACAGCACATGATGCTTTTTTGGCATTTAATAAAGAGGCTGCTACTATTTTAAAAAATTTCTCTATTGATCATAGGAAATGACTGTATTCTATGACATAAAAGGCATATATGTTATGGAGAATAGCTTGCTTTAGCAGTTCACAACATTAACTTGATTTTTAATGATTTTTCTAAAAGAGTATTTTAAGCAATTTGTATTTTCTATGTTTATATCACTTTGGCTATTGGTTTCTTAGCTGTTTCCCTATCAATTTATATATATGTGTGTCCATATGTGTATGAAAATGGATGTTAACTCTTTGTCTGCCATATTTGTGATTAATATTTTCTCCAGCCTGGAAGGCATAGAAATTCTTGATTTTGTTTATATAGTAGAATATATGTGATTTTTTTTTCTCAATGACTTAAAAAATTTGAAGGGACATTTTCAAACACAAAAGTAGAGGGAATACTATAATAAAATCACATGTACTCACTATCCAGCACAATAATTACCAACATTTTGTAATTCTTATTCCCCTGTTCTCTCCCCTTCTCACACTGTTTTGTTATTGTTGTTGAAGTATTTTAAAGTAAATCTCAGACATCATATCATGTTATCTATAAATACTTCAGAATATATCTCTAATAAGAACTTTTAAAACAACATAATCACCATATCCATCAACATTAACAATAATTCCTAAGTATCATCTAATATCCAGCCAGGTTCAATTTTCTCTAATTTGTTTTCAAAATTTCATTTCAGAATTGTTTTTTGGTGGTGGTTGTTAAATTCATGTCCAAACGATGTCTATACTCTATTTGGTTTATATGTCACATAAGATTCCCCTCACTTTTTATATTCCATGCCATCTATTTGTTGAAGAAACTGGGTCATTTGTCCTGCAGAATATTTAGATGTTGATGATTGTATCCTTGTAATGCCATCTAACATGTTCCTCTATCCCCTGAATTTTTCTTATCAAGTGGTAGTTAGAGCCACAGATTTGATAAGCTTCAGGTATAATCTTTTTGGCAGAATAGCTGTGAACCACCTATTGCATCCTATTATGGGAGACAAAACTGCATAACGCCTGAGTATCCCACTTCTAGTGATGTTAAAATTTATTAGTGGTTTCAGGTATTGTTAGCCTGATCTATTCTTTATATAATTTCCAATCAACATTTCATTGATCATTGTTCACTGTTGCCTATATCCAGGGTTCCAATTCTATGCCTAAGATATTCTGTCTTTCCCTGGAATTGCAATATCAGATTGGTAATAGTCATCTGTATTTTCTCAGGTTATTGTTTAATTTTTTTTTAACATTCAAATCTTGGACCAATCTGGCATTCACTTCTTCAGTGTGAATGTCAGACAGATGAGGGTGTAAATGGGTTCTTTTCTAGAAAAGATATGTTCCAAGAATTTCTCAAGAAAAGTAGTCAAGATGATCTTTATTATACCATGCACCTAATGAAGGAATTTTGATTGGCTACAATGCTTTTCCAGGGAGGAACCCAAACTGCTTTCCAGTCATTAATTTTCCCCACCACCCTCAGTATCCTGACACTGGGATATTGATTATTGAGAGATGTCATTGTTTGCAGAAATGCTATAGAAGTACACAGACTGAGAGAATTTCTGAGAAGTTTGAAGTATCTGTTATATCCTCTTAAAGTAAGTAGAACTTCTCTACTCGAACATAAAACTAAGACTTAGTTTTGATTGCTCAGGGTTTTATTCAGTAACCAAGTTTCTGATTCTTGAGAATGTCAGCTTTTATTTCCCCAAACCATCATTTTGCCATTAAGGGGAATAACCTTTAAAAATCTGTACACATGACAAAATGACTCAAACTTAAACAGAAGTAGTTACATTTCCTTTTCCCCTTCTTTAAGAAAAAAAGCATATTCACTTCTTTCTAGGTGTTGGCACCTTATGTCTGGTCCTTAAATTGGCAGAAAAGAAACTTATTGGCAGGGTAATTATTTAGGTCACTTTTTAGGAAAGAAAGAATTAGGCATTTGGTTGCTTTTTTTTTATTATTATTATTTTTAAGATTTTATTTATTTATTTCTCCCCACCTTGTTGTTTGCATTTGCTGTGTCTGTTAGTTGAATGCCCATCTTCCTTTTAGGAAGCACCAGGTACTGAACCCGGGACCTCCCATGTGGTAGGCAGGAACTCAATCTCTTGAGCCACATCTGCTTCCCATGGCACTTGGTTTTAATCAGGAGAAAAAAACAACAACTATAAGTCTTATTATCATTGGTTTCCCTGCCTCCAAAATTGTCCCATTCAAACTAACACAAACTTTTTTCCCCCATATTTTAAAGGAATGGTCATGAATACCATACAGGATTCTCATACATGGCCCCACCACCAACATCTCAAATTAATGCAAAAATTTTCTGGCATTGTTTTTTGTTTTTGTTTTTGTTTTTTTGCTTACAAACCATCTATATTTCCTCACCACTTTACAAAATCAAATTCAAGTTCAACTTCCTACTTTCAAGTCCTATCATTATAGATGCCCTGCTGCTTAGCCACTCTTTCCACCTACTGCCCATTCTTCAGAGTAACTCTCCAAAAGTCAATCCAGACTATCCTCTGACCATTCTGTGCTTTTCCACATGCTCAGCTCTAATCTAGACACCTTTCTCATATCTCTCTCCTAGTACATAGTCTAGCCTTTCCCCTGCCCTCCAAATCCAGATCAAGTTTAAACCAACCTGCAAGCATTTCGATAGTAATGGCTTATGTAGATTTTTCTCCTCTTTAAGTGACACCTCTTTAAAAACAGATTAGTATAATCTGGCAATTAAATGAAGTTCTGAAATATGCAACAACATGGATGAACCTTGAAGTCATGTTGAGTGAGAGAAGCCAGACACAAAAGGACAAATAATGTATGATCTCACTGATATGAAATAAGTAGATATGCATATTCATAAAGTCAGAAACTAGAATACAGGTTACCAGGCATTACGTGGGAAGAGAAATGAGGAGTTAATGTTCAGTTGGCATGGAGTTTCCATTTGGGGTGATGGAAAATTTTGACATTGGATTATGGGGATGGAGGCACAACTCTGAGTATGTAATTAACACCACTGAATTGTATATTCAGAAAGGGGAAGAAAGGGAAATTTTAGGTTGTGTATAAGTTACTACACACACACACACACAAAATCCATGGAACTGTATAGCACAAAGAATGAACCCTAATGAAAACAACAGACTAAATTTAATAGCCTAAATATAATAATATTATTTCACGAGATGTAACAAAGGTATCATACTAATGCAAAATGTTAATGATAGGGAAAACTGTGTGTATAAGAGGGGAATATATGGGAACTCTGTGCTTTGTGCATGATGTTTCTGTAAACTTAAAACTGATCTAATAAAAAAACGTTAAAAAATAACCAAAAGTATAGTTTAGCACAAAATTTTTCTTTTACTGTTTATAGGGCAGTTGTCATGGTTGTCTAACTAGAGTGTAAGAGCAAAAGTGATATACTATAGGACTTAATTTTAGACCCTATTCAGTTGAGCCCAAAAGAATCACTGATCTAAGCCCAGCCTAATTGCTGACACACAGAACTAGGAGCTAAATTTTTACTATAATCTACTAAATTTGGTGTGGCTTCATGTACAGCAAACATATACAAGAGGAAAATAAAAAATGTTGGATGGCAGAATCTTGATCCTAAAAGATTTCAGCATTCTAAAATAATAAGCCACAATATTAAGATAAAAAATAACAGTAATAAGTGCAAAGCTCTAAATTCAAGTTCTGAAAACCAAATGTGTAAAATAGAAGAGATAGAGCTTACCAATATATGCATAATACTCACTGGCTTTGGTTGACCACAGGAATATGACTCAACAATGTATTTCTACTCTCCCAATGAGGTTGATGTGACTTTATGCTTTGTTACTTGTATAAGAGTCCAAGTAGGGTTTGTCCAGAGGACAGTAACCATGATGCTCAAGGATCTAGTAACCATTCACTCAAGGGGGAAAAAAAAGGAAGGCAGTTATAATTATGTAGGCAATAGAAAGACTGAGGAGTAGAGTGGATAAGATAGATGTCTTCAATTCTTTGAAGGGCTACAACGTGAGAGGAAAATTGGACCTGTTTGGTGTCATCCCACAAAAAAACTATAACCAATGAATAGAAACTATAGGAAGGTAGATTTCAACTCAACATAGGAAAGAATTTGAGTTAACAAGGCTGCATATATACTGTTTAAGAGTACAGACTATGTCATCAAAGCCAGGTCCTCTACTTACCTGCTTTTTGATGTTGGGAAAGTTGTCCAACTTTGCTAAGCTTCAATTTCCTCATCTATAAAATGGAAACAATAATGCTACCATTTTGTAAAGTTGTGATGAAGATTAAATAAGATTTTTGAAGATGAAATACTGAGTGCAGTGACTGGCACTATAGTAAGCACTCAATAATTTTTATTTTTTATCACTGACAATAATGGTTGTGTAAATATGGAAGTAGAAAGCTGCCTCTCACTAGAGAAATTCATAGGAGGCTTGGTATGTGTTTGTAGGTCAGATTTAAGCAGCAGAAGGGAAGTCGGACTATGTGACATTTATGTTACCTTCCAATGCTGAATACATCCTTGTATGTCCCTTACAACAGAAATAAATTATTTAGTGTCTCCCACAATACCTAGCACTCTTGATCAAATGTTCATCTACTATATTTGAAAACTCTTTTTGATTATATAATTATAAATGTATAGTTTCCTGATAGTAAGTGTTAATCCATGCTGAAATAAAGGCATATGAGGATTCATGATTTCTGCATTTCTCTCCTCTAGGAGTATACCATTAAAATTTATTTTTATAATTACCAATATTGACTAAAACTAAAGAGCACAAATATTTGTACCATAAACTCTTCTTTGTTAGGTGTTTAAATTCATATATACAAAGCTCTCACCTTTTCACCCTTGGTATTTACGTATCTGAATGCATAATTTTAAACCAGACAGATATTTTCAAGCTACAAGAGGCCTAAGTTTCTTCCACGACTGACCTCATATCAAAAGTCCAAGCTGGAGTCTGTAACCATTTTTCCTTTGCTTTATACATACAGCATCTGGAAATACTGACCACGATTCCTCTTGCCTTCTCAAGGCAGTAGAAGCAGTTCTAACTCCCACAGCAATTCCATTTAATAAAAACAGATGTGGTAGAATTACCTAAACTGGGTACTATGCCTATCTTCCTCAATTATCTCCATGTTATCAGTTAATAGGAAGGAATCCACATTGGCCAAGTTGTCTGTCTTCATGGTCTCTGATAAAAATCTTTCCTTTCCTCATGATGAGTTCAGTGTAATAATGGGCATTAATCTTCTGTGAGGAAAACAAGTGCTTTGCTTTCCTCATTAATGAAAGTTGAGAGTCTGGTACTCTGGCCAAGAGAATCCTAAAATGTATAGTAGGGAGAGGAGTTCTGAATTCCTGGTTTGCATGAGGTCTGAATTCTGAGAAGGCGTGAAATGAATAGGGCTTCTGGACCATTCAGTCCCTAGTATGTGCCACACAATGTGTTACACACTCCTCAAAGATAAGAAACTTGCTCCATTATTAAGAAGAAACAGAAATACAAGCAAAAATTTCAACAAAGCAAGAGAAACACTGTAATAGAAGAAAACACCAAGTCTAGTTTTAACTCAGATTGGGGATTGTAGTCACAGAGGAAGGGAAGTGGAAGTGAAATATAGGATAGATTTGGAAAGGGAGCAAGGAATTATATGGGAACAAGCAGAAGGAACTGCATGCATAATGGCACAGAGTCATGAAGTAGAGAGTAGTTTTTTTTTTCTCTTTATTTTTAAGAGAGTTTTAGATTACATAAATGTTTCGTCAAAAATATAGGGGATTCCCACCTACCCCACCCCTACACCTCCCACACTTCCCCCATTAACAACATCTTTCATTAGTGTATACATTTGTTACAATTAATGAACACATTGAAGCATTGCTACTAACCATGGTTGATAGTTTACATTATGGTTTACACTTTGCAGTGCACAATTGTATAGGTTTTGACAAAACGTAGAATGACTTGTATTTGAGGGCGTAAGCCATGGGTATCTGACGCTGGAGGGGTAGATATATCCTGTATGCCTCACTCTACCAACTCTAAGAGAGTTGGACTTAATTCTGTAGTCAATGGGAAGTCATTCCACCTCTTAATCAAGTAAGTAACTTGATCATATTTCCAATTTGAAAGGCTAATTATGCCAGTGGTATTGATGGTGCATTGAATGAAGGTAAGAATGAAGGCAGGGAAACTTGTGAAAGGGTTCCAGTAGTATTCCAGATGAGAGATGATAAGGGCCTTAATAACAGTGGGAAAGGGGAGTGAGTGATGTTAAGGATTTGGAACCACCAGAATTTGGTGGCTGGTTGAATGGATGATGGAGAGGAAGGTGTTATGGGAGACACCCGATTATCCAGCTTGAATTGTTGGGTAGAAGGTAGGACCATTTACTGAGAGAGGAGCAGAACATTTGTAGAGCAGGGGAAGCAGAAGGGAAAGAGAAGCTAACTAGTTTAGTTTTGAGCATGTTGAGTAAATGAAACAGCAGAAAAAGAAATTGGAAAGAGAATCAATTAAACAAAAAGATATGCACCAGCAATGGAAAACTGAGGGAGACAAAATTTGACTTAGAATACTGTTGAAGGAAGGTTAAATAGCAAAAGAGACTAAGGTCAGAGGAGAATTAGAATGGTCTGTGCTCATAAGAGCCAAGAGAGGAACAATTTTCCAGAAGAGGTCGATTGAGTCAAACCTGCAGATATAAGTTAGAAGAGGATTGAAAAACACTCTTCGGATTTGTCAGTTAGGACCTGGCAAGATCACTTTCAGTGGTGCAGTGTAGGTAGGAAACAGTGTCCATTTTCACAAAGCTTGAGATATTCTTTTTTTTTCTATTTTCTCTTTTTTTTTTTCTGTTTTGTTTTCATCTCAGTAGCACCTCTTACCACCGATTCCCTTTGAAAACCTGAGTGCAAAAATTTCATTTTCTGTCTTTTGCAAATTAACAGGGCCCTTCAAGAGTTATCATTATGCAAGTAACTGTGTTTAAGGTAAAGTCAAAATTTTCACCGAGCTATACATTAGAGAGATTGCAAAAGGCATTTAATTAAAAGCAGCGTGAACCCAGGTAACCAGAAAGCAACCATGTCAGATCCAACAATATGGGAATGGTTTCCCCTTTCTTTTTTTCACCACTTTCTTCTCCCCTTAACAAGTGGCTACTCTGTGGAGAGAATTATACTTGGTGCTTTGGGGACATAAATAATGAGTAAGCAACAGACCTGCCCCGGCCTCGGCCCCCAACCAAGGAGATTACCAGCTAGTGCAAGACAGACGTGCAATCAACCAACCCTTAAGTAAGGTTGGGCTGAAATAAGCTTTCATAATGGTACAGGTAAAGTTCTGTGGGGCCCAGATGTAATTCTCCATCTCTTATGAAATACAGGAAATGAACTTTAAAAACACAGACACAATTGGGGAGTTCATCGCACCACTAATTACCTTCCTACTCTTCAGACCATAAACTTTTATGGGATCTGCTCTCTGTTCACCTCATTCACACTCATTTATTTTAACAGGCACCCAAACTGCCTGCATGCAAAAACTTAACAGGCATTAGTGGCAAGTGGAGGAAAGTGATTTCTGCTCCAGTCTTGGATTTGTCGTCATTCTTTCATTAAACTGAACTTTAATGATACTTAATAATACCACCTTGATGCTTTTTTAAAGAAAATGTTAAAGTTCCTCAAAATTAAATGCACAGCCTCCTGGATGAGGTGAACCTTAAACCTCTTTCCCCCAGAGAGAATTATTTAGACACCTAAACATATGGAACATCTTATGAAGAATACCATTTTGATCTGAGTAACCTCAATGGTGGCATCTTCACAGCTCCTACCCACTTTAAAGTTCTTTGTGAAGCAATTGCCTTTAAAGGGTTGGCCTAACTCTGCATGCTCACACATTATTTCCCATTTGTGCAGGGTTGCTATTTATAACTAGGACCTTTGGAAAATGAAAATCTAAGGTAGGTTAACTGTAGCCAAAGTGACCCATAATATAAGCAGGGTCATACTCTTTTGGCATCCTTCTGTGTCCTCTCAGGAAACTTTGATTATATTTCTACTAAGAATAGAAAAGAGATGGTCCAAATAAAAAAAACATCTCTCCAGCAGATGGTGAAGGCATGGGTCTTAAGCCAGGCACTACTGGCTTTGGATGTCAGCTCAACCATTTATTTGCTTTGTGACCTTAAACAAGTTGTTTATTTTCTCTAGGCTTCATCTGTAAAATGATTCAACAAGATACTGCATAGAAAGAACTTAAGTTAGTGTTTGGCACAGAGCCCTCAAACAATGGTAGCTTTTTATAATTATTATTGTTATCATTTAAACCAAATTGCCCTGGATTACTCTTTTTAGCACACTGCCTCACCATGGTTGGCATTCAATGTCCATTTATGTCTAAGCTAGCTTTTAGCTTAGAATGTAATATTTCCAAGAAAGACTTCCTTTGGCTTTCTCAGGGGTTCCCGTATTGGGAAGGTAGCAAAAGCTGCATAAATGCAATATGAATTCTGCTGATAATTCTAGTGGGCTGTTTCTCAGAGTTCAGTGATTTTTCTTCTGGTCTATATAAATTGAGAGTATATGCATCCTATGTCAGCCTGAGGTTATCTTTTTTCCTACTTCTAGCTGGGACAAAGTAAAAGTTTCTTCTTCCATCAATAACCAGGCTGTCCACTTAGCATTTTTCCATCAGAAGTTCTACTTGATATTTCTCAGCTGGGTTCTGGAGCAGCTTTAATGGGAAAGTATGAGCACACCAAGAAAAGGAAAGAATAAACAATATTTCTGTAGCACAAATATGAGTTTAGGCCCTTTGATAATGGCACATTCTCCAGTAGAAAGGGTCTGAGGAATTTGTAATGGGAATATGCATGTGCATGTGTGTGTGCTTGTGCACACCCCACACATATATAAGTGCTGTTAATAAGACATTTACTTTATACATAAACATTTATTTCATATTTAAACAGTAAGTGTGCTGTGATGTATGTGTATGTACATTTAGTCCATACATAATGGATCATTTATTTCAGCCTTTGCAGATAAGCTGATCAGAAGAACAAGAATTATTGCTTTCCATTCTGTAGTGTAGAACAGAAGGTGGAGCCTAAGATGTTTGCCCCAGGGAATTTGAACCTGCTTCAGAAGATGAAAATTTTAAAATATTATGCCATATACAGACATGTAGATATTTGTGACTATTTCTCCTGTAAGATCAGCCTCCTAAAAACAAGTATCAATAGGAATGTTATTTGACCAAACAATGGGTTCCACCACAGGTCCTTGAGATTGAGTATTTTCAGTAGAAATTTGCTTGCTGTGGCTTGAAGGAGAAATTCTCTGGAATTCTGTATATGATAGACACTAAATTTAGAACTTAAAGATGGAGTTCTCTGCTAAGCAGAGTCCTGCTCATCACCTTGTTCTCACACCCAGACTTTAGCCTCTTTGTCTCTCCTTCCTCATCCAGGCTAAATTTGGGGAATGAGTGTTAGCAACTCAGCATCTTCAATCCTTTAACTGATACTTATTGTACTGGGTTCTGCTCCCTACCTACACTAGATTTCAAGTGGCATCCTGTAGAGCAAACGGCCTACTCTCTCCTCTGCTGTCCAATATATGTTAGGATACCTTTGCAGCTACTGAGACAATAGCCAAAATAACAGTGTTGTGAAAAAAGATGGAAGATGATTTCTGTCTCAGGCAATAACTGTCTGAGCACAGCAATCAAGGGATCTTTGGAGTCAGAAACCCTGTCTCTTTCAATATTGTTTCTCTGCCATCCTCTTGTGCTCTAAGTTGGCTGCTCCAGCTTCTGCTACAACAATTGTATGCCAGTCAGCTAGAAGGGCATGAATTTCCTATTAAGGGCATGGCCGAGAAATTGCATACACTTCCACTCACAACCCATTGGCCACAGTCTAGTCACAGGTCACATCTAGCTGCAAGGGAGGCTGGAAAATGTACTCTTTAGCTGGGTCACCATATGCCTAATTAAAATTGCCATTCTTATAGAAAAGGAAAGTAGATCCTTAACTTGAAGATCTCTTTTGCCTTGCCACAAAGAGTACTAGCAGAAAAATACCTGGCCTAATGCATTTGCCTCAGTGGCCAGAAGCTAAATGTATAGAGGAAGGGATCCAGCCAAATCAGGGGTTACTCACATACAAAACATTACAATTATATTTATCTACAACTATAGTAATCATAATGGCTTGCTTTACTAAGAATTATTATCTTGTGATTACTTCATTCATTACTTTTAGGAGTTTTGAAAGCACTAGTTTGTGGTGGGCTCCTCCATCTCCTTGGGTCACTGAGAGTCCTAAGTATTGAATATGAAGTCCCAAGGCATTTCTCATAGAATCAGTGCTGTCCACCTAGACTCACATTGAGAGAATGATTTAATGTCCAGTGGTTTTGAATGGGCCATGAATTAGAGGACTGCTCTTAAAATGGTTTCCATTTGCTACACTAAACATTCCATCAGTAAGAAAAATTATTTAGTGCTAAATGGAGCTTAAGACTAATTTATAAAGAGGGACTCCTCTAGTTCTGATTCCCATGGATGCCTCCCAACTTTGAAACAAAGCAGCTCTGACTTTTTTGTTGATTCTGAGTTCACCAATTCCTTTCTTTTTATCTGTTGTTTATCCAGTTACTTCCACCTGGATCCTTCAGTTTCCCCTTCACTCACCCAGAATTACAGAAGTCACACAGAACTGTGTTTACTTTCTTAGCCTCCCTTCCATTTAATAACACTGCTATCCTTAAAAGGCTATTAATCTCTTCATTTCTTTCCACTTAAATCAAATAATGCATTTAAAGCTACATTCCTTTTGAGCAAGGACAAGTTCACCTGACAACTAAATTCCTTGAGAAAGGCAGGTCAGCACAGCCACGGGCACAGGCAGCCCCTAATCCAAAACTGCTCTGTCTGCTTTTATATCTAGAGGACCTGTGCTATTTGCCAAGGTCATGGCACTTTACTGGGCTATTTTGACTTGGCATGATCTGCACAATGTGTTGCTGAGTTGAAATAATGCTTCTTTCAGCCCAGTCTCTTGTCTTGTCAGTAGCACCTAGGAGAATTTTGTGCATCCTCCTGTAGGTTGTATATTTCCTTAAGTCCCTGCTTTTGTCTTCATCATCATTGTCTAATTTCCTTTCAGTAGTGAGATAAATTAATTGAATCTCATATTAATTTATTGAAACACTGAAGCTCTTTTGCATTTATTGTAAGTGAACAATTTCTTAGGGATAACATGTTGACTTTCAAATATGTTAAAATACTCTATCTTAATTCGTTCTCCACAGTCTCTGCTATAAATTACAAAGTCAGTAATAACATTGTGGGGTTTTGGGGAATAAGTTCAGCTCAAGCTTTCACGACACAATATTTGGCAGCTGCAAAGGAAAGGAAGATAAAGCTGCCAGGTCATCCCTGGAAAATCCCAAGACATATTTTTAACATTTGCATTCTTATTTACATAAATTTGTATGCCCTGTTCAAAAGGCGATGACTCCAATTATGTAAAATAAAACCCTCAAGTCCTCTTTATCTGACGGTGGAAAATCACATATTCAAGGTTTGCTTTCCTGCTGCTCAGAGTAATTTCTCTGGCTTCTCCCTTTCTGCTCTAAGTAGTTTCCCTCCTTTATCCCTACCCTCCAAACACAACCATTAAGGAAAGGAGTTATTTAGTTGTAAGATTAGAGTTGACACTGAAATATTCTTTTTTCTATTATGAGCTCAAATTAGACTCCTCTGTTTTTCATTTGGGGTTTTCACAAGATCTCCCTTCCCTAGTTGCAAGGAAATACTGGTTCCTCGTTCAGCCTGGGGTCAACAGTGTGGGTAGTAAAAGTCCCCTCTGGGTATAGTTTGCAGCCTTACACTCAACAGAAAGTTGTCTGGCAGTGAGGAAGAGTTTGGATTCTGGGCAGATTAATGATAGGTTTCATTTACCCACCACAAATGCTGCCATCTATTGGCTCCTAAAATTGTTTAGTGTCATTTCTCCCCCTCGGGTGGACAGATAACAGAGCTGACTGCAAAATAAATCCATTAGAGCACTTTATAGAAACTGTATTAAACTCAGAAGTCAGAGCTGTGGGGAGGAAAGAGAGCAGGAGTGTCCTCTGGGAGCAATTCCACTCAACCAAGGACCATCCTGGTGACAAAGTATAGAACACCTGCTAATCTTGCCCTGGCTGGGGAGGGAGACCAGGAAATCACATTATCATCACAACAATAATAACATTATTGAACCAAGAATGGAAATACTGCGCTTTACTGCCTCCCACTTTCTGAGAAAGATTCCAAAAAGCCACACCCTGTCTTCTTGACACTGCTGGTAGTGTTCCCAAACATTCCTAGGAATACATTGAGTAAACTCAGAACCATCTATTAGACTGAAATGATCTTGGGTCAAAAGAAACCCCTTAGGGGCTCATTGACTTCTGACCTCAGCCTTTGAAAGGGCTTCTGACTACAGGGCCAAAGAAGTGGTGGTCTACTTAGAACCTACGCAAAAAGAAATATGTGGGGCTGGAGGGCAAAGGGGAGAGGCAGGGCAATGGATGCTGGAACAGTTGCCAGAAATTTGGGAAATTCAGGACATGCTTTTATTTTATTTGCTTTTATTTGTTTGTTTTAATCTTAGGGCCAAATGATACTTCTCTCACTATGAACTTAAGTCAGCAGAAAGGAAGCACAGCCCTTACTGAACACAAAGTACAGAAACACAGTCCTAAGGAGCTTGGGTTGCTCCCCGGCTACGCCTGTAAAATGTCAGCCCTGCTGACAGCACAGGGTGGAAGGTTTCCTGCTCACCCTGGATTTCATACTCTGCATACAACTGTCTTGGCAGGACTTGCAGCCAAGCAAAATTATCAGGAATTACCCGGGAAAATAGATTAATTTCCTTTGAAAAACTGCAAAAATTCTGATTCTGCCCACACAGCCCTATTTAAGGGATTTTTATTTGTTTGTTTGCTTTTTATTTTCCCTGCAGCGTTCATGTGTCTTCCCAGATCTTGGCTTGTGTGTGGCCCTGAGATGCACATCCTCACCAATAGCAAAGGTGAGGAAGGTGGATATCCCAGGAAGACTGCAATCCTTCCATTAAGGTGTGCCTGGAAATTGTCCTTGATCTAATCATCAGGATTTTGCTTCTCTTCCTGACATACACCCTCTCCCTTCCCCAGCTTCCAATTCTTGACCTAAGTAAATTGGAGATGGGTTTCCTCTAAGACAAGGGTTCTTAACAAGGGGTCCGTGACCTTGAATTGAAATTCAAAAAAACATTATTCTTGTGGGGACATGTTGGTGCAGGTGTGATGTATTTATTAAATAATACACAATATAGTGTGGACTTAGGAAGGAGTCCATGGTTTTCACCTGACTGGCAAAGGGGTCCATGAAACAAAAATGGTTAAGAACCCCTGCTCTAAGCTTACTATGTGTAAGACACTTTTCTAAGGGCTTTCCACTTTTTCCTTCATTCAATTTATTTACATAATTCCTTGAGTGCCTAATATGTATTTGGATACATTGTGAACATAGCAGATAGAATTCCTTGTTCTTATGGATTTATATTAAATTATCTAATCCTTTTAACAACTCCGCAAGGCAGGTACTATTGTTGTCTTGTTTTACAAGTGACTTGTTCAAAGCCCAAAGTCATGTAACCAGTGAGTGGCAGAGCTGAGATCTGAACCCAGGTAGGCTGGCCCCACAGACTGTTGACACATTTACCGTTGGGTTCTAGACTCCTTGCTGGGACCAATGGTTGTGATTTCAGGTCATAAAACTGAGCCAAAGCCTTTATTCTACAATACAGTTTAAATGACAAGTATTTTAGAAACAGGTCATATTCACAGTGAGATGTCAATAATTAAAAGCACCCACTTTCCTTCTAAAAAATTCTGATAGAAAAGGAAAGATGAATGTAGTAGTTTCCTAGGACTGCTAAAGCAAAGTACCCTAAAACAACAGAACTTTATTCTCTCACAGTTCTGGAGGTTAGAAGTCCAAAATCAAGGAGTCAGCAAGGCCGTGCTCCCTCTGAAGGTTCTAGAAAGAGTCCTGACATGCCTCATCCTAGATTCTGGTGGTTGCCAGCAATCTTGGACTTTCCTTGGCTTCTAGCTGTCTCATTCCTTCTTCACAAGGCCTTCTTCTTTCTGTGTGTGTCTGTGTGTCTTGGTTTCTCTCCTTATAAAGACACTTGCCATTGGATTTAGGGTCCACCCTAATCCAATATGACCTCATCATAACTTGATTACATTTGCAAAGACCCTGCTTCCAAATAAGGTCACATTCACAGATGCCGAGGATTAGCACCTCAACATAACTTTTGGGGGAACACAATTCAACCCACAATAGTGAGCCAAAGAGTTGAGAAGCCAGGAGATTAGAGGAAGTTGGGGAGGATGTCACCAGGATGGAAGCAGAGGCAGAGATGAGGCCAGGGGTCCTCACACAAACGTTTCACAGTTCAACCTTTTCACCTAGGGCAAGTCTCACTAAGGCCAAGCAAATAGTTCAAGTCTGGGATCCTATCAGCCACTTTTCTGGGATAAATTTGATTATTTCACCCAAATATTTCAAGATGAAAAGAAATAATGGCCAGTAGGTTAAAATAAGGCTGTTAATCATGAAAAGGATTCATTCTTACCTTGTCTGTCGGTTTCTCAATCAGAGGGCTTGTAAAGCAGGCTGGGGTTATACTGCTGTATACTAAAGGTTTCCATTGCTGTTCCTGAGGGGGGGGGGAGAAGAGAGAGATTTTAGGGACTTGGCTGGCTTTTCTGCTGCATGGAGCCATTTCCCTGATTCCCACAATAGTGCCTCAAGCACTTAAACTTAGTATTTGTCACATGAAATGGCCGAATCAGCATTTTGCACAGGCTCTTCAGTTTGCATTTAACCTTGTATAGGGACATAGTATAAAACCATTAATGACATTTTAAAGGAATTCATACATACATGTTGACATAAATGCAGAATATTTTCAGATTTTCCTGTCAAGGTATCTTTCTAGAACACATTGGTTTAGGTGAATGGTTTTTAAGAAATAACTTTACTAATATCTCATTGCATACAAACAAACAAACAAACAAAAAAACACACATATAAACCTCTGGTTTTCAAATCTTTCCTTACATATGGGATAGTATTCAAAGTTCTCTACCTCTGAGTAGAGATTCAGAATCCTCAAAATGTGGCTCTTTTACTGTTTCATTTTCATCTCTGCCCCAGTTTACTCTAAACCTCTAGCCACTTGGTCAAAGAGTTTTTCTTGAACAGACTCCAGTGTTTACATGGTGCCTGGTTCCTAAAATGTCCTTTCCTCAGTATCTACCTATGAATTCCCACCTGTCCTATAAAGCCCAGTTCAAATTCCCTAAGAAACATTTTGTTGTGTTCCTCCACTTATAATAAAGTGAAAAAAAGTCCCTCCCTATCACAGAGTCCCATGGTACTATTATTAGAGTACTTGTCACTCTGCTGGGAATTGTGAGCTACAGAGGACTCACGCTGTAATTTTCTGTATCTGTCACAGGCCAGCATTAGCTCTTATATAACAATAACAGTGCTCATTTTTTAAAAAAATAGAGTAATCTTTCCTTTCGTCAGCTCAATCTATTTCTTTATATATTCACTATTTTGCAAAACACATATATTTTTTACCTTCTCTTTTCAGCCTTATTGGAGACAACATCAAGAGGTTTATTAGCAAAAAAAAAAAAAAAAAACCTAAATGTGGGTGCCAATAGCTTTATAAAAATAAAAATGACCTTTTAAAATGAATCATAAAAAAAAAAAAAAAGAATCATCAAGTATTGACCCACTCCTACCTCCCACTGTCCAATAATTGAATGTGTTTCTTGATTGAAAGATTTATCAGTGGTCTTAGCAATGGAATGGAGTAGGACCCTCTGGAATCTCTACCCCTGCTGTTACTAATTATCTAACTCAGGGCAAATTACTTGTACTGTCTTCTAAGGTGGCCCTGCCTGGAAATGTGGTTTGAGTTATTTACTCACATCTCACAAGGTATTTTGAGACTAATTGCAGCAATATCTGTAGCCCAGAAAGTCAAAGCATAATTTCTGGGGAAGAGGCCATATAGTTCATTCTCAGAAGATATTCAAACCTCTAACTTCTTCCTGTGGTCTGAAATCAGAGGCTACGACTGTATTCCAAGGGCTGTGGATTTCTGTCCATTAGGAGTTAAACTGAGACCAGTAACTCATTTCACAGGTCATGTCACAGCCATCAAAGTTTAATTACCATCAAACCCCACTGGCACAGCTCTCAACCATAATAGTGAATGCATGAATGAAAGTTCCAAAGGATCCCATTACCAACTCTTACCTTCCAGAGATGAAAAGGCATTGAATGGTACCAGGGAAAAGGCCAAAATATATCAACTTGAGACTGCAACTTTTTAAAAATCAAAATAACAGGTACAGGAAATAGGATTCTCTTTCGAGGAAGTCAATCTGCAGCAGCAGTAGATGAATCTGTAGGACTTTACCCTCCACTCTGAGGCTGTTCTGGTTGCTATGGCCACATGGAACTAGTTTTCTTAGGGTCTTGTACAGCCTGATTTTCTTTAGACCAAAGAGTCCCTTGATACGTTTGCATAAGGTATGCTTAAGACTAAAACAACCCACAGTTGCAAAGCATGGAGTTTTTAACCTATAAAGTATATGTTTGTTGGGAAACAGGTTATGGTCCTGGTCACACATGAAAGGGAATTTCTGAAAGAATGGGTTCATATACAAAACACAGAGTAGTGACAGGTATATAGTTACTACTAAACAGCATTTCCTTTTCCCTATGTCCCCTCCTCATTTCAGGCTTTTCCCAAGAGTTTGTTGTTGTTGCTTGGGTGGCTGAGTGGTTGGTGACTGGTGTTTTAGTGATACCTCTACACTAACTCACCATTTGCTGAATGAGGGGGTGGGGGCACAAAGAATGGACTTGGAACAAGTGGAGTAATCGAGAATTAGAGGAATGTTGTTGAAGCCTTAAGCAAATCAGCCATCCTCTCCAGAGCTCTGCATAATGAGAGCAATTATTGCCCCTTACCTTCTACCCACAATAACTTTAGAGCACTCCTGGGAAGCTACTGAATTGCTCAGAGATCCACACATGAAAGGTACCTGGTGTTACTTTTCTAAAACTGGACTCCTCAAAGGAGACCAAACAAGTGATTAAGGCCCAAATTGTGATTACAACCTTCAGTCTTTATCCTGGTACCCGAAATATAAGCACAACTCCTAGTGCAAACGGAGTTCTTAAAGAAGAAAGACATGGGGTCTTCCAACAGGCTCAGCTGGCTTACTGATCAGCAGGCTCAGTCCAGGTAGTATCCAAGGCTGCATCACTGGGCAGTTCAAACTCAGTCCTAATAACTCTGAAGGAAAAGAATTTGTCCTCTCCCCCCAAATCTTGACTAATTCTCTACAGGTTGATGTCCGTAAACTGACCACCTCTCCTCCCCACACCTCGGGGGTAGGAAAACCATTCTTTACTTTGAAATCTGAATCAGATTCTACCTTAACAATTGCCATTCCTATATCCAACCTCACCTTGCCACCGCTATTTATCTGGAGTGAAAATGATAAGTTGAACCTGCAGAGTACTAAAAGAACTATTAACAAAGTACTTTAGTTGCTCCTCACACTGCTCAAAAGCCAGGAGCAGTTTCTGGGACCCAGGATGTCGATGTAACTGACAGTTCAAAAACTCAGTAGGAACAAAGGAAGGAGAAAGGTCCTGAAGGAGGATGAGATAGAGATAATCACCATTGTCCTAGCTTTTCCGCTCTCTGAGCCCCCAACCTGCTTGTTAAGGCCAGGCAGTACCCACCCCAGCTGGAGTTCCTTCCTTGGAAGGGTCAAGCACACAGATGCAGAGGTGAAGTGGCTTTGAGAAGGGAGGAGAACTGGGTGGAGGGTGATTAAATGTTGACTCACTCAGGCCTTACCAGACTTCCTCCCTTTTTCCACACTCAAGAACATTTTTAGTGAAGTTCAGTAAACTGTGCCTACTGCTACGTTTTTCTCCTTCCTCTTGAGCTATTATCACAGACCAACACCAGCTCCAGGATATGAAAATGCCCTCTCCTCAAACATGCAAGCAGAGAAAGGGCCACAGGGGGAACATACTCACAAACCAAGCATTCTGTTTTAAGTGTTCTAGGACGGATCCTGTTAGACTCTTACCTGCTCCTGCAGTTTTCAGACCTCCCTCAGTAACTATTTCCCTTACATGCCCTGCTAAATTTTTGCATTTAAATTTCCTAATCCTGGATGTTTTACATGCTGATTCCTAAAATGTCCCTCATGCTTTTTCCTTCTTTCCCTGTGTTTTATGCATCTTTAATAGCCCTGCATCTACCCTAAGGCTACCATTTCAAAGAACAGTAAAGCAAGTATTGTCAAAATACTTTAACATTAATGGAACTTCTGAAAGAAAGAGGCACACTTCTTTCACTATAATGTGTCTCTTGGTTTCCTTCCAGCCTTTATGCAAAAGCATGTATATTTAGGTAAAACACACTTTGAATCACACCCTTAAACATTTTCCACATAACATTACATAGCATGTATTTTCTGTGTTGTTACACGGTTTTTGAATTTATAATATTCAGGACTATATAATGCCCCATTGGCAGGATAGAGCATAATGTCTCTGATATCTTCACAGATATTTTTATTATTTCCATTTTTACCATAATTAATACCTAATTCAAATACACCTTACTTTGTCTTTTGAATCATTTCTTCAGAATATATTTCCATTGTAGGATTCCTGGGCCAAGGATATGGGCATTTTTATGACTCTTATCATTTACCATTCAATAATTGCTTTCCAAAAGGATTGGACTGGTATATATATACATTCATGCATACATACACACACATATTTAGTGACTTTTTTCTTTACAGCAAGCTTATGAAGGAGATGCCAAAATTAACCTCATAATTACAGATGAAGACAAAAAGGCCATGGAGGTTAAATAACTCAGTGTCAGATGACCAGTCAAAGGAAACCAATGTCCCTTTTATGAGCTTTATTAGTTTCCAGTATCTGTACCCAATATATCCCTGGTTGCAATGAGTAATTGCTGACAATGTCACCATCCTATAATTTCTTCAGCTTGTGTCATAGTGAAGCAATGATCAGGGAGTCAGAGAGGCACAGGGTCAAATTTCATCTCCATAACTTACTAGCACTGAGACCTTGAGTAAGTTACTGAACCTCACTAAGCCTCAGTTTCTCCTAATGTAAAGTAGGTGATACCTATGCCATAATCTTGTTTGGATTATTAAATTTAAGTTTGACTCAGCAAAGAAACTTGCACATAATATATGCTCTTATTTTTCAAATGAATGAAAAATGTTATTCTTCCCTATGAATCTATATTATAAATTTTCTCCCTTATTGTCAATCAAGTTATTCTCTGAGTACTGTAAATTATCTCTGTGTTGTCCATAAGAATATTTATATAAAAGTATTTATTTATAAGTAATATAAAAAATTTTAAATGCTTAGATAAAATTATAACAATTATAAACTATAAAATTACAAAAGGTGCAAAATAATTATTTATATTTTTATTAAGTACTTTTAAATATTTCATAAATGTATTAATTTAATAAATTTATTTTTGTTTTAAAAACCCAAAACATTTAAATTAAAAATCATATTGTAAGTATAAATTATAAATTTATTTGAAATAAAACATACAAAGTTTATAAAACAAGAAGCAGAAATTTTAAATATTTTAAAAGTAATTAATTGTGAGTTAATTAAATAAGCATTGGCTCATAAAAGTAGATGTTTATAAAATGGGTATATATCTGCCTCTAAGAACCTTATAAATAAGATAACAATGATATAATGGAAAGAGTACTGGTCTAGTCTGAAAGCCTGGATTTGAGAACCCCTTTGACATTTACTTGATATGTGACCTCTTGGGGTTCCATTTCTTCAGCAATAAAAGGAGATAGTAATAATTTTTAAGAAAATTCAACAAGGCAATGTATCAGAAAACACTGTTAACAAAACATAACATCCCAGCTCTTTGAAACATCATGCCCAAAACATGTGATAATTATACCACAAGAACAGTCCATTCACTTGTATGACATGACCTTTAAATTCTCTAGGCGTTCAGAAAGGATAAGAAGGAAAACGAAAATGAGACGTCATCTATTTGAAAACGAGAAAATATCACATAGGAGAAGAAACAGTTCTTCACAGTCCCCATATTTCACTGGAGATCAACCTCATATCCAAAATGATCCCAGGCGTGTGAGCTCTAAGAGGTCTGAATCTAGTGATTACAATGGAGCTGTGACAGGAGGGAGGAGAGAAAGGCGATAATCTGCATCTCTGGGGATGGAAGCTACATGGAGATCTGCAGCAAATCCGAAGGAAGGTTTCAATGGTTAGGAGGCTGCCTCGCCAAAAAAGTGTCGATATCAGTGGGGAGGGCTTTGAGGACAGAAGGCAGTTAGTGTAGGGAAAGTGTGAATTGGGAAGAGAGTGCTGCAGTGATAGTGGCAAAGCAGATGCAGAAGTCTGAATAGGTGGGGTTCCGAATGTTGGTACTGAGCAGGCACTGGAGAGTCTCAGGTAAATAAAATGCTGCTCTTATCCTCAAGGTGCTCCACTAAGTCTAGTGAGGGACAAAGGTAAACCAATAACACTAAAAAGATGCGGTGGGCACAAGAAGACGAGCATCTAACCCAGCCAGCAGGAGAGAAGTTACTTGTTGCCAAGAGGCTTCCAGGAGGAGGCCGTACATAAGCTGAGCATAAAAGGATGGACTAAGAGTTCGCCAGACAAAGAAGGGGGGATGGGAGTGGAATACAGTAGAGTGGGGGAGAGAAGGCTTGAGGAGGTGGAAATAGGTTTATAGTGTCCCAGAAAAAGGAAATGTCATGAGGTCTAAAGCAAAAAATGTTGAAAGTTTTGGCATGAACTACAAAAAAATTGGTGCTGTTAGATCTTACAGAGTAAGTCAGAGGTGGAGAGAT
This sequence comes from Tolypeutes matacus, assembly GCA_026826555.1. NCBI lineage: Eukaryota > Metazoa > Chordata > Mammalia > Cingulata > Chlamyphoridae > Tolypeutes > Tolypeutes matacus. Next base: position 495,613 of record JAKSZT010054466.1, on the reverse strand, counting down.
GGAGTAGGAAAGGTGACAAGAACCAAATGCTTCTTTGTATACCATGTTTTCAATGCATTGCTTGGTAAAGAGTGGGGAAGCCACATTTGGCATAGCATAGGCACAAAGTAAATATTTCTTGAGTAAATAAATGAACAGTTAACTAAATGAATGAATAAATTCCTAAGACAATTCTTAAAAGATAAGTAAGGGAGAGGCAGACAAAGAAAATGGGGAAGAGTTTTCCAGGCAGGAGGTACATACACACTTATAGGAAATGAGAGACCAAAAGTATCTGAATAATTTGGAAGTTGTCTGGAAGGTCATAGGGTGTCTAAGAGGCTGGAGAGGTGGGCAGGGCCAGACCACGAAGGAATCTGATTATCATGAAGGTATGAGAGAGCCAAGAAAATATTTTAGGCAGGACTCACCTGAATTTGCTGTATGCGCTACATGAATCAGTATCAGGGTGAAGAATGTACTAGAATAGTGTGAGGCTGGAGACCCAGAGATCAGGAGGGATCCAGGGGACTGAAATAAGGCAGTGGCATTTGGGGATAGAGAAGTCAGATTCAGGAGAATCATTCTAGCACCTTCGTCACAGTTCTTCATTGAACTATATTACAGTTTTATATGACTTGGCTCTTTGCCTGTACTTGGTGAATGCAGTCACTTCATCTTCTATACATATCTACATGTAGGTTGAGTTAGTATTGTGCCTTTGTGTTCCCAAATAAAGAAGAAGAGAGTGGAGGGGTTATCAGAGTTCCGTTGGGGTATGAAGAAAGAAAGGTGTCAAAGGCCTAAGAACCTCACTTTGGGGATTCTGAGTCTCACTTTAACTTTTAGAATAAGGCATGCTTTTGTTTTGGGGTAATGAAACAAGATGTGCATGGGTGATGTGAATAAAAATCAAGATATAAATAAATTATAGCTATAGTTAAATATATAGATATAAATTAAATTATCTCCCTTCTGGGAGACACGTTGGCAACAAATTATCTTTGGTGTAGTTCCACTCTGACACTCAGGGCCAGCTTCATGGGCATATAACCTGAAGTAACCTGAGACCTGCATTCAGAAGGGCCCCGTACCTGGTATATTGTTCTGCTGTTGCTGCTACGAAATTCTTCATAATTTTATCTTTAAACTTTTTTTGTAAGTGAAGTCTGATGGGACAATGGAGCATGCACTTGAGCAGAGGAGATAAGTGCAGTATGCATGCCACTGCTTCTTGCAGCTCCTTTAATTTTTTTTTTTTTAAAGAAGCTTTAGATGACATAAATGTTACATCAGAAATATAGGAAATTCTTATATACCCCACCTCCTACCCCTCCCACACTTTCCCCCATTAACAACATCTTTCACTAGTGTGATACATTTGTTACAGTTGATGAACAAGTATTGAAGCATTGCTACTAACTATGGAATACAGTTTATAGTTTACACTTTGCCCCACACAATTCTATAGGTTTTGACAAAATGTATAATGGTCTGTATCCGTCATTGCAATGTCATGTAGGACAATTCCAATGTCCCAAAAATGCCCCCATATTACACTTATTCTTTCCTCTCCCTCCCCTCAGAACCTCTGGTGGCCTTTATAGCAATGATAAAAATTCTTCCATTTCTTGAAGCTCCATTTGCATATAGTCTTTCTGATATACTGTGAGCACAGGATTCCCCTGGACCTACAATGCATGGGAATTCAGGGAGACACAAAGCAAGTACAAGATAAGTGTGTTATGCCTACAACTGTGTAAGCAGGGGCTCCGAAAGACCCAAGACATTATGCTTTCCTTTCTAACCATAGCTTGCTTCCAAGGCAACAAGAAGGCAATAGCATTTTAAGGAACATGAACAACCAAGGAGCCCTATAATATCCTTTTTTTAACTCACGCTATTTCCCTGTATTTTTAACTCACGCTATTTCCCTGTATTGACCAACAACTTAGGCTGAAAATGATGACATAGAAGGGCAATCCATAGTTCCTTTTCCTTTTGGTACTTCCTTACTCATCAGTAAGCCGAAGGTAGGAAATATTGATAGAATGTGCATGTATTGAGAAGTGGAATAAAAAAGTTGAATTACTTTTGCAGTGTTTCCACTTGTTCAGGTAAGAATTAAATACATAAGTATGTTCAAACTACAAATGCAAATTATATAATTTCAGTGATACTGCGTGCATGTAAAATATTCTTATATTTAATTTAAAACAGACTGTACAATATAAAGATGAATGATAAAATTCATGCTAATGACTTAAAATGTTAACTTTTATTAACTTAGAATGTAACAAATAGCAAATGAAAAACACCATGACAAGCAAAGTGAAAGAGATTGCCGAAGATAGGAAAAAATTTTATATTTTAGTACATTTAATGGTACTTTTTCCCTGCATTTTGAACCAAGGACCCACATTTTCATTTTGTACTGGGCTCTGCAAATTATGTAGCCAGCACCGGCTGAAAGTTAAAGCTTTGCCAGGTATCAAAGCTCAGGGAAGAAAATTGTCAATCCTCTTCGTAAGTAACTATTTAAAGAAATAACTGACAAAATTCAATTGTATTTTTAAAACAATTTATAAATTATTTTTATAATTGCCACGTAGTGCATGGCCTACTAGGTGAAACTTACACTGTTAGGAAAATTTATCTTGATATGTAAGAGAACTATGATAAACTTTACTTGATACACTGCAGCACTTTCCCCGAATCCAGAGCTCATGTTATTTACAGGTGACAAAGATAGTCAAAACTGGATTTCAAAACCTCCAAATGAAACCTGTCTGAAAGTATATGAACTTCATCTGGTGTAAGTAGCTGCAAATACTCTATAGGCTTAAGCTAAGCTTAGGATACTGAGACTACACAAACAAAATTTCTGTTCTCAAAGATGAAATGAATACTAGTAAAACTTTATGCAATGCTAAAATAATAAAAAGGAAAAACATCTATGCATCTTATATACCCAAATACAACTTTTAAGGAAAAGGGAACAAGCTTTTTTTTTTTTTATAAATCACATTTTTGGGGCTTTCTGTGTCCCAAGCAGATGCATTTTGGCTGTTACTCTTATATCAAACCTATAATAACTCTTGGAACCATTGATTACTAATTCCCATAAGATAAAAAGCCCAGAACATAGAAATAAGGAAGATATCGTAAAAAATCTTCTGTCCTTGAAACTAAAAATTTGTTCAGAATTAATTTGTAATAACATTTCCATGCGAATATTCTCGCTGTCCTGATTTTGTCATAATCAGGGTAGGCTAAACATTTGGTACATTAGAAACCATGCATGTGTCCCCAGACCTAGTTTTCCTCCCTACATCTGTTTTTAGAATGCTGGTGAAAAACTAAGCCTGGTTTGTTAAATGACCATTCTGTATGGGAAAAGACTGTAACTTTGTGTATCTTTGGTCAAACTTAAGAGATATAGCAAGGGGACGGATGTCGCTCAGGTGGTTGGGCATCCATCTCCCTTATGGAGGGAACTGGGTTCGATCCCCAGGACCTCCGGTAAAAATAAAAAAAGGAAAATATAGAATGCGTGTGGGCTACCAGGCCCCATGAGTGGGTGAGTTGTCAGGCCCTGTGCATGGGTGCGCTGCCAGGCCCCACAAGCGGGTGAGCTGCCAGGCCCCACAAGCCATGTGGCAAGATGATGATGTAACAGGAGAGTGACACAAGGGAGAGCCAAGACAAGACGCACCAAAAAAAACAGGAACTAAGGTGGCGCAGGTGGTAGGATGCCTCTCTCCCGCAACAGAGGTTCCGAGGATTGAATCCCAGTGAAGACAGGAGGAAAAGGATGATAAGAGAGGGCAGGAAACAGACACAGAGAGTTGCCCAGTGAATGGACACAGAAACAGCAAAAATGGGGGTGGGGGAGTCAAAATGGATAAAAGTAAATAAATAAATAAATAAATCCTTAAAAAAATGTATAGGGGAGGAAGATACAGACTATAGTTAGTAGTAATACTTTGAGGATGCTCTTTCATGATTTGTTAACAAATGTTTCACAACAATGCAGGGTGTTTGGCGGGGGGAGGAGGTGTGACGTGTGGAAGCCCTGTATGATGTTATGCATGTTTGTTTTGTAAGTTCACGATGTTTACTGAACACTTATAGTTTATGTATGTTCATGTATGAATGATATACTTCAATAAATTGCTTTTAAAAAAAGGATTAAATGAGGCAGTGCATGTAAAACACTTAGAGCAGTGCCTAGCACATTGTAACTATTCAATAAAGTGTAACTCTTAATGTGAAAAAAAAAAAAAAAAGAACATTTCCAAACAATTTAGCCATTAACTAGGCTTCATAAGAATTTCTTGTGTTACTAAAATTGAAGTGGTGTCAGCTGGAAGATCATATCCCAGTTGAAATGATAACCCATAGGTAGAATTCTCCCAGAATATATGATGCAAGTTCAGGTGCAAAGAGGAAGGGTGCCCACTCGTGGATTAAACCCTCTTGAAGTCTCTTTTCCAGGGAGAGATAGCACATTGATTTAAATTCACAAGAGAGGGGAAAATGACTGAGGGAGCATGACAGCTGAAGATCAGGTTTTGATAGAAAACAGGGCAGAGAGAAGCAAGCAATGAATGCACCTGAGAAGGGAGTGCAATAGCAGACCAGTCACTGCATCTGTCCATCACGGGGTCTTGGCCTCAATGTTCTCGCCACAGTGATGTGGGATCCCAAATCAGCCCTGCTCATTTTCACCTCCAGTTTAATAGGGGGAAAAGTTCCTAAAAATATTGCCCACATAGTAAACTCTATACCATGTAATCCACATTATTTTAGGTGTTTGTGATTATGGTTCTAAATCTCAAGAACAAGAATAGTGTTTTATGGAAACGGTTATTGCTCCATCAACAGATGAGCTCCTCCTGATGTCAGGAGAGCCCTCTCTGGGTTGGACTTTAGAATAAGACCAGAGGTGATTCCAACGTGGAGGGTCCAGGGAAGCATCCGGTGTGGGTTTCATGGCATGGCACTGTTCAATTACTTTGCTTTTTCAATCCTTTATTTTAGCCAGTTATCTCATTTTCTTTATTAGCAGGTGCGATCCATTATCCCAGCTGCATTCAGATTGAAGAGCATGGAATTTAGAGTCAGGAGATCTGGGCTTGAGACTTTTTTCCTTTTTGATTTCTCAAAAAGAAAATAAAGACATTGCTCACATTTCTCTTACCTGTCCTACCCACCTCAATATTTTGTTATAAATGGCAACTCTGGTCAGACAGTGCTAGGGGCATTTTTGCCAGTGTTTTTAATTCTCTCAATACCACCCCACATGAGATAAAGCACATGAGCATGACCTACCAACTAGAATGAATAGTGCCACACAAATGTTAGTTTCTCTCTAAAATATGGTATTGAGTTTATAGTAATATTAATTTTAATAAGGAGGATGCATGGCACATTTGTATTTGAAGTTTTATTATAAAAGATAAAAATGAAAAAGCAAACATAGGGCCTGTTTTAGGAAATGAAGTTGGCCCTACCCCATGTTTCATAGTAGACCCAATTCTCCTCTCACATATCTAAGCAAGGCAGTTTAGAGTTTCCCAGATGTGTCAGTGACACTCTATTTCTCAGTAAACTGGAGGCCAATTAAGACCCCAGCCAGGTGGAAACTTCCTCACCTCCTCTCTGTTACTGAAAAGGAAGCCACCATCCTGGCTTCTCATGCCATAGATTTTTGTCTGTTCTTGAATTTCATATAAATGCAATTATACAGAATGCATTCTTCATATCTTCCTTTGCCCCTTAACATGCTTGTGTGATTCATGCATGCCATTGTGTATGGCTGTAGTGCATTCATTTTATATGCTGTATAGTACTCCATTGTGTGAGTATATCATAATTGATCCATTTCACCACTGGTGGACATTTGCATTGTTTCCAGTTTAGATTATAACAAATAATGCTGCTTATCCTTGCTTTTTGGTACACATATGTACATTTTTACCATTAGTTATATAACTGGTAATAGAATTGCCAGGTCATAGCATACGAATATATTCAGTTTTAGTAGACAATGCTGAATAGTCTTCCAAAGTGGTTGTACCAGTACAGACTCCACAGAATCTTTTAATACATTTCCTTTCCTGCTTATATTAGACAGAGCTGGTTTCTTTTGCATGCAAAATAAACTTCACCAGGCACGTGAATTACCTGGAGAGGAGCATTCCAGGTGAAGAATAGTAAGGAGAGAGCCCCTGAAGATGTTAAATAACTACCTTTATTGATTGCTTATTATGCAGATGCTGTGCTAAGTGTTTACACACATCTGAGCTAGAGAGAGAGAGCCAGCCAGAAATAATCTCAATCATTCTTACATGCCAGTTCTATAACAAGCACTGTGTTAGACAAAACCCTAAGAAGTAGGTATGATTAACATTTATGCAGATAAGGAAATTAACATCTTGAGGTAATTTGGTTACAATCACTTATAGTTATTGACAAAGCAGAAATTTGAACTCACGGTTGTCTGGCTCCAAAGACTGTTGATATTCACCAATATACCATACTGATATCGACTCTTTTGAAAGCTAAGAAAAGAGATGATTAATTTAGGAAGGGTATTTAGAGCAGATTCTGTTTATACTAAATGATATCAAATATCCCAACCTTATCCAGGGTTATTTATTTTCTCCAGAGTCTGTGTAGGATATCCTAGGAAAGATGGTGGATGTGTCATAGAAAGGAAAGAACATTCCAGGGAGTGGAGAGCATGACAAATTGTTTGCCAAAAGTCTTCATTTACTGGCAGCTACTGATGCTACATTCCAACTTTGTTAAAACACAGTCTTAGGTAATAAAAGTAACTCACAGCCATGAAATATTCTGCATCCTTCAAACATTACAGGTCAGCATGCTACCAAGGTCATCAAGAACAGTATCACCATCGACACTCTGTCTTTCTTTAAAAGATGCTGCTATTTTAGTGGGTACAGAGCAGAGAAGGAATATAATTTTGTGTTACTGTTATGTTTCATTTTATTTTATTCGTGGAGATCAAAACAGTATGCTGATCAAAACAGTATACTGATTTAACCTGTAAGAATTTTACAGATGATAAGATTGATGTAGTGTGGTTGGTTAGTTTGTGTCAAAAGGTGTTTGGCTGTGTTGTTATAGATACATAACTATGTATATATAACTATATATATATATAACTATTTGCTATATATATATATATATATATATATATATATATATATATATAAACTATATTGCTATTTGGCATAAAATGTTACTGGCCCACATCCCTTGATTAATGTTTCAGGGACACTTTATTAAATAAAGAGGATTCCTTCTTTGGGTGGAATTTCTCTTAATTCACTCTTTCCCTCCTGCCCAAATTCTCTTTCAATTCTTAAGTTTCTATGATTCTAGAACACAGATAATGTAAAAATAAAATGAAAACAGCTGAGTAGATCTGCCACACATTAAGAAAACTGTTGAATATCATAGAGCTGCAGCTATACCGTTATGTCGCATCCAAAAACAACATTGGAATCCCCTTAGAAATCAACCCCTACAAAAGGACTTCCCTTGGCCAAAGAGAAAAACAGAAGAGGGCAATAAGAAGAGTTGAAATATTTTCTCTTTGCAGCTTATTTAATTACATTGTTTCATAAACCATTCTATTTTGAACACCCCTCTCTGAAAATTACTATTGAGCAGACACAGTCACTGTATCATCTGCTGCCTGCTGCTTATAATTTACAAGTGATTGCTAGATGCAAATTGTGTAATTAATCAGCCTTGAAGAGTAGAGATAACTGTGCCCTCCATCCAAATGCCAAGCTAATTTTTGGTGCTGGTACTTTCTATTTTTGCATCTTGGACTGATGTGAGTGTTTAGCAGCCACATGCATGCCAGCTGTCACTCCCAGTTGTGCCCTTCAGCCTCCAGAATGTGGGCAGCTGACTCCTTCATAAATCACACCAGGTGAGTTTGAACACCTTAAGGTACTTCATCCCTAGCTGCATTCATAGGCAGGGGAAAGCTTTCTCAATATTACAGAAAGGCAGCTCCTCTGGAGAAGGGCAGACACTCCACAGATGCAAAGCCTACTTGTGTGGCACCAGGAAAACATAAACCCTAGTAATAGTATTCAGGTAATACTCTCTTTCCAATCTTCAGTTCTCTGAATGGACGGCTTATCCACTCCAAGTGTCCCTGGCATTTACTTTATTATCCTAAAAGAATAGATGACCCTTCTTAACCATGAAAAAGCACTTGATAACAAAAAGGAGATTGAAGTAGAATTAAGTTCTCGATACAGAGCAGTCAGTTCAGGCTCTGAAATTTAAAAAAATATTATCTCCAGCTAAGAAATCCAGAGGATGAACCACAATTGCTTGTCTGAAACCTGTTATTTTGGGAGGACTGCTAAAGGTGTCTTCAACCTGGTATTTAGTTTCTCTGAGTCACCCTTCTAATTCCTTATTCCCCAGTGTGTAGTCTTAGTCTTTTTTAAAAAAACGTAAACTCTTAGAGCAAGTTAAAAAGGCAAATATAAAACATAGGAACACAATCATATTCTTCTTAGCATTCTCTTTTTAATTTTAGGATTTACCTTTTTACCTTAGCATATGTAAATAATCTGAGTATAAAGAAAAGAAAAATAAAAAGTTGACTCACCTTTATTTATCATTACATCAGGCCTATATCTAGACTTTACTTGACCTGGTATGATAAGAATAAGTTCTAAAAAGGAAATTCTAGTACTTCACCACCAAATAAAGAAGAGTGTAACAGAAAGCATTATAACAGAATCCATAATGTAAAGAAGAGTTGTTATACCAATTTTTGTCCAGGAGACATCCTCCCTTTCTATTTTGCCAAATTTGAACTCTGGCTTTTATGAAAGGTATTTGTTTGGGCTAAAATTTGGAATCTAGCTAATGTCACCATTAGCTTTAAATTAACTAAGAATTCCTCTTTATATTAAACTTTGTAATGGATTGAGAGGATTCACTTGTGTGGTCATTTTCCAGAGATGCCATCCATATGTTTGAAAGGTAGCTATGATTTGTCAATGTAGTGAATATCATGATGCAGATGCAGATGTTGACTTGCTGTTTGTAATATGTAATATCGGTCCAATACACGTGTTCTAATTTGGAGGTACACTCTGACAATGACTTTGATTTGAAAATAGGCTATATATGAACCAGCTGTAAGCTGTGGCTATGACTATTTGCTTCAGTTTCCTAAAGTTAAATATACATTAAATTACATGGAAAGATCATTACAACAGGCTGTTAAGAGAGAGAAAAATGGGGGGGGAGAGAGAGAGAGAGGAAGAGGGAAGGAAGGAAAAAAGAAAGAAAGGGAAGGAAGGAAGGAAAAATGAAAGAAAGGGGAGGAAGGAAGGAAAAATGAAAGAAAGGGGAGGAAGGGAGGGAGGGGGGAAGGAAGGGAGGAAGGGAGGAAGGGAGGAAGATTTTTTTCCAATGTAGACAATTTTTATTGGCAGGTGTTAAAGAGTGCAAAGTAGTAATAGATCCAGAGGGAGGGAAAAGGAGGTGGGGTATGGCAGCCCTCCCCTCAGTGTGGGCCCTGTGACCAGGCTGGTGCGCCCAGCACCCTCTTAAAAAAACAACTCCTAGGCTGGAGTGCTCCTCGCCATACAGGGAAAGGCACTTGGACCTGCCCCAGGCTGCCTGGCTCCTGTCCACTGTATATGGAGACCCTTCAAAAGGAAAGCTCCACAGCTTGGAAGAGTGGTGTTAGGGCACTGAGCTAACCCTACCCTTCCTCAAATCCATTTATCTGCCTTATGCTTCAGTTTCCCCGAGGGAGAGAAGAAGAGAAGAAGGAAATAAAACATAAAGAACGAAAAGGTGATTTTAAAAGAATATTTTAAGCACGATCCAATTTATACACACTCACACACAAAATGACTGGAAGGATATACATAAAGCTATTTAACAGTAGTTATCTCTGAATAGTACACCATGAGGGCAGGGATTCTGTTTTACTCACTCTTTTATCATTAGCACCTACCAGGAGGTAATGAATATATTTTTTGAGTCCCTGTTGCTGAGTTGTATTCTGTGTGCATTTTTCTATTTTCTAAAGTTCTTTACCATGAACATACACTACATTTATAATAATGAAAGAGAATATTATTTTAATAAAACCGAATAGTCTGCTTTTATCTAAGTCAATTTGTCAACTGGTCTATCCAGAAATTAAAATAAAATGAATTTAAGAGGACTAGGAGATGTCTAATTGTTTTCTTGCAGTGTCTGCTCACAGAAACATTTTGCACAAAGAGCTGGGTGAACTAATGAAAACTGCTCCCAGGTCCTCCTTCCAAGCCTGAGTGTCCGAGGTCAGTGACCAAACTGGTATGATGGAATTTCCTCCACAGTGAGATAAAACCCAGGATCTGTCCTCTTTAGAAGACAGAGTGCACTTGCTATTCCTGCTCCATGGGGTCTCGGGGTCAGGACTGCATGGACATCTTGATTCAGAAACCTCGATTCAGCTGGAACAACTTCACAGCAATGGATATGAGAGCAAATTCCCTTTCAAGGGGGAAAGAGGGAACGATTACTGAGAGTTGCTAATTGAGAAACGGCTTGGCAGGGGTGGGGAAAAATCGTTTTCATGACAGGCCAAAGGGTCATGGATTGAACCCCTTGAGTGGGTCAGTGACCATTCCTTGACATCCTAGTGATAATTTTTCCTTCAATTTGCTGAGAAAAATCTACTGTAAGTGCTGCTCATACACATGCCATAACATACATGTAATTATCATTATTTAGTTCTATCCCTGTTATAACTATATTTCAAAGCTTGTTATAACAAACAGCTTAACCCAAAAAGGAAATTCTGTGCTCTGGTTTTCATGTTAATGAAATATTAGTGATAGTTCCACAACATTGGTCACTCACTGGCTATGATAGAGATTAGTGTGCTTAATACAGCTGGGTCTCTTTTCCTTCCTGGACTTATGGGAAGACCTCTCAACCTCCCTTGGTCATATTGGGAAAATAAGTGGTTCTGGTGAATAAACTCTGAACTAACATTCAGAGTTATGAGTTCTCTTTGTTGTCTCTTGTCTTGTAGCAGCAAACTCTTGAGTATCTTGTTGAGGTGGTGATGTCAGGTGGTGGACCTTAGTCAGCCTGCATTCCTGAGTGACTATGTGGAGCAGGTCCTCCTGCCACCCAACATTGTATATGTTGTGCTGAATTAAGTCAGAGATTTAGGGGATAATACGTTGTCACAACATAATGTACCCTTTACTGACTAATATACTGACAAACATATTGAAGACCTTCTCATTTATGCCCAATAAGAGAGGAAAATCCCCAAATGCCAACATTTATTTGTGCCCCATCAGTGTGTCCAGGGAACATACAGTTTTTGATGGACGTATGAATGTGATCTCTCTTCTTTCCTGTGCCAGTGACTCAGATGAATGATGGAATTCATTCTTTTATTCAACAAGTAAGTATTGAGCATGGCACTTTCTAGGTGCTGCAAACACAATACTTAACAACAGAAAAGGGAAGCGGCTGTGGCTCAATCAGTAGGGCTCCCGTTTACCATATGGGAGGCCCCGGGTTCAGTTCCTGGGGCCTCCTGGTGAAGGCAAGCCCACCCGCATGGCGTGGTTAGCTGACCCAGCGAGCGCGAGCAGCAAGGGGGGGATAAATGAATAAATAAATAAAAATCTTTAAAAATAAATAAATAAATAAATAAATAGACCTTTAAAAAAAAAAACAGAAAATATGCCTACCCTTATGTAAATTAGATTCTAGGCGCGTGAGATCAAAAAGAAGCAAATGAAAAAGGTAGTAATTCAAAAAGTTAAAAACTCTATGAACAAAAATAAAGCAGAGAAGGGGGATATGGTGTGTTAAGGCTGAGGAGGAGGAGAAATTATGGGAGACAAGGTCAATTATAGGAGAAAGAGTGACCATATTCACATTATGTCGTATACCATATTCCCATTATCCACAACAATGCCTTGCACCACATTGGTCTTCAATGAATGAAGACCAGAGCATTGGAGTACCCTAAATATCATAGTATGACCTCTCAGTTTCCCTTCAGTTCATGTCTTGGATTAGTCTTATACCACTCTCTATTTATATCTGACCTTGAGGACTTGCCCCATGTCCTTCATTGCCCCATAAATTAGGAATGGCAGGTGCTGACTTCAGAAAAGAAATAGATCAGCCTCTGTTAGAGATATTCCCTAGACCACTTCCCTGATAGCTCACTCCCTGTTCCTATTCCAAACTGGGCTTTGTTGGGCTCTTGAATATTGGTTCCATTTTTCTCCACAAGCCTGCTCCTCCTTCACTGTACACATTGCTGATATTTAAACTTTCCAGTTAACTCTCAAGGACTCTTCTCATTCCCTGAATTAGAGATGTCAGTTGGTTCCTGCTCACACACACTGATTTTTTGTTTTTTTTGTTTTTTTTTTTTTACAGGGAGGTTCTGGGGATCCAACCCAGGTCCCCAACCATTTGAGTCACGCCCATCCCCACACACTGACTTTTAAGGGAACCTTTTCTGCCCTTAATCCTGATAACTGAACAACTACATATTATACCACATGATTGATTTTCTCTTCAACCCTCCTCTCACTCTTCCCCTTCCTTCCCCCTCAAAACCCGGGTTTCAGGTAATTAGGCTAAAGGTGGGAATCTGGGCTAGGCAAATCTTTAGTTTACTAGAATAAATTTAAAAAGATGAGCTGGAATAACTAAATTCTCTCTCTGAAATTTGATTTAAGTCATGTTGCATAGAGACGTGCCAGTTGGTGGTAGGAGTTAAAGCTGAAAAGAAGTCATGAAGCTGAGTTGAGTTCATGGCATGTTACAGTCACATGTAATCCAAAATTGTGGGGCAGTAGAAACTATGAGTAAGCAGAAAAAGCCTCATAGCAGAGAAAGGAAAACAAAGCAGACACCCGAGGTGGATCCAGCGGGGTGGGGGTAGAGGCACAAGCATTCCCTAGATAGAGTTGTACAATGCAAGCTCTCTAGTTTTAGTTCTAATTAGATTACGACATCAATCTATAGCCCTACAACAAACACTAAAGAGAAGACTCTATTGGACATAATTTTGTGCTTCACCCCACCCCATTTGACACCCAGACCATGCCAGAGGAGATTCTGTACGATATTAGCTATTCTGGACACCATGGAAACATGGGAGACTTCGGTTAATTCCCACCTCCAGGAAACAGGCCTGTAAACTGTTAATTTCAACAAAATGAGATAAATGGCAATAGCAATTCTCAAAAGTGCAGTAGGAGTATTGAGGATGATGATGCGTATCAGCAGCCACAGCTAGGAATCAGCCTGGGATATATACTGTCTCCAAGTTCCTCACCCCTAGTGAGTCAATCCTGTGCTAATGGCTAGGCTTCTTCTCTCAGTTTCTCTATTTCAGGCCTATGGGCTCCATGGGGCTTAGCACTCTGCCTTGAACCTAGTTTACTTAGTTACTACTTGATACCCAGTCTTGCTTGCCAGTTTCCTTGCTCAGAAACTTGATCTTGTCTCCTGTAATTTCTCTTCCTCCCCAGCTTTTGATGGCTAGAGTTCTTCCCTGAAAAGTATAATCACTCACATCAGGTCAAGCAAATATTAATTGAACATTGAAGGACTTTCTACCTCAGAGCCTTTGTTTTTGCTGCCTGGAACACTCTTTTTTTTTTCCATCCATCCATTCAGCAAATATTGGAGACAAAAGAAGTAGCAAGGACAAAGACCCTGAGGCTCTTCCCCTATATTCCTGCACTGTCAGTGACTGGTACAAAGTAGGTGCTCAAAAATATTTGTTGAGTGAATGAATGGATGAATCTAGAAAAAGACTCTTGGAGGAGATGATGCCTCTGCTGAGTCATGAAGGGTTTTTCATGTGAATACAGACAAAAAAGGCATTCTAAACACAGGAAACAGCATTAGTGAAAGTTCAGAAATGAGAACCAAAATAATACACAGAGCCACAAAAGTATGAACAAATTGATGCAGATATAATATTGCCCAAGTAAAATGTAACATACAGAGTAACTAGAGGCAAGGCTGGGTAGATAGGCCAGATTATGGAGAGCCTTATATGCAATGCTAAATGGCATGGTCTTTATTCAGGAGGTGAAAATAGTACCCACTGAAATGTTTTAAGCAGATACTTGGACTTTGTGTAAAGCAGAATTCTAAGATGGCCCTTGACCTTTGTATACACATATATTCTCCCATTTATTGAATCAAATACGAACTTAGGTACAGCTGTGAAGGAATTTTGCTGATGTAACTAAATTCCCATCAGCGGACGAGAAGATAGGGAGATTATTCTAGGTAAGCCCGACCTAGTAAAATGCATCCTTAAAAGGAACTGAGCTCTTCTTGGCAAAAGAGATTTGATGTCGGGGGGTTCTCTGTTGCTGCAGGGGGTCATGTGGCAAGGAATGTGGGCAGCCTGTAGGAGCTGAGAGCAGCTACTGACTGACTGAAACAGGGACATCAGGCCTACAGCTGAAAGGGACTGAATTCTTCCAATGAGCTGGAACGGACCCCAGGTTCTAGATGAGAATGCAGCTAACCCACACCTTGATTTCAGCCTCATGAGACCCTGAGCAGAGAACCCAGCTACTCCTTGCCTTCAGAATTGAGCACTAATAAATGGGTGTTTTATGCCATGAGATTTTTGGTAATTTGTTATATGCAGCAATAGAAAACTAATACAGGCTTCAACTAGCCTGTGGGGAAAACAGCTTGGAGATGGTTAAAACAAGAGACAGGGAGACAAGTTAGGCAGTTGCTGCAGTGATCCAGACATGGGATGAATACCTGGAACCACCATGATCCCACCCATCTGAACTTCCCGGAGGCCTTCTCTATGGAGCTGACCATGCCACTGTCTTTGAATTCTGTGCTTTAAAGCACATAGGAACTTGAGAGGGAACCACTTTCCATAGCTGGGTAGGCTCCCGCAGCTCCAATCCGTTGATTCCCAATTTCTTCCATCTTCTTGCCAACATGGGGTGCTGGGTCCCAACAAGTTTCCTGTCCAAGCCTCCCCAAGTTGTGAAAATAAGACATGCTACTCACCAGTAACTTCCTTTGGAGGTGTGGATATAAAGCAGTAGTTCTCAATTCTGGCAGCCCATGAAAATGACCTAGGAAGCTTTTTTTTTGTCTTAATCAAATCAATTTTATTGATACATATTAATAAAGATAAATCTACCCAAAGTGTACAATCAGTGGTATTTGGCATAATCACCTATTTGGGCATTCATCACTTCAACAATTCTTAGAGGACTTTCATTATTCCAATAATAAAAATAAACAAAAACCAAACAAACAAAACTCATCACCTCTCAATCTCTATGCTCTCATAGCTGCTATTCTTTTTCCTTCTCTCTAGTATATTTGTATTTATATTTTGTAAAAAGTCTTATATATGCAATATCACCCATATTCATGTTTTACATGATGTTTTACTATCTTATACAACCTCATGTTATAGTTTCTAGCTTTCCTTCTAGTCATATACATGACCTTAGGATTTTCCTTTCAATCACTATCATACACATATGATAATAGCTCTGCTAGTTACAAACACCATGCTATGCTTTCACCATTTCTATTCATTTCCAAAGATTTACAAACAACCTTTTTACCAATTCTGCACAGATTAACCCTCGGCTTTCCATTTTCCACCGTCCTTCTATTTTCTGGTTCCTATATTCTAACTATTAACTCAATGAATTTACACAATGTATTTAGTTTATAATAGTATTTGTCCTTGTGTTTCTGGCTTGCTTAACTCAACATAATGACCTCCAGGTTCATCCATGTTGTCATATGCTTTACAACTTCATCTCTTCTTATCACTGCATAATATTCCATGGTGTGTATACCCCACAATTTGTTTACCCATTCATCAGTTGATGGACACCAGGGTTGTTTCCAACTTTTGAGAATCATGAATAATGCCACTATGAACATTGGTGTGCAGATGTCTGTTCATGTCTCTGCTCTCAGTTCTCTGGGTATATACTAGGAAGCTTTTTAAAATATATATGTATTTGTCAGCCAAAGCGGTGCTGATGCAAAATACCAGAAATTGGTTGGTTTTTATAAAGGTATTTATTTGGGGTAGAAGCTTACAGTTACCAGGCCATAAAGCATACTTCCCTCACCTAACTCTATGAGGGGTCTGGCTTTCTGGGTTCCTCTCTTCCCGGGGCTTGATTCTCTCCAGGTTCAGCTGCTTGTTCTCTCCACAAGGCCAGCTCTAGACTATCAGGTGAATGGCTCGTCTCTTTTTCCGGGGCCTTCTCTCCTTCCTCACGACCAAGCTCCTCTGTATGCTTACTTCTTGGGGCTCCAGCTCAAGACTCCAATCTCAGAACTCCAACTCAAAACTCCAACTCTGTCCTTTACCATGTCTTTTATCTTTGATTCCCCACCCACCAAGGGGCGGGGCTCAATGCCTATTGCCATGTGTTGCAGCAAGATGGCTGCCTACGTCTGTGAGGGTTCAGGCTTCCTGGGTTCCTCTCTTCCCAGGGCTTGCTTGTCTCCGGGCTCAGAGCCTCTGCTATCTGTACAAGGTCAGCTGTAGACTATGAAGCTTTCTAGGCTTTGTCTCGCTCCACAAGACCAGCTGTAGACTATCAGGCAAACAGCTTGTTTCTCTTCCCGGGGCCTTCTCTCTTTCTTCATGACCAAGCTCCTCTGTGTGTTCACTTCCCCAGGCTCCAGCATTAAAACTCAGCATCAGAACTCCAACTCAAAAATCCAACTAACTCCTCTCCCCTGCCATGTAGTTTTATCTCTGAGTCCCCACCCCTTGGTGGACTCACCATCCTACTGACGTGGCCTAATCAAAGCTCTAATCATAATTTAATCATGCCCAGAGGAACAGACCAGTTTACAAGCATAATCCAATATCTATTTTTGGAATTCATAAATAATGCCAAACTGCTACAATATATAATTAACTTTTTTGTTTTTAAAGATGCTTTAGATTACATAAATGTTACATAAAAAATATAAGGGATTCCCATATGCCTCACTCCCTCCCCCTCCCACACTTTCCCACCTTAACAACATCCTTCATTAGTGTGGTACATTAGTTACTACTGAGGAACCCAAATTGAAGCATCGCTACAAACCACAGGCTACAGTTTACATTATAGTTTACACTTTGTTCTGTACAATTTTGTAGGTTATGACAAAATATACAATGGCCTATACCCATCACTGCAATGTCATGCAGGACAAATCCAATGTCTCAAAAATGCCCCCATATTACACCTATTCTTCCCTCTCCCATCCAGCCCAATCCCTCAGAGATTCTGATCCAACTGGGCCCCTGGCATTTGGCCTTTTTAAAAAAGCTTTCTTAGTGAGTCTAATGTGAAGCCATTAGACTTGAGAACAGCTGAAATAGAGCCTCAGCTTGACGGTATAGGATTTAAGAAATAAGAAGAAAAGACCATTCTCTCAACTATCCTTATGATAGCATTATAAGATAGATTTTCTCCTTCTCCCTCTTCTCCTCTTCCTTCTCCTACTAGCTTTGCCAATAAGGAAACATCATCATTATTATCATATTATTATAAAATGTTACTCTCAAATTAACATTTTATTATAAAAATGACTTCAGGAAATGACAAGAAAACTAAGACTCAAAAAATTTAAACAACAGAGACATTGTGGAGTAAGCTCAATCTTAAACCCATCTCCGTATCCTAATTCCTGAGTTTTCTCTATCGACACCATTCCATAAGGAACCATAAAGAACATTTTTACCTCTCTTTACATAAGCCAACATCTGTTGAGCACTGACTATGTACTAGGCACAGTCAAGTATGTTTCTGATTTCATTTGATCCTCACATTGATGTTATGTGGTGAGAATAAATACCTCCATGGAACAGATGATAAAACCATCGTTCAGAGTGACTCAAGAACTAGCTCGGGTTCAAACAACAACTAAGTGATTAATTCAGAATATAAGTCCCAGTCTTCTGATTCCAAGGCCAGTGGTCCTCCTGGACTGCACTCACTTGAACCTTAGTGACAGAAGATTCTGGCAAAGGCAGAATACCCTTGGTTGGAAGACTTGAGTGCAAATAAAATCATGAAAACAACTCTCACTATTTCAAGTTTCTCTCCCACCATTTTGGACACTCGCACAAATTTTCCCAATGATTCTAAGCTCTCATTTGCCACCTGAACTATAAGTGACAAGCTGCACTTTATGAGAAAAATTGCTAATAAGGACATGCAGGCCTTCCAAGAGCAGTGGTCCTGAGAAGAAACTGTATTCCAAAAAAAAAAAAACAACCAAAAAAATATCAGCATACAGACAAACATTTATATATATTACATGTATGTGAATATGAGTGAGAAACACAAGACATCTGTGTCCAAAAATACTCATTATGATTATTCTGGGAGGGCAGTGGCTTTTTTTTTAATCTTCTTTTTTTTTCTTTCTAATTTTTCCACAATGAACATGTAATACTTTGTAGTTAGGAAAAAGTTAACAAATGATGAAAATAGAGAAGAAGGTAGTTTCAAAAATTCCACTTTTTTTCTGACTTATCTACCCTCCTGTCATGCATTAGCAACCAACCCCACTCTTCCAAAGCTTATTTGGTATGAAGCCCAAAGAAACTCTCCCCTTATTTTTTCAACACATTTATTTAAGATTGCAGCCACTGATTTCTCCTGAATACGAATAAATTGCCCCTGGTGATAGAAGGGTAAGTAATACTCTCCCTCCATCTTCAAGAAACTCACATCTAGGGTGAAAGACTAATTGGTTATTATTATACAGCATAAGTATTACAATACTTCTCATCTTGAGAAAAATGTCTCCATGGCTCTACTTTGCTTTAATCTGGAATAGTTTACACCTGGCAGTTGCTACATGATGTGAAAATCATACAAATCTGTCTAGAAACAGCATGCATATTTATGGAAAGAAATAGAGGGGGGAAATGTCAGTGGTGGAAGACTGGACTTACATTTGTGAACTATGCATAGGGTGACCTTTGCATTTATCATCCAAACCTTTCAGACCCTTCTGAGAATGGAAAAAGGAGGGATTAACAATTATCCTGGGACAACAGACATAAACCCTAGTCTGTCCAGGGAAATGGGAATATTATGGTGACCCTCATCAGGGATTAAGGAAGAGAATCAATCAAGGCTTTGTTCTTTTGAGATGACTTCTCAGAGAATCAAGGCTCTTTACTCACCCTGGGTTTTTCTGTAACAATACTGACATAATTCCCATTCACTTTATTTGCATCATTCCACGCACAGACCACTGGTCTTATGTGTTCACCATGTGTATACCAGGACATTTCTACCAGCTTCGCCTTCCTAGCGGGACTCCCAATTCCACGCCTGCACCTAGAACACCTCTTTCTGAGTCTCAGCAGTCATACCTCTGGGCTTCCCTTAAGCGCCTGAGTGCCGGCAGGGGCAGGCCTAGTTGCAGCTGCAGAGACAAAGGGCAAAGGGCCCTCTGGAGCTGGGTGAAGGGTAAAGAGCCGTGGCTCAGCCATGGCTGCTCCTATGCATTCCTCCCAGAATACAATTTAGGGGAGTAATGAGGGAGCCCTGTCGTGTTCACCACTTGCAGGCTTCATCAGGGCAAAATTTCACTTGGCAGGTGAAGGCAGACAGATGCACATTTCCTTCACCAACTAAATATTCAGCATGACAGGTGTGTTCCCCATCAGGAAAGGCTGCATACAGAACGTGTTGTAACCCACGAGGTCTTCCCCACTTCACGCTTCCTGCTTGGCTGAGTTCTAGGAGATGATATTCCTCCTGCAGTTCTGTTCGGGTAGTCAACCCCCAAAGTTATGGCCATCGGTATCGTTGGGGAGATAATTTAAAGGCTTTTGGCTTTAAATTAAGAATGCATTACAATAATAAAATGTTTTCTTCAAGTTTATTGTTATTCTGCCTAAGGGATCTTTGGGGAAATGCAGGATAAAAACTATGGAGAGAAAGATTCCCGTCACTATGGAAACAGATTCATTTATTTTTATGGGCTGATTTCTAATTCCTCTCTCTGGGCACAGCTCCCCTAACTTCTGATGCAAGGAGATTATGCTCATTCAGAGGATCTTTTGCTGCTTGTGGTAGCATTTCCTGTTTATTTGCAGAGAAGAGTGGTAGGGAATGGAGGGCTCCAAATAGCCAAGATGTATAAGAATGTCTTTCCAAAGGTTTGAGTCCAATTGATTAGAGTGAGGAGAGCCAGATTCAGAATTCACTAACAATATAGGAAAATGCAGCCCTTGTTACTAGCTTGCCATCAGCTCTTAAAATTGCTAAATCACAGATAGCAGGGTTCAAAAAGCATAATTTGCACATGAGATTCTATCTGCTGGCTGTGTTCAGCCTAGAACCTATTGACATATAACTGTGTAGGAAAATATCAGGAATGGAGGCATTCTTTTGGAACCACCATTTATTTCATGCCAATTATTTTTAACTACTCAGGTCTTACTATTTGCAGAGTTTACATTCTTTAATGGAATGTTAACTTCTCTTGGCAGCAGTATTTTTTGTGTGTGGATAAGTTACAGTGTCTCAATTCCCCTATTAGAAAAATGGTGATAGTGTTATCTAGCAACTTCCAGGAACAAAGGAGGACTGTGATTGATACCTGCGATTATGCTGAAATCTCAGCTGGCTTGAGAAGTGTTAGAGATATAAATAGCACATTGATGACTTCATTCACTCTGCTTTAACAGATCCCTGTTGTTTGCTTCCATGTAAATGACAACATTCCTGGTCATCCAATGTCCCATGGTGCAATCTCACAACCTGTGAGGAAGGCCAATCAGGGATCTTTTTTTTTTTTTTTAAACAAATCTATTTTATTGGTACATATTAACAAAGCATACAATTCATTCAATGTGTACAATAATAGTATTTGGTATAATCTCATAGTTGTGCATTCATCATTTCAATCATTATTAGAGTATTTTCATTATTTCAACAATAATAGTAAACAAAAAATGACAAACAATAAACAAGAAAATTCCTCACCTCTCTGTTTCCACTTCTTTTATATATATATATATATATTTTTTTTAAGAGGTGCTTAGATTACCGAAAATATTACACAGAACACCCTGGGATTCCCATGTTGCCCACCCCCCACACCTCCCACCACTTCCCACACAAACATCTCCCACAAGTGTGGCCCAGAACCCTCAATGGACTTACACATCCTGGGGCCTTGCCACCAACCATAGACCACAGTTCACATCGTAGACCACACTCTCTCCCACACAGTTCTGACTGGTGTGTGCTGATTTAAAATGGCCTACATCCATTGCCACAACGGTACTTAGGACAACCTCCAAATCCCAAAGAAGCCCCTCAGGATTGGGGGAAGAACTATGGGCTAGAGTGGACTTGATGGCATTCTGTTGTACACATATGGTGATTCTAGCAATGGAAGAAATTATAACAATGAGGTGGAGCCAGTGGCCACTTGACACTTTTGGGGCAGGGAGGGGACGAGTAGTTGAAATACAGGGGCTTCTTTGGGATTTGGAGGTTGTCCTGAGTACCAATCAGGGATCTTTGCACCAGAATTTGTTCAGGGCTGTGGAATGCAGAATGGAATCCTGCATGCAGAACTGGTGGAAAGAGAGGTGGAGCAACCCATCCATCAAGTCTGACTGAGCATCTGTCACTCCTCTCGCAGTCGACTCAGACAGTAACCATCAGTCCTGGAGAGCGATTGGAGCAAAGCCAGAGAAATCGTGATTCAGCAAGTTGGGGTTCAGGTAAAGTTCAAAGATGGGTGTGTGTGTGTGTGTGTTTGTGTGTGTGTGTCTGAAGAAGGCCATGTGTATGGCAAAAGACTTATTAGATTGAGTTCCCTCCCCAATCTCTAATATAGAGATAAGACGATTTAAAGAATTGTTTTAAAAATGCCTAGATGCCATGGTTTCATATTGCCCGACATTTGACATCTGGAGAAACCTATATGTCTGAACAATTTCTTCATCATTATGTTTGACACAGATGCTTCCCCTAGCTTACTTCAGTGTGACTATTTACACAGCCCTCAGGGGGGTGTTTACCCCGTTTACCTGCCTGCCTATCCAAAGGACTCTAAGTGATACTGAAAGCAGTATTTAGAGTTGGGCAAAAATGTGTATAGGAGAAGACTAAATAACTAAGACTGAGCTCAATGAGTATGTGCCATAATACCGTTATTCCCAGGTTACATTTTTTCCAAAGTGGATGCAGGAGGGTGATGTGTAATTGGAGGATTTGGGTGAAAGTATTCATATTCCTCTGGGTTAGAAATAAAAGCCTAGACATATCCATATAATAGAAGTATGGAGCAATGACACACTAAACAAGACATTTAAAGAGTCTTCATTTTAAGCCAATAAACATATATTGAAGGATATGTGCAAGATACTTTGCAAGAGACAAGTGTAACACAGTCCTTTCCTTCAATAACTTTATAGTCTAGTTCAATAACTTTATAGTCTATTGGAATAAACAGACACAAAAAGCAATGAATCATTGGAAAGAGGAAGGGGGAAGGAGGAGTCTAAGATGATGCTAAGATTCATATTTGAGTGATTAGCAAGAAATAAGGTTTATCAGATATGTGATTTCCAAATATTTTTTCCCAATGAGTCGGCTGCCTTTTCACCCTTCTGACGAAGAAGTAAGGGAAGATGAACGTATCCTTTCAAATATTACAAAAGCAACATGTGCTCACTCCTTCCCACCACAGCCCCATCCATGGAAATAATATCAACAGTCTTCTTTCTATGTGTCTATTCAAGCACACAATTGCATACACATATAGGTTTTTTATTATTATTATTACTTTGGTTTTCTTTTTACAATAAGGAGATGATATTATAGATATTACCTTGCAAGTTGCTCCTTTAGAATATATTAGAGACATAATTTCACATCAAATAGATGCAAAATAGCCATAATACATAGTCATCCATTATCCCCCACTGGGCATTCAGGTTGTTCCCAATTTCCTACCACTACAAACAATAAATATTCTTACACATATAGTCCTATATAGGGAGGTTCTTTGATTTCAGTGGGATAGAGCACCAAAGTGGAATTGCTGAGTTAAGGAGTATATGTGTGGGTTTTTTTTTTTTTTTTTTTTAGGAGGTACCAGGGATTGAATCCAGGACCCCACATGTGGGAAGCAGGAGCTCAACCACTGAGCCATACCTGCTCCCAAAGGTATATGCGTTTTTAATTGTAACCCTGTCTTCCAGTTTTCTTTTTTAAGAAGAAGAAGCAATTTATACTCCACCAGTGATGTGTAGTTCTTATTGATGATGACTGACCATGAGAATTAGGATCCTGGGGGATACCTGGGAAGGAGTGGAAAGGTAGTTTAGTCTGATTTTTGACAAATTAAATCTAAGATGCCTGTCAATGCCCAGCAGGAAGTGAGATGGTTAACTTTGGCACTAAGGATCTAAGTTTGAATGAGGGCAGAGGCGATCAGGTAAAGTCATTGGAGCAGATGGCATAGCTCTGGAGGAAAGAATGGAACAGAGAAGAAAGGTGACTATAGATCCTAAGGTACATTCCCACCGCCATCATGATGCTGAATAGAAAATTAGAAATCAGTAAAGGAGGTTCAGGGTATGTCAGAGAGATAGGAGAGAAGCCAAGAGAGTGCAGACCAAGGAAAACAAAGGATAGAGAGTTTCAAGAAACAGGGCAAGGACAACGGAGCACAATATTGGGCAAGATCTTTAATCCCAGTGACCTGTGCAGTGCTATTCTTATACCTTATGGTTGGGGCAAAGTAATGGGAGTTCCAACTTCCCATTTTTTATTTAAAAAAATTTCATCTGTGTCAACTCTAAAGAATAGGGTGATGTGAGACCTATAAATATATCTTTATCCCCAAACCAGCCCCCAAATCATGACAGTTATCGGTGTTATACTCCCCGCCCCACAGGAAGCCCATTAGGGCAGTTGTTGACAAGTTGGAAAACGGACATGTTTGAGTTTTATCTCATTTCCCCTCCCTCTCCCCTCCTTGTGAGAGAAGTGCTGGTGATCACAGAACAAAGGCCCTAAATCATTCACTGGGCAGGAAAACAGCATCTAAATTATCAAAAGCTGATAATATCCGGGTTGGTAGACATAGGCTACAATGTGAATCTCACTCTTTCATCAGAGTCTCTCTCTGGACAACAGAAATAGAGTTCTCACCTGCCTATCATCCAAAGTCCTTCTGATGACAAGTTTCAAATACGTCTCTGCGACACTCCACGCCATTATCTACATTGTACACCTCGTGACTTTGCCCTTCATTGGAGGGGGGACCACAGGCAGGAAGTGACTCTGTTATAAACAGGCACACTCATGTACACACTTAACATGTTTCAACCTCCTGGGAACACTTTTAACCCCCCACCTCCACCCACTCATTTCCTTTATTTAGTGATGACCCAACCCTGTCAATGGAGCCAGCGACATATATAGAAAACACGTCAGAAGGAAAGAACATCTATTTCATGATCTGACTAGGCCATATCCATGCTGGCCTGGCAAAATATTTGTGGAATAAAGCATGCTTTTCACCTCTGACCTCAAGGAGTTGGGTGATGCATACGTATCAAATGCTGCCCCTCAGACAGGTTTTTAGGAAGATGGTGTTTGCATAACAGTGATAAAGGCTACCAAGGGAATTGCAAATTTGATTTGACTTACAGCAGTCACGCTTCCCTCTGGAGACTTTGGAGGATTTGAGCTGTAGAAAAAAAACATCCAGCTCTTTGCACTGCCTGAAATTAGTATGGATTGACAAAATGAAATAGTGCAGGAGACTGGCAGATAGACGATAATTGCAATTGTGGGGACCAGGGTTGGTCTAGCCCAGAGGAGGAAATTATCATTTTGATTATGTTCAGGAGGATCTATTTATGAGTGCAGGCTTCCTGGTCAAGTCAGACCGAATATTTTTCTGGATATAAAAAGCAAAATTTGGATAATAAGTGAAGTCAGGTAAATTCTCCATCCGGGAGCATTTTCAGTAATTTCTGCATGATGAAGAGCAGTCTTAAAGGTGAAGAGATACTATCCACTCATATCACAGATCACGTATGCCTGCAACCTGACAGGTTTTTATCCCACATTATTTTGGCAAAGAAAGGCCAAGTCTCCACCCCTGTCGTGCCTGCGTCTCCTTTTCCTCCTGCTCTCTTTGACCGTTTGGCTCACCCCAGGTGACAGAGAGCATGGCCTTTGTCAGAACGAGGAAGTGAGAGCACGGTGGGAAGGAATGCTGGTACATTGCAGGAGCAAGGATACTTGAGCACAAGGCAACCAACAAGGCACTGGACTTTGGATTTAAACAGACAGGAGTTCAAATTCTATCTCATTCACTTCACAGGCACATGACTGCTCAAATCACATCACATTTGTTTGCTTATGTGTAAAATAAGGAAAATAATGCCCACTTAGGATTGTGGTAAGGATGAGAGGGCAAAACATATAAGCAATAAAGGAACATATCCGTGCCCACACATGCATATGCTTAGTGTTCCTGTCCTGCAATAGGCACCATCATGGTGTAATATTATGGTGAGGATCTATATAACCCTATAAATATCTGCCTATGTTGTTGGCTTCTAAGCAATGAACTACTTTTCTTTAATGGTGAATGCCCCAAATAGTACTCAAGTAATGTTCCATCCCTATTGTTTTTCTCATTAAAATCCAGAGCTTTTGTTCCTCAAGTTGTTTAAAGAGTTTGGGGGTTAGGGACCCCACTGGACCCAGGTTGGGATCTAGCTTAATTGCACCAAGGCTAGGAAATTAATGGGGTAGGAAGCCATTTCTAAATCCTTATGTGGCCCAGGGAGCCCACACCACCACGGTTTGCCCCGCTTGTCCCATAAATACTACCACAGGACCACAAATTCCCTGCCAGCTTTTTCATAAAAACTCCTGCCTCCAAATTCCACAGAAACCCAGGCTCTCTTCCTCATTTAATGTTGTTCTGGCAAAAGATCCCAATCAAGAATGCTATTTGGGGCTGAGGGTGAAGCTAAGGAAAAGTAACCACTTGAGTCACTCTTTAAATGTGAAGAGCCAGATGGGTGAGCCAATACCACCCTCTCGACATCCTACAAACATCTGTGTAGCCCCTGATCTGTTCCAAGAACAGAGCTAGGCACAGAGGACAGAGGGCTCAACAATTCACAACCCCTGAGTGTCTAGAAAGGGGCATAGACATGTGAACAAGGCTTATAACACTTAAAACATTGCCATTATTGCCCTTGATTGGGGAGGAAGAGGGTGCTGTGCGAGCACAGAGATGAAGCCTCCATCCCAAAAATGGGGGATGTTGCCAAAGGCTTCTCTGAGGAAATGATATTGAGGACTAAGCAGAAGATAGTCAGGCAAGGAGGCTGGGGCAAGGATGAGGAAGGAAGAAGGTTTCTAGCAGAGGAATTGGCACATACGGTGAACAAACGAGCTGGAGAGGGCAATGCAGAGTCACAAGCTATGAGACCAAGGCTGGGCAGGTGAGCAGCACAGGGGATCCAGCAAATGGCTTTGCAGTCAGACCTGTTATCACATTCCAGCTCCACGACCTACTCCATGCCCTCTTAGACTTTGCACAAGTTAGTCAACCTCTCACAACCTCAGTCTCCACATCTGTGAAGGATATAACAATGTCTACCTTTTGGTGGCAAAATGAAATAATGTACTAAAATTATCCAACATCTCCCCTGCCACCAACTAAACATTCAAGAAATGTTAGTTATTATTAATAATAAGTAAAAAAACACGATGAACACTTAGGTTCAGACAGCAGGAATGAGGCTGTGGAGGGAAGATGGTACCAAGAGACAGAGCTCGACTGAACTTTGGATCCCAGTGGCAGCGGGAAAGGAAAGTAGCACCATAGACTTCAGGGGATGCCATGACCAGTTAGACCATCCTGAGACTGTTCGTTATTGGTTATCAGACATATGCTCTGTACATGACAGTCTACTTAAAAGGATAGAAATGGAAACTGAGGCTCAAACAACCCACTGTTTCTCAAGTGGTGGCCTATTCATATATGAGTGGGAAAATTCTGTTCTGTGGGATGTTCTCACATTGAAAGATATTTAGCATCTCTTGCCATCACCCACTACATTCTAGTAGTTTCCTCCATCTTTGTGACAATACTTTTCTAAATCCATTGAGAACCACTATACTAGCTCATTAGCCACAGATATAATTTTATTGATACTTATTAATAAAACATAACTCAATCTAAAGTGTACAACCAATGGTATTCAGTGCAATCACATATTTATGTATTCATCACTTCAGCCATTCTTAGAGCATTTTCATTATTCCAACAACAATAATAATAATAAACAAAAAACAAAACTCATCATCCCTCAATCTCTTTCTGTTTCCCCTGCCATACATAGCTGCTATTCTTTTTCCTTCTCTCTAGTATATTTGTATTTATATTTTGTATAAACAGTCTTATATAAACCACATACATTTTAATTTGAAAGCATCTTCTAGTCAAGGAAGGTTGGAGAGGGGGATCTAGAACTTCTAAGTACAAGGCTCCAGTGAAGGTGTTTCAGAAACTACCTATGTTACAAATTCAGATTGATATTTCTTCAAAGTTCTTCCAAGGAAAAGCCAAGGTAAATAAATAATGTTCATGTTAGTTGTACCTTTCTATCCTATATCCATGTACAAAGAAGAAATAACCTCAGTAAACAGAGTAAGTTCTCACTTCTATGTAGGAATAGACCAATTCTGTATCTCTGGCAACCATACTTTGTGAAGACAAAGTTGGAGCAAATTATGTAACTGTCATAATTATAGATGTCTTTCAGAATTGTCAGCAAATTAATTTCTCAGGCTGTTATAAAGAGTTATCCGGATACTAGCTTCAGAGAAAACAAAACCTAGAGTTAATTCCTTACATCATCTCACCAAAATGATTCAAGGCTGATCAGATTTGATCGTCTTTTTTCAGTACTATTACTGGGAGGATGAAACTCCCATTTCTCCATACGTCCACCACCCACCCCACCATCAGGGAAGGATGAAACACCACAGCATATGCCATTAAGGAGGTAGCCTGAGTCTCCAGCCCAGGGGAGGGGTTGGCAGATACCAAGTTCCATTGCAGAATCACTTTCTACTGCCCATGTTGGATTCAAGTCACCCTCTACTCTGTTATACCAGTATCCCCAGACTACAACCAGAGCAGCTTTGAGAACTGCAAATCATCTGGGCCCCTGGGAGTGCAGATGAACTCTGCTCCAAGGCCAGAGTTGCTGGCCAATCTGCCTCTATTGCACTGTCTCCAGGCAGGACATCCATGAAAAGCAGCCCCATATGCTGCCTTACCTTTCAATAGAGAGCGGCTCTGACTGGCCAGGCTGCTCACCCCTTTTCAGCTTCTGTTCATGCTTTTAATGAGTAAATGAAGATGAGAGCCAAAGCCGGAGGGAGGATAATCAATCCTTATGTTCCCCAAGCACTAGCCATGTAAGCTTTGCTGGTCAAAAGGATTGCTGTATTTTATCTAAAGGTAAAATGATGTAGAGTTTGAAAAGAGAAATGATGTAGAGTTTGAAAAGGATTTTGAGATATTTGGGATAGATAAACAAAACTGCTATAGGTGTTTCAAAAATTCACAGTGATAATTCACCTTCTGGCTCTCCAGCCGGGTTATGTGCTAACGGAAGAATGTCAACAGAGAAATATGCTTGGGAAAGTGTGTGACAGTACCCAGTGTGTGCATACACAGCTGTGACCTCAAGCCAAGGCTCACTGGTTTGCTTTCCTCATTTTCTTTCTTGGAAAAGTGAAAAAAAAATGATAATAATTTTCTCACCCCAGCAATTTCTTTGTGTGAAATATGGAAATAAAGGCTAAATCAGATAAGTCAATTTAAAAAAGACAATGGTATATAATGAAAAATGTTTTAATGGCATAAAATACATCTGACCAAAGTATAATATAGCAGTATGTCCTATAAGAGTTTCCAAACTTGGCTTACTTTCCTCATTAAGATTAAGGCAGTATAAGGGTGGACATAGAGATTTTTGACTACTCAAAGGGGGGAAAGAATAGTCTTTTCAACAAATAATGCATATCCCTATACCAAAGAATGAAGTTAGATCCTTTCCTCACATCATACACAAAATTAACTCCAACCAGATCATAGACCTAAATGGAAAAGTTAAAATTATAAAACTCTTAGAAGAAAATGTAGGAGTAAATATTTGTGACCTTGGATTAAGCAGAGCCTGCTTATATTTAACACCAAAAGTACAAACAACAAAAGGAAAAATAGATAAAAATTTCAAAACTAAAAACTTTTGTGCTTCAAAGGACACCATCAAGAAAGTGAAAAGATGACCCACAGATTGGGAGAAAATGTTTGCAAGTTATGTCTGTGATAAGGGATTTGTATCCAGAATATATAAAGAACTCTTACAGACAAATGACTCAATTTAAAAATGTGCATAGAATATAAGTAGACCTTACTCTAAGGAAGATATACAAATGCTTGTGAAAAGATGCTCAAAATTATTAGTTATTAGGGAAATGCAAATCAAAACCACAATAAGATACCACTTCTCACCAACTGACTACAATATAAACACAGATAATAACAAGTGTTGACAAGGATGTAGAGAGACTAGAACTCTCATACATTGTTGGAAGGAATGTAAAATAGTGCATCTGCTGTGGAAAACAAAAAGCTAAATGTAGAATTACCATATAACCCAGAAATTCCACTACTAGTCATATAACCAAGAGAAAGAAAAGCATATGTCTACCCAAAACTTGTACATAAAAGTTCATAGCAGCATAATTCATCACAGCCAATAAGTGGAAGCAATCCAAATATCCATCAAGTGATGAATGGATGAACTGAGTTATGGTAATATCAATACAATGGAACATTATTTGACAATGAAAAAGAATGAAGCCCTGACATGCTACAAAATGAAGGAACCTTGAAAACAAGCTAAATGAAAGAAGCCATACACAAAAGGACAAACATGGTAAGATTCCACTTATATAAAATGTCCAGAATAGGTAAATCTATACAGACAGAAAGTAGATTAGTGGTTGCCTCAGGTTAGGCACGTTGCAGTTGGAGGAAATGGGCAGTGATTGCTAATGATTATGGGTTTCTTTTGGGGGTAATGAAAATATTATAAAATTGATTGTGGTGATCATTGTACAACTCTGTGAATATACTAAAAATCCATTGAATTGTACACTTTAAATGGGTGGATTGTATAGTATGTGAATTATAGCTCAATAAATTTGTTTAAAAAAAATAAGGACACTCCCCAAACAAAAGACACAAACTGGCAGAATGAATAAGAAAATATAAGCTGTCTACAAGAGACTCACCTTAAACACAAGGATACAAATAGATTGAAAGTGAAAGGCTAAAATAAGATAGTCCATGCATGCAGCAACCAAAAAAATCTGAATTAGCTATACTTATATCAGATGAATTAGACTTTAAAAGCAAAGCTATTATTGGAGACAAGGAAGGTAATTATATACTAATAAAAGGGGCAGTTTTCTAGGAGCAAATAACAATCATAAATGCATATGCATCTAACCAGGATGCCCCAAATTACATGAGGCAAACACTAGCAAAACTGAAGGGAGAACTAGATAACTTTACAGTACTAGCTGAAGACTTCAATCACTGGATAGATCATCTGAGCAGAGGATCATAAAGAAACAGAGAGCTTGAGTAATATGATAAATCAACTAAATATAATAGACATATATAGACCACTGGATTCCAAAACAACAGGATATACCTTCTTCTCAAGTGCTCATGGATCTTTCTCCAGGATAGACCACATGTTGGTCACAAAGCAGATCTCAATAAATTTAACAAGATTGAGGGGAGCAGATGTGGCTCAAATGGTTGAGCACCTGCTTCCCATATGGGAGGACCTGGGTTCGTTCCCTGGTGCCTTCTAAAAACAAACCAAAAAAAAAAAAAAAAAAAAAAAAAAACCACAAAAACAAACAAACAACAAGAAAACAAATGAAAAAACCAACTCAGGGGAACTGATTTGGCTCATTTGGTTGAGCACCGGCTTTCTACATACAAGGTCCCAGTTTTGATCCCTGGCCCCGGTAAATAAAAAAAAAAAATTTTTTTTAAACAAGATTGAAATTATACAAAGCACTTTCTCTGATTATAATGGAATAAAGCTGGAAAGCAACAACAGGCAGAAAAAGGGAAAATTCACAAATATATGGCTACTAAACAACACACTATTAAATAATCAGTGGGTCAAAGAAGAAATTGCAAGAGAAATAAATATCTCAGTCAATGTAATACACCACATTCATAAATCAAAGAAGAAAAATTACATGATCATCTTGATTGATGCAGGAAAGGTATTTGACAAAATACAGCATCCTTTCTTGATAAAACACACCAAATTATAGGAATCAAGGAAGCTTTCTCAACGTTATAAAGGGTATGTATAAAAAACCCACAGCTAACATTGTACTCAATGGTGAAAGACTTAAAGCTTTCCTGTTGAGATCGGGAACAAGACAAGGATGCCCACTGTCACCACTGTTGTTCAATATAGCACTAGAAGTTCTAACTAGAGCAATCAGGCAAGAAAAATAAAAAACAGTGTCCAAATTGGAAAGGAAGAAGTAAAACTTTTGCTATTCACAGAATACATGATCTTATACCTAGAAAATCTCAAAAAATCTCCAACAAAGCTATTAGATCTAATAAATGAATTCAGCAGAGTGGCAGGATATGAGATTAATATTAAAAAATCAGTTTTGTTTCTATACAGTAGTAATGAGCAATCTGAGGAGGAAGTTGGGAAAAAAATTCCATTTACAATAGTGAAAAAAGAATAAAATATTTAGGAATAAATTTAACGAAGGATGTAAAGCATTTGTATTCAGAAAGCTAAAATGCATTGCTAAAAATAAATCAAAGACCTAAATAAATGGAAGAACATTCCGTGTTCATGGATGGAAAGACTAAATACCGTTAATATGTCAATTGTAAAAATTGATACACAGATTCAATGCAATCCAATAAAAATTCCAACAGCCTTTTTTAAAGAAATGGAAAAGCCAATTATAAAATTGATTTGCAAGGGTAAGGGGCCCCAATAGCCAGAAACATCTTAAAAAGGAAGAATGAAGTTGGAGGACTCTCACTTCTGGATTTTAAATCATATTACCTATCTACAGTGGTAAAAACAGCATGGTCCTGGCATAAAGATAGACACATAGACCAATGGAACCAAGTTGATGGTTCAGAAACAGACCTTCACATCTATGGTCAAGTGATTTTTGACAAGACTGCCAAGCCCACCAAACTGGGGTTAGAACCATCTATTCAATAAATAGTGCTGGGAGAACTGGATATCCATACCCAAAAGAAAGCAAGAGGACCCCTACCTCATATGTTATACCAAATTAACTCAAAATGAACCAAAGATCTAAATATAAAAGCTAGAACCATAACACTCCTAGAAGAAAATGTAGAGAAACATCTTCAAGACCTGGTGGTATGTGAGGGTTTCTTAAACCTTACACCAAAAGCATGAGCAATGAAAGAAAAAAAATGGATAAAGGGGACCTCCTCAGACTTAAACACTTTCGTGCTTCAAAGGACTTTGTCAAGAAGGTAAAAAGGCAACCACTCAATAGGAGAAAATATTTGGAAACCACATATCCAATAAGGGTTTGATTTCCATGCTATGGAAAGAGATAATACAATTCAACAATAAAAGAGCAAGCAATCCAATTTAAAATGGGAAAAGACAAATAGATATTTCTCCCAAGAGGAAATAAAATGGCACATGAAAAAATGTTCAATATCACTTGCTATTAGGGAAATGCAAATCAAAACTACAATGGGATATCATCTCATTCCTCATAAATGATCAGTATTTAAAAAAACAGAAAACAAGTACTGGAGAGGCTGTGGAGAAATAAGAACACTCCTTCACTGTTGGTGGAAATGTAGAATGGTGCAGCCTCTGTAGAAGACAGTTTGATGGTTCCTCAGGAAGCTAAATATAGAATTGCCCTATGATCTGGCAATACCTCTACTAGAAATATATCCAGGAGAACTGAAAATAGTGGCACAAATATACATTTGCACCAATGTTCATAGCAGCATTATTCACAATTGCCAAAAGATGGAAATAACCCAAGTATCCATCAAGCATTGTATGTGGTATATACATACAATGGAATACTATGCTTCTGTAAGAAGAAATGGAATTGGGACACATAGGATAACATGGATAAACCTTGAGGACATTATGATAAATGAAATAAGCCAGACACAAAAGGATAAATATGAACTAAATATAAAGAATAAACACATGGAGTTAAAACCTAGACTATACATTACTAGGAGATAGGATGAGGACTGAGAATGTATGTAGAATACTTAATGTACGTAGAATTTTCAATTAGCTTGATTGTAAATGTGTGGAAATGGATAGAGTTGATAGTAATACATTATAGTGAGTATAACTAACATGGCTGGTTTATAAATGGGATTGTGGCTGAAAGAGGTAGTTTAGGGATATAAATGTCAATTAAAAGAAAGCTAGAGAATAATCTAGAGACTGAATAACAGTGAACCTGGAGGTAGATAAGGATGTGGTTAATAATAAAAATACAGGAATGTTCTTCTATGAACTAGAACAAGTGTACACCAATATTACAGGATGGTAAGAATATACTGATGCATGGGAAAAATACAATTACTATAACTTAAGGACTATAGTTAATACCAATATTGTAATATTTTTGTATCAATGTCAAAGAAGATAATATACCAATGCTAAGGGGCAATAATAAGGGGTTATGGGATTATTTTCTCTTGGACTAAGGAAAACGTTCAAAGGTTTACTGGGGCGATGACTGTACAATTCCGTGATGAAAGTGAGAGCCACTGAGTATACAGTTTGGACAGAATGTCTAAGACATAGGACTGTATAACTAGTCCAGTCCATATCGCTATCTCTACAGCAGACATAGGATTTAAAGGAGGAGTTGAGTTCCTTGCCCAGGTCAAAAGCTGGAAATTGGGCAGAGCTAGAATTTAAACCTCAGTCCACTCAAGTCCAGAATTGCCATTCTTTCTGCTAAATCTTGCTGACCCCATCATCAGTTCCTTGGGCTGATTCTTTAATGCATCTCTGGGATCTACCCTTCTTTTTCCTTTCCCATGTACACAATGCTTGCCCAATAATCTGATAAACTCACACCAGGATTTCTCTAGGGATTTCTGGTTGGACACCTTCCCATGACTCATCCTCACTCCAAGCCACCTTGCAATCACGAGCTTCCTCTTTTATAAGAGACCATGGCCATCATAGTTCTCCATCATTTGGGAACATGTAATGCCTATGGTACCAAATCCAAATTCCTCAGTCTGGAATATGTGGCTTTCCATAATATATCCTCTAGCTCTGGCTGCACCCTAGAATCACCTGGGGAGCTTTTAAAATTCTGTTGCCCAGGCTACATTCCAGACCAATTAACTCAGAATACCTGGGGGAGGGAACCAGGCATTGGTGTTTTTCTAGGGCTCCCTAGGCAAAGCAGTCAAGATGGAGAAACACTGTGATAAGCCGGGTCAACTCCAAAGCGTAATTACCAGTCTAATCTCTTTATTGTCCTTCATATCTACCACTTCTGTTCCCACAATCCTACTCATTCCTGCTGCTGAGATTTTGCTTAGGCAGAATGCCTTCTCCTTTCCCCTATGATGATTCAGGCTTTCCCAACCTGCCAATCTTGCTCATCTCTACCCATGCCAGAAAGACATCCTTGAACAAATCCTGTATCTAAAAATGCACTTGAGTCTCAACAACTTGATGGAGCACATGGTACTACAATACATTTGGTTAATCTCTAACTAGTTTATAAGTAACTAGTTTACATGATTTTCCAATCATGTAAAATATTACTACCAAGATCTTTTCTTGTGTACTTTGTTATTCCATTGACATTTTTTCCAATTTCTTAGTGCCTTGCACCCTTAACATCTAGCTTGTGCATTTGTTTCTTCTCTCTGAAATCTGACTTTCTGGTGTCTCCGACTTTTATGCTTTTGCTCTCTGTTCCTTAAATAGACCCTCATATATTTTCATTCCTCTGTGTTCAGGTTACTGTTGTTACCTTGGCCCAGAATTTTCACCCTCCAATCTTGCAAGATTTTACTTCTCTTTCAAGGCTTCCTTTTCTTTCAATGCTTCAATGATTCTTCCCTAGCCAGACAGAACTAAAGGTACCTTCCTTCATGTTCTTATTACACTTTATTTATACCACTCATATAGAATTTATCACAGTGTATTATAGTTAGTAGACTTCTGCCAATTTTAAATAGGAAAGCATGGCAAATGTGCGAGTTGCAAAAAGTGAATCATTCAGACAAAATAGAACAAAACTTCTGATGTTGTGTTTCCATTATAAACCTGGTAGCAAAGTACCATTTACTTGAAAGACCATTTTCACAGTTCATAATATCACTTTAGGGGGGAGGCGGGGGTAGAAGGGCTGGCCTTTGGGCAGTTGTTATTTTGTGTGCATGTCATCTGTGTAGGTGTGCGCTGGCTTCCTTTAAAAAAAGCTGCATAGAAAGGAACTGGTGAAGAGGCAAGATATTCAAAATGTGTCCCTCTCTTTGAAGTCCATCACTAATCAGAGATAAAAAGACCTTTGAACTGACAGAGGGGAGCACACCTGAAAGCATGATGCCTTAAGCAGGCCCATGTCATTACAATTTCTTTTGAAAATGTTCTAGCTTCAAAATAACCTTGGAATATTCCATTTTAAAATGTCACCAATAGAAGCAGCGACAAATAAAAATTCCACATTCAGGAGGAGCTTATCAATAACAGATTCCAGATCCCTCCTCTGAGAACTATACTCTTTTTACAGAGGACGAAGAAGTTAATTGCACATTTCAAAATCAAATTTTCTAGTTTCTTATTCTAGTCCCCTTAACAGAGAACTGAACTCCAAGTTTCCCTCAATTT
The DNA here is from genome assembly GCA_026826555.1 of Tolypeutes matacus. Lineage (NCBI taxonomy): Eukaryota > Metazoa > Chordata > Mammalia > Cingulata > Chlamyphoridae > Tolypeutes > Tolypeutes matacus. The sequence goes on along the minus strand of JAKSZT010054466.1, from coordinate 459,495 downwards.
CCCACTTCAATGCATGACACTGATGAACTAACATGCACATTTGGAAAAGATTTCCCATCTCAGTATGATGAATCTTTCCCCCACTTCAGCCAAAGTTCTTTAAAATTGAAACCCAGGTCTTTTCCAAACAAGCATTCATACTGTGTGATTTGTCATGACTTGTCTATAATATTTCTTCAGCTCTAATCAAGTTATTCCCAGGCTAAAAAATCTTCAGTGATAAAGATGCATGCATAAGAAATGAGCAGAGATCAAATCACATAGGCTAGGAAAATAAGGAAAAGAGGAAGAATAGAGTTCCTAGGAGAGGTGGGCTTTGCACTTGTTTTGGAAAATGAGTGTATTTTGTGTATCTGGAGAGTAGAATGTGATTCTAGATAGGAAGGATTGCATAAGCAAAGGCTTAGGGGTAGAAAGAAATCTATGACTAGCAGGTTTACAGGCACAGTAGGTTGCCTACCAAACAGCCATTCTCCCCTTCCTTCTTCCAACTGGGCAGAACCTGCCTCCTGTTATAGAATCTAAAAATGCCAGCTATTCCCTCTCTCAATTGTCTTTGGAGCTAAGGCATGGATATTTAAGCCAATCCTGGCATATAAGGAATCCTGGCATATGAGGGATTCTGAGAAATGTTTCCTCTAGCATTAAAAAAAAACGAAGAAGGAGGAGGAGGAGGGGAAGAAGGAGAAGAAGAAACATGGAGGCAAAATCCTGCCTAGGACACTGTCCTGAAAGGATGCAAACCCTAGAGCTGTGGTAGCCATCTTGTACTCATGAAGAAAACACAAGAAAATTATAGTAGCTGCCGAAGAGCCTTGATAATATTGAGCCACTGAACTAACCCTGCAACTGCCTTCCTTGGATTTCTTGTTATGTGAGAAAATCTGAATGGTTTAAGCCCAGTTTAGTTGGATTTATTACTTGCTGGGTCCATTGAGGAGAATGACCTAGCTAATGGAAGAGATTATGTTGATGAAATCGAGTAAACCCAGGTTTTGTAAAAAGGCCTTTGAAGGTTTTAGCGAAAGTAATGTAGGAATGTGGGGTGATAAAAGAGAAAGAAGAGTTAAAATCAAATTCTGGGTTTCTAGAGTGGGAATCCATGGAGATGGTAATACCTATAAGGAATGGAATATGGGTATGACTTTTTCATTTGGATGGGAGAATTAATTAGTTTTCTAAGCCCATCCCTCTGAGTTTACTTAGTAGTTTGGTGAGGGATCAGCCTGCTGTGAAGAAAGATTGTTCTCTAAAGCTTCTGAGAGTGGGTCTGGGGTAACAATTGAAAGAAATCAGAAGAGAACCCTGTTAATGAGTAAAGTAGACATTAATACCTGCTGGCAAAGTAGGCATATCCATTGTTGAAATCAGACCTCAAAGCACGGAACCAGCCTTTGAAATATATCCATATGAGCTGTTGTTATATGCCAGTTTTACAATTCAATCAAAGTCTTGTGAACTGTGAAAATCTTGTATTTTTTCAGTTTGCTAGAAAAGATTCTGGGAAAGATATTCCTCTTCCTGATACTATAATGTTGTCTGACAGGAAAGCTCTGTGAGGATTTGATGCTTAGAGCTATTGTAGGCATTTTGTGATGCTGAGGAAAAGACCAAAAGAATCACAGGAACCCAGTGTAAAAAAAAATAAACTCCATTTGTTAAAACCCATGTAAGAGTTTGTTACTTGCAGCTGAAAGCATTCCTACTAATGTATGAACATTTTGGAATCAATAAAACTTGGTCTCTATCCATCAAAAGACCACCTAGATACAGGGTTTCCAGATTAAATACAGGCCTTCAGTTAAATCTGAATTTCAGATAAACAACAAGTAACTTTTTAGTATAAGTATGCCCATTCAATATTTGAGACACACTTATATTTTAAAATATTTGTTTATTTTAGATTCAAATTTAATTGGATGCCTTACATTTTTATTAGCTAGATCTAACAACTCTTCATGGAGAGTAACATGCACCTTTTAAGAGAAACAGAAAAGATTTTTAAATCCAAGACAGAAAATAGCAAACAAAACCACTCCCAGGATGAGATAACAATAATTTAAATTGTGTAGCTCTTCACAGTTTCCAGAGAACTATTTTCATAGACAATACTCATTCAGTAAACAGTTACTGGGCTAACACTATATGAAAACAACAGCCTGGCAAAATAGAAAGAGTTTATTCCTGTCTTACGAGTTATTTGCCCAAGATTACACCACTGGTAAGTACAGGAGTTGACACGTGAACTCATCTTCTGATTTCTGCTTCAGTGCTGCTTGATTATAGCACTGAAAGGTTCTCAAACTTAGCATGCCCCAGAGTCATCTGGAGGACTTGTTAAAACAAAATGTTGGGCCTCACTCAGTAGTAGGTCTTGGGTAGGGCCTAAGAAACTGCATTTTTAACAAGTTCACAGGTGATGCTGATTGGGCTAGTGCTGGGACCACACATTTGGGAAACCACTGCTATAAACAATACCAAGATAGCTCTTCCCTAGCAGGACAGAATGCAGAAGCATGTTATAATGAATGTGTTGCCTTCTTCTCCATTCTCCTTGAACACACTGGTTTCTAGTCATGGATTTAAATGGTACCCAAACAAGCTGGAGGGTTTTACTGAAGTGTGGGAGGTAGAAGTGGAATTTTCAGGGAAAGGGGGATAGATGGTGTGGGATTGTGGGTGTGTGTGCAGTATTTCTGGAGGACAAACTGCAAGGAATTTAGGAGTCTCTACAAAATTGCTCAGGTGCCTGGAAGTTAGAACTCCTGGTGACTTCATCTCTGAAATCACTTTTCTATCAGTTCATGAAACTTGGTCTTTTGGATGATAAACCAAGTACTGTCCTTCCTTTATCCAGAGTCAGTTGCATTCTCCCTCTTTCTTTTCTCCTTTCCTTGATTTCTTCATACTTCCACAGCAACCACCTTCCAGAGAGGAAGATAAAATAGAAACCGAGAATCACCAACTGTAAAGTAGTCAAGTGTGGCTGCCAAACCACACACAGGTCTGGGGTGGAAGAGAGGATGTGGAGGAGAAAGACAGCTATTTATTCTGTCTCTGAGCAGTAATTTCACTGTCTACATAAACAGTAGCTGACAGCATTAAAAACAAATACAATTATCCTATAAACATGGGAAACACGGTTCGTATCTTGGGGCTTCCCTCCATGCCCATTCAATATTTTTAAGGACCATGGGTGAGTCCTTAAAGTTTTGGGGGGACCTCCAATACTCCTCAGCCAACCCCCAACCCTACCAGGACCCCTTGTTACATTCCAGGTTAGCAACCACTTCTTGTCTATCACTTAGAATTTCTTCAGCTTTGGGAAAATGAAGGGTAATTAGTTTTGTTTTTTTAATTCTCAAAAGCATTAATGTTTCAGAAAACCACAAAGAATAATATAAACACAAACACTCATAGTGCTACAATCCAGATATAGAAACTGTTAAGATTTGGTTATTTTTCTTCCAGGTTTTAATATTTTTTTCATGATATTAAATATGACAGAGTTAAAATCCTTTTTAGCAACTCATCCCTTTCCCACTATCCTTCTCAGGTAACAAATATCATGGATTTTGTGTGATTTCTTCCATTTCATTTTCTTTTAATTTTACATATATAAAAATGCATTATAAAACAATATATGTTCTTGTTTATATAAATGTTTCATACTGTGTTTTGTTCTCTTTGTTTTCATTCAACTTAATATTCTTGAGCTCTAACCCACTGATTTAGTTCAATGATTTTAACTGCTCATTTTATTTACCTATTCCTCTATAATGGACATTTAGATTGTTTTGAGTTTTCTACTCTCATCAACAATGCAGCAATATTGCTCCTTTTACATGACTCCATGTGTACATGCACCAGAGTTTCTTTCGGTTATATTCATAAAAGTAAAATTATTGAGTCCTACTTATTGTATCTTGAATTTTCGTAGGTGCTGTCAATTTCTCTTGCAAGTAGATAGAGCAAAATCTACTCCTAACAGCAAAGCAGGGTAGCACCACTTCCTTCATGTTCTGACAACTCTTGATATTGTCTGACTTCTTAATGTTTTCAATCAGACAGATTGCAATAAAAGGTGCCTCATTGTTTTACTTTGCATTTCCTTGTAAACTCTTGAGGTTTTTCTGATTCAGATTTCCTTCCTTGTGAAGTGCCTGTTTGAATCCTTTGCCCATTTTCCTGTGAAGTTATTTGTCTTTTCCCTTCTGATTTATAGGAGTTTTTATTCTGAATATTAGTACTTTAGCTGTTATATATAAATATTGCAAATATCTTCTCCCTGTCCATTGCTTGCCTTTTCACATTGTTTATGAGTAACTTATTACTAATTAGGTAAAAAAGCAAAAGAATTAAGCAAAGGCCATGGCCTAGACACTGTCACATTCAACCCTTCAATGGGCTAAAGAAGTTGAGACTTCTTAAGGCAAAGTTGTGACCAAGGGAACCAACATTGAAAGTCTTCTCTGAGAGCCACAAATCCACTGCTCATTCCACCACAACCATCCTTCTTGTTTCCTTTTCAGAAACATTATAAAGCCATATTATAGTTAAAAGGTGCAAATAGGGAATTTATGCCATCAGAAATACTTCAGGAAGTTTGTGAGAAGTCCTGAGATTTTTATTCTGCAGAAGTGGGGTGCTATAGAAATATGCATTCGAAACAGGCTCCACAGGAGATGCTGGGGGATGCTCTTGCTGGAGGGCTGGTAGGGATCAGGGTAGGCCTGGGGGATCTCTCTTGCCTGCTAGTCTAGGCTCCATGAGGGCAGGGATTTGCCTCTTGTGATTTTTTCCCCCAGCACTAGCATAGTGCCCAACTCAATGAATATTTGTTGAATGAAACAAATGTGATAGAATGTGAACTCTGTCATATTCTATCAGCAACTGCTCATAGCTAAGAAGAGTCTTGGGAAAGCCTATACTTAGCCTCAAATTCTAAACCTCCCTCTCCTGCTGAAAGAGAGTCAGGCACCAATAATTCACTCCACATGGCAAGTGCTCTTATCTCAGTTAATTAACAGTATTGAACTTCTGCACTGACAACTGTCATCTGAAAGTACATATTATGAAAACAAATGTTCCTAATTGATGTTATAGCTATAAAATGGCAGTCCATTCAAGGGAGAAGGAAATTTATCTTTACTAGGTGAAAACCGAATATCCAGGGGTTTCCTTGGAAGTCCATGCCCAAACTGCTTATGAAGACCCCTTCAATACCCTCTCTCTTTTCACTTCACCCTGGTGCCACAAGGCAGAACAATTTTCTAAGGGTTCCATGGCACATGACATCTCTTTAAAGCAAGCGTGATTCATTAGGCCTAAGCTTTTAGCCCTGACAATTGCCTGCATCCGGTTTAGGCCATCCCTGTCTTTGATCAAAACAGTCAACATCTTCCTTCCTCTACTTATGCTTTAGTCACACACTATTGAGATGATCAGTGCACCTTCTCTCCCAAGCAGGCCAACCAATGACACCTTCCAACGTAGGCAAGAATTTACCAGGGCTGATCTGGGTGTGATGCAATGCTTCAAAGACATTTGGCAGGGAAAGAAAAAAATGTAAGCATATCTGAGAGCTTTGTCATCTCCACCTATTTTGGATCTCTTAAAGGGACAGGTATTTCTGAATATCCTTAAAAGTTGATGAGGAGAGGCCCAGGGCAGCATATCTGAGAGGGTGGTTTGATAAAAACGAGCCTGGGAGAATGTAATTCAGGGAGGTTCTTATTTCTCTATTTTTATTTTCACAAATAACATTAAAACTTCCCCCAAATGTGTGAGGATGTTAAAACTCCTTATATGTTTAATCTAAGAACATTGAGTTGTTGCTAGGTTTGAAGATCAAGATTATCAAAGTCATCTTCTCTATAGCTAGTGAAGATGGTCAGGGGACACTTATCGTCTCATTCCCAAGGGATATGATGAGCTTCAGAAGGAAGACCTTCAGGAAGCAGCTGGGATAGAAGAGAGTGGGTAAAATATCTTCTCTGGAGGAAGGTCTGGAATTCATTCTGCCTATTTCCTTCAGGCCAGCAGCCAAGCTCAAGTCTCTTTTGATCTTTAGAGCAATTGTCCTTTCTTCACGTCTTCCCTGGAAGAACCAGACTGAGAGGGGATCTTTATAAAGTTGTTGTTTGGGCATCCATGCACCGTGTTGTGTGGGAGAGCACTTACAAACATAATGCCTAAGGACTATAGGAATTTGTGGGCTGGTCTTGTTAAATCACAGTAGAGTTTCCACAGCTCAGATGACCTGAAACCTTTTTTTTTTTTTTTTTTGCCTGTAAACTTATATATAGACTTCCAGAGATATTTTAAGCCATTTTACTGTGATTAATTTGCACTTGACTCATAAAAATATTTTGTTTTCCGCTGGGCCTAATACTGTCTGGTATATATATTTTTTATCTTTTTTAAGCTCTTGGCTATGGAAACAGGAAGTGGGAAAACAAACCAGAAAATAAAAAGTTCAAATTTAGGGCAAAATCCAAGAGTCACACATGTTTTGGCACAAGGTACTTTCTGATCCTGAACATCACAAATAACACCAGGCTAGCAACAGTTGTGAAGAAAATAAAGACTAGATTTAAAACAAAATGTCTGTGGGAGAAAAAATTACATCCTAATTGCTCCTTCAACTTTTATAAAATAAACTAGTTTGAGGGGAACAATGAGGGAGAAGAGTGATTTTTTTCTTCATAGTCCTCATGTCTTAAAATTGTCAGCCTTCCCAAGCCTTTTTGCTATGGTCCAATTCTCTCTTTTCCTACAAGAGCAGGTATGTGAACGTGCATGTGTGTGTACATAAAGATATCTAGTCCATCAATGGGCTCCAAGTGTAAAGCATTCCAGTTCCCTTTGTTCCCCATTTCAAACCCAATAACAACCTGTATCCACAAATAAATATGCAATGAAAATCATCCATAAAATATAAGCATGTGGTTTGGTGAACAAGGCTGCATGAAACCACTGCGGTTTCCATGGGAACCAGGAGTTGAGAAGCGGCCCTTTACATTTATCTCATTAATTAGCAAAATATATTTATGGTGTACACAATAACATCCCCATTACACAGCCAAGGAAACTGAGGTTCACCATATGGAAGTCACACAGCTAGGGAGGAGTTGTGGTTTCAAGATTCAAACCCAGAGCTTACTGATTCCAAAGCCCAAAGGTTTTCTTCTGCATCACACCCTCAGGAACAGACATAGGCCCAAGAGTGCAACAAATTTAAGTCAATTCGTCTCTAATTTTTTCACCAAACTATCCCTAAGAGCAGAGAAGAGTGAGTATTTATGGGTGTGCTTGTGGGAGTTCATGTTGTGGAGGAAGGGGATAAAGCTTGCTTTGGGGATGTTAGTCTGAAGCATTCAGCTATATGCACATAATTTCTTTTGAAGTCTTCTATTTATCTTAAAAGTTCATTCTAATTTTGCATTCCATCCCATAATATATTCATATTTGCTGTAGTGTTAAAGAAAAGGTTAAAAATACTTGCCATTGACTAAATTAATGTTTTGGGAAGATGTCCCATATTTACCCTGCAGCTCTATGGCTCTCGGGATTATAATACCCACAGATGAAAAACAACCAAAATAAATCTATTTCCATTAATGAATATACAACTGAGAAGTACATTCCTGACAAAGAGTGAACCAATAGCATGATATTTGCACCTAGAAAGCGGCACATTCCTACAATGAACATAATGTGGTTTTTGAATACTTAGAAGGGGACTATATAGACCCTGATAAATAAAGAACAGTATAGCACAAATTTTTGATACCTAGGGATTATTTCTGCAGCCTAAACCAATAAGTTTTTGAAATCTAGCATAGAGTGTCAATTTAAATGCTAAATTCCCAAGAGGGCACATATAATTATGACATGCAACATGGAAGTGTGAGAAAAGCCTGGACTGGGGATCAAGATCTAATTTTAGACTCAGCTCTGCTGTCACATAGCTAGTTTAGACCTGAGTTTTGGATAGGTGCTTAAACCCTGCTTTTGCATCTTTAAAATGGGATGTGGTAGAGTAAGCTGGATAAATTCTGATGTGCCATCCATCTCAAACAATCTATGAATCTATGATATCTGTCTAATGCATTGCAGTGACTAGTACACAGGATGTGGAATCAAATGAATTGCAGTTCAGGTAGTTAATTGCAATGTGAGCCTCTGCTTTCCCACCTATAAAATGGAACATAGCTCACAGAGTCATTGAGAAAGTTAAATGAGCCAACATGTAAAACTCTACCACAGTGCCATGGCATATAGTATCACTCAATAATGGTAGCTATTATTTTGTTGATATTTATTTATTTATTTATTTATTTATTTATTTATTTTAAGATTTTATTTATTTATTCATTTATCCCCCCCTTGCTGCTTGTGCTCGCTGGGTCAGCTAACCACGCCGTGCAGGCGGGCTTGCCTTCACCAGGAGGCCTCGGGAACCGAACCCAGGGCCTCTCATATGGTAAACAGGAGCCCTACTGATTGAGCCACAGCCGCTTCCCCTAATATTTATTACATATATAACAGAGAGATACAGGAGAAGCACCCAGATTGTCCTGCTGAGGCACCAGTTGCACTATAATTTTACGTGTTATATCCTGGTTTTTAATTAGGTCTCTTGGCATCATGTAGTTTTCCTCATAGCATTTACAATAAATTGTAACTATGTACTTATTTTTGTGATTCTATGATTCTTTATTTAATATCTGCTTCCCCAGGGTGCTATAAACTCCGTGAAGGCAAGGTCCTTATCTGTTCTGCTCACATCTATATTCCCAGAATCTAGCATAGTTGACTAAGACAAAGTTCCCAAATGAATGGATGAATGAATAGGACTAAGAAATCCTTGACCTTATTTCACCTAAACTACAAACATCATGAGGGAAAATGTACCCATTATTTCGGCGTATTCTAAAATAGTCTAATTGAGCCCAGCTACTCTGAAATGAATAGTTTAGTTGAGCCATTTCGTGTTTAATGTGCAATGTTTGATTGTAGGACATTCTGCTATTGATTCTTAAGGTTACAGATTTCTAGAGCTTACCCGAAACTTCTCCCCACCACAGCTCATGTTCTGCCAGACTCATCTACCTACAAGGTCATCCACTTTTATCAACTCACAGCAAAAAAATGGAAGGTTCTGTTTCCATTATGTTTAAAGAGAAAGTGATAGAGTTTTTTTATATTTACTTGTTTTTCCATTTTACTTGTTTTGTAATGCTCTAAATTATTAGTTCTTAGTCTATAAAATTAATCTGTGTCATCTGGGAACTTGTCAAATATGCATATTTCTGCATTCTATCCCCAGATATTCTGATTCAGAATATTTAATGTGAGGCCAGGGATCTGTATTTTAAACAGCTCTCCAGGTAAGATTCTGATATAGGAAGACTAACCTATACTTTAAGAAAGTGTTTTAAAGACTACATTTGAAAAATAATTACCATAGGTTTTCTTCATGACTTTCGTGCAGATGATGAACAAATACATATTTTGAATCAATATTCCTGGGATTTAAGTGGATATAATATGTGGCAATATGGGTAAACTCTTCTGAACTTTTCATGGGAGTCCGAAAAGATTGACAGAAACAGTTCTTGGGCATTAAGCAAATTAGGAGAGAGTATTAATAGTTTTGACCCTTTAAAAAAGTTGAATGGAAATATTTTTTGAAAGTTGAAGGTTTTAAACTATTGCCAGTTAATGAAAGTTGCTAGTTAATTCAACAAAGAGATGGAAAAGCTGGCCCTGCCTGTACTTTTTCTGCTTGGTCTTATTTACCTATAGTAAGCACATGCTTCTCAGATGCCAGCCTTTCTATCCACTCTAGTGAGACATTCCACATGCCCTGGTCACAAATGAACTATTAGTTCTTCTTCCTTTTGACAGATTGTCATCAGCCGTGTCTAAATGACTTTGTGGGCAGTGAATAAAATCCATGTTAGGTTTTGTAGACTGAAGCAAGTGAATCTCTGAAAACTCAAAGTACACGGCATAGCTGCCGGTTAAAAATTACACGTGACATACCTTCCAACTTAAATAGCGTCAGTGTACAGGTGCTAAAGACATCTCCACCACATGTCCATGAATAAAATATAGAGCTACAAAATGGAATTCTACTAGTAGTTTAGAACCTGAACTTCATGTCTTTGGGGGTGTGTAAAAGACCTATGTCAACACTTTGCTTTCTGCAAAGATAACAGTCTATCGCCTGTCTAACCTGCAATTTTTCCTTACTCCATTTTATCTTTGTCTCCCTGATTATGTAGATAGTGGTTGGATGCCAGAGTGCTGAAGAGCATTACAAAGGAGGATGCATTTAATGACTCAGGTGGAGGTGAAGAGCAGCAAGAAGAAACACAGGTGCTTAAAGGTGGAGAGTGCCTAGCATAGGAATCAGCTGTCCTTCATTTCATCCCACATAATTACACTCCACCCACGATCCTTACCATGGTAGGCAAGGAGCCCAGAGGGCAATTAGGAGAAAGAAGAGGGAGGATAACAGAGATTGGCAGAAGAGGAGCCATAGGAGCCAGGTTCGTGGAAGAGGCGTTCTCAATTGGCTTTGTTCTGCTCACTTATTCAGAAAATGCAGGAAAGGTGGTATTATGGCCTAGAGACATGGTTACTGTGTGTATTAAATGACTGATAACCTCCCAGTTTCCTTTGGCTTCTGTCTCCTGAGTGGGCTTTGATTTAGAGGAGTTTAAGTCTATTAGGAGAGACAGACCAATAAGCAAACAATTTGAACTCAGTGTTTCTCCCAGTTGGAACCCAGTTCCAGGCTTTCTGGAATTGATATGCTCCAATTCCAAGGAAAGCTGAAGTTGCAGGGGCGGGGGGGGGGGAGGGGGAGACCAGACAAGAGATGACTAAAGAGACTTCCAGGTAAATGCTTGGCAATAGTAGATAAAGTCAAATCAACAGGATGTAAAGAGTGAGGGAGTATGCGGTTTGGAGGAAATTTCTGGAGAAGGAGAATAAAGATTTGTAGAAGAGAAGAATGTTTTCACTTTCATCTCCCACCATTGCTAGGCATTTTAGAATTCTTTCCTGGCACCTCGAGCTATTCTGACGGAGCAGCTAAGTTTTGAAGACTGACTTATGGTGGTCTCAGGCATATTCCCTTGTAGCCAAGATAAATACATATTACATTTTCTCACTCTAACTACATTTCAAACCCTAAGGCTCTGTTTCCTTTCTGGCCTTGCTTCTTCCTTCACTTCATACACAATGAACAAAGATACCTGCACTATTGCCTTCCCAGACAGATTCAATACTATCTCTATGTGTTTACATTGTCTAGATTAAACTAACTCTGTAAAACAGTATCTCTCCAAGTCCTTCCGGTCTCATGTTCAGTTTTGTTGTTTTTTTACATTTTAAAGAGTCTTTTTGATGTTTTTAGGAGTGGCCGATCTGGCAAGCCTGGCCTCCTCACTCATCGCTGCTGATACGATCTCTGCATTAAGTGCACAAATGCCAGGGCTTTGAACTGGCACCAAATTAAGCATGTTAAGTGGACATATCCCTACTCTTTAATTTTCTTTGCTTAGGGTGGGAGTTTAGAATCACATTTCCCTGCCCAATTTTTCAAGCCTCCCCAGGGAATTTATAAACTTTAGTCTTTGGGTATCTCATATGCAATGATGTGTGCTGGACCCAGCTCGTAAGAGCCAATGCTTTCAGTTTGGGGAATTTTTTTAACCTGTTGTTCAACATAGCGTTTATTGTAAATTAAATGAGAAGAACTGACAATTTTTAAAATGATGTAAAAACAAAGCTAATATATACTCAAAACTCATCAATTCCTAATTATTTCACTACATTTCACTATTGCCTATTGTTTCTGTGTGGTAGTAATAATATATAATGGTGTGCTACTGGGCATCACTTCCCAGCTCTATGATCAGTGATGTCATGTTGGTAGCTTGAAAACAGACATGGTGGAAATATTTACACCACAAAAACAGGCAAACACTACAAATCAGGGCCTTTTTCCCCTCTTCAGATCCACTCAAATGTAATAAAGAATGAGGATATTTGTTGGGAAGGAGAAAATAAAGAATTTGGAAGACAAAAGAGTCAACCAGTTTCTAATAATATGAAGAAAGTCCACTAAAATTCATAGTTGAAGAGAGGAATTAGTTGAAATAAAATTGTATTCTCTCTGAAGATATACCACTTTGGCCTCTTGAAGCAAATGGATTTTAAGGACAGTGAAACCAGGACACATTGCTTCTATTCCCTTTTGCTTTTAATAGAACAAATGAATGTTGGAGAAAAGACTGTAGGAGTCTGAAGGGGTAAAACCTGCGTAGGACATTTGCCAGCATACCATTGTGCCTGGGTAGCAGCCTTTGTTGCATAAGTTCTCCCAGACATTTGAGAAATCCCAAAGTGGATGCACTTGTTTTGTGGATTAAGTTAAAAGTCTTACTAGTATTTCACATCCAAATGATTTCTTCAGAGCCTCAGCAGATGCTGGGTGCTGCAAATGGTTTCTGGGTGTCTGTACAGACTCCTGAGCCCAAGAGAAGACATAGGGTTATTTACATATAGGCACAGGTAATGGCATGAGTGACTTTCACCAGAGGGTCTTCAAGGACCTCCAGGACCTTCTCCTATGATTCCTTGAATATCCTTGAGGCAAAGTCAAGGGACAAAAGCAAATATCACATTGTTTGGGAGGGAAGCAAACATTTCAGCAATTTCTCCATTTTTGGGAATAGATCCAGTCAAAAAAAAAATTAGAACCAGAACCCCCAAACTCTGACTCCTGGACAATGTTTACTACACTGGCAGATGGTAATGAGTGGTGGCTCTAAAGCCACAGCTTTAATTCAAACAATTACTTTAACTGATAAATAGTGATCCAAATTTCTTTGATATTTCTGAGATTCTTAGGATCTAAGGAAATCTTGATAAAATAAACAAAACAAAACAAAAAAACGAACTTGTGTATCTGAAGCTCTTCTGGGCAATTATCTTAAGTCCCAAAGCATAGAAGTTATACTACAATTATATGGGGGCTTGGATAATTTTATGACATCTGCTTGATTTAGAAGACCTCTCAGAGTTGATCCCATCAAATGAAAATTATAATGTCTTCAGTTTACAAGTAGCTCTAAGTACTTCATCCCCACATATTATGAGTTGATTTACTAGTAAACAAAGTAAATCTTTCATGTCCTGGCTGGTGCGAGCAAGTAAAGAAGGAATGGTTGGGTGCATCATTTGGTCATTTGTTCCAACTGTTATTAATAGTCACATGGAGATTTGGAAAGAATCAAATTTCTGAAGACCTATCTTGGTTTAAGAGAATTTTTTACTCTGATTCTGAAAATTATAGCATAATCTTGTTCCTTCTTCAAGGAAACCTGTTTTACCTTTCCCAAATAAGAATTGAAATGCACTTTAGCTGTTTTCTAGCAAGGGTTAAAGCATGCAGGGTACTCCTGCCATTACATGCCCATGACAGACGGAGCTAATCAATCAGAACACTCATTCCCACTGTGTCGGGATTCAGCCTTAGACTCTTTCTCAACACTCTCCAGCACACCACTACCAATGAATCTGAATTGGCACTTGAGATGAGCCTAGATCTGATACAGTATTTTATTTCACAGGTGTTGAAAATGAGGACAAGAGAGGTTACATAACTTGCTTGAAGTCACCTAACTAGTTAATGGCAAAGCCAGGATTTTAAACCAGATTTCCAGTGCTTTTTCCACTGGGACACACTGCCTTACTTAGACCCCAGAGGAAATGGGTCTGTGGGCTGAGGCAGCATAACAGGTCTAAGGATCAGGTTGACTGACACTATCAGGGTGGACTCTTTCCGAAAGACAACCACAGACCAGTGGACAGAGCTGTTTATGAGTTGCTGCTCACCAAATATCATTCATTAGTCAAGCAGCATCCTGTTGTTTCCATACATGAATTGTCAGTATTTATGGTATTAAGGGTGAGAGAAGATGTTAAATGAACCATAGATAGAGCTCTTGACTTAAGGAACGCTATAATTATTTGTTTATTTACTTACTTTAAGTAGAGCTAGGAATTGGATTACAACTAAACAAATCATTTTAATCTTAAAAGTTCTCATCCTGGCCTTACAAATTATGGAGACACAAGGTAGGTGTGGGGAGAATTTGGAAGAAATATCGTAGAAGTGAAATTGAAATGCAGACTTGTAAGGAGGGAGACTCAGCCTCCCTTTCCTTGGGAGCACGCTCCTTGTTCATTTGTGGGTGGATCTCATCAGCAAAGCTCAAGCTTCTGTTATTCTTAATGTAAAGTACCAGTTTTGATTCTGTGTTATTAAACATTTTCATTATTGCTAACAAGTCTCAATCATTAGAAATACTTGGCAAGAACTTTTTGCTTTTGTTTCTCCTTTCCCATGATTTTTAGCGTGTCTTAGATTTTAAAATATTTATATGTGGATGAGGAGGGAAAGATGATCACTGACTGGTTCTTAAATCCAGTAAAACCAAGAGCAATAATTTTTAGACACCAATGTAAAGGGCTTCTGATGCATGCAACTACACTATTGGGACCGAGAAAAGGAGTCAGTATCGCAGGCACAGCACATTCTGTTATCTCCCCGAGGAGTCCCAACTAACAGCTGCCCACACAACATGAATAATATCCTGTCCTGGCCTCAAGGACACTGACATGTTTTCTACCTCCACCCTTGGCAATACGCCTCTTTCGGCTGTGCCACTTTGGTGTGAAACTTGCTTATGTTGCTGAGTATGACTCAGGAACTTCACTTTCTCAAAGCCCAGCTAAAATTTAGACATTTTAGAGAATAAGGAATCCAAAAGTGTTGGGGTCTCTGTGTGTTCCATTTTAGTGCTTCAGCAGATGGTGTGGTCCTTCTTTGCCAAACAGGTGACTTGCAATGTTGCATCAGTACAAAATTATATTCAAGGTGAAAAATATTAATGTAGACAGGGGAGCTTGATGGTCTCAGACTTTTTTTTTTACCATTTTATTAAAGCCTAGCATTCAGTTGGTATTTTTATCAAAGGAATTCTTGTGAATTCAGAAAATGAACTATAGTAGTAATATTACTTAGCAGCACCATTTACAGATTCGCCCCTTAAAGAAATCCACATCTTGTTCAGAGAACATTTTATTAAAGGACAAGTATTAGGCATTTTTATTTGGTGTCAAATTATGCATAATATTTTCAGCTCAAAAAATGAGGAAACACAGATCAGTAAAGACAGGCCTCAATTGGGAGGCAGAAAATTGAGTTTTAGATCAGTAAATTTCTTCAGTGTCTCTGCATTTCCATTTTTCCAGCCCTAAAACTGGATGCATGGGAAGAATGGGGAAAGAATATTTGGAAATCATTACTCTTGCAGAATTGAACACCAATTTGGCTCAGGAGATAAAAGGACAACTGAGGGTGGTCCACATTTTTCACATTTAAGATATAAAATGTTGATGAGATAGAGGCAGACATGGTTTTTATTTTAAGCTGTTCACAAACTATCTTCTCAAAAGATTTTGTTTTTTAATTAAAGATGGCCCCTCTCCGAGACACACAAAGCTCCTTCCAGATAAGTTTTCCCCAGATCAGCTCCAGCCCTTTGGTACTGTTCCTATTACTCATTCCATAATAAACAAAATTGAGGAATATCCCACAATCAGAAAGCCTTAAAGGAAATCAGTGCAAAGGGAATCCCTACATGTGGATATCAAATCATCAGTCTGAAGTTAGAAACTCACAGATCACAATCAATGATGAAGTGAGGTCGTAATTAAGCATGGAGGTCAGTAGCACAAAAGACAGGAGTGGGCAGAGAAGTCCTAATTTAGGACAGAGAAGGTAGAGAGAAAACAGAGAGGGATTACAGAATGTGTTAATTTAGAGGAAAAAGAACCCATGATTAATAGGGGAAGTGATACATAAATATGGCACACAAAAAAATCACAGTTCTTTAATAACTTACGTTTGGGAAAAGCTGATCTGGCTGATATTAACAATTGTTTGTTTTCTTTCCCATCTTGGTCTCCCCAATAGAGGATGATGCTCTCCTAGGCCCTAATCCCACAAGACACAGTTACAAATAGGTATGCTACAGAGGGTGCAGGGGAAAGGGCACCAGAGTGATGTTCTAGAGTCTAAATTCATCCTTCTGACAGAAGTTTAGCAATATTTAATGAGACTTTAATTTTACAAAATCTCTTCCCCAACTGTTCCAGACAGCACTGTTTTTGGAGCCAGTGTAAGTACCTGATTTCTAGTGAAGAAACATTCTCTTCTGAACAGAGAAAATGATAAAGACATCTAAAGAAAAACACATTGCCATAAATGTGTGCAAAGTGAACGTGAGTGTCCCAAATGCTCTCTCCTTCCTGCCCTGAAGCCCGCCATGGCTTGGCCCCTTTTCAGAACACATCCCCTGCTTTATAACCCCACAATTTTTAGAGTACATCTTCAGATTATAAAGAGTCAACATTTTAACTTTTCCTTCTAAATGCTCACATTTTGAAGGAGTCTTTCCTAAAATGCTATATTAATTGAAAAGAATTTTTAAAAGAAAAATAGAAAAAAGCATGTTCCAGATTACAAGGGTTAAGAAGTGAAAAAAGCAAGGGAACAGGGTTTGGTGCAAGGAGCAATGCAGCCCCCCACATTAGAATGTCAATTTGGAGGCAGATTTTTCATTTTTTATATTTCAAACCTCTTTTAACATGTTGATCTGCAATCACTCATTCCTTCAATTCCAGCAGTGAAGATAAAGCATTATCTCACTCCAAAACAGCTCTTAGAAGGACATTGCTTTTTATTAAAAAGAGAGAGAGAGAGAAATGAAATTTATCTAACTTGAGGGACATAACAGTATGAGCCCAAAATGCATCTCAAAAATTTTCCCTGTGCGTGCCAGGTTGTGGTTAAGTCCAAGGCAGTTCACCCTTGCCTCATGATCTGATAATGTGAGAATTACATAAAGGAGGAGATTAAGGCTGGAGTTCTCAGGAAACAGAAAAACAGCAAAGCAAAAGCATTCTTAAAATGCAGCATGTCTTTAAAACAATGTTTTGGGTCCATCACACTCCCAACACACAAGATATCACAAATGTCCAAATCTGGTGTCTTTCCTGATAAGCTTTCTTGTCATTAGAGAAGTCTATCAGGAGACAATTTTGGCCAAAGCAGAGGAAAGGCCAGCAGGTCTACTTAACCTGAGTCCCATCCAACAAGACTCCTCTTCTGTAATCAGAGAGCACTCTCCGTCCTTGCTTACAGAGTAACTGAGAATGCATGTGAGAAGCAGTGAGACAGGCTACCAGGCAGGTACAGGACTGCAATAAATACTTACTAGGTATTATTATGTGCAAAGTATCAAGCTAGGGTTGTGTGGAGTACAGATTTGTAAAAGGGGAAGGAGAAGATAAAACATTTACTGAGCAATAACTGTGAGTCAAGCACAATATTATCCACCGTATGTATGACAATTTATTTGATACTGACAACAAATGTGTGAGGGTGGGTATTATATTGATGAACAAAATATGATGCAGAGAAGCTAAGAAACTTGTCTAAAGTCATATGATGAAATCTAGCATTAGGGTATGGTGACGGAGGTGGTTATGTTAGATCTCAAGTCAGCTTGGCTCCCAAGAGTTCTTTTCTTGCTTGTTCTTTGTCTGTTTATTTGGTATTTTTGTTTTGTTCTGTTTCTGTTTTGTTAGTTTGTTGTTTTATTGGGCATTTAACAATATTCCGCCATCCTTATATTAACAGTTACATGGATTATCTCAGCAAATCTTCACAACAACCCTATTAAGCAGGTACTGTTATTTTGGAAATTTGATCGATGATGAAACGGAGGCACAGAAAAGGTAAGTTACTTGCTCCAGGTCCCACAGCTAGCTAGTGGTGGATCCAGGATTTGAACCGAGGCAGTTTGCAGAACCCAGACTCTATCACAAAAGTATACAGCCTCTTTGCATTATTGTGTCTGACTCCAAAATCTATTTGGGGACATACAAGATACACTGAGACCACACTGGACATCACTGCTAAGCATAACCAGAGTGTGACCTGGTTATCCTTCGGCTAGGTGCTGCAGGGATTCAGAAGACATCACTGGCTGCAGCCGGAAGTGGTCAGGGAAGGCCCAGAACTCCATCAAAATGATTTGGATCCAATGCCCATTAAAATGATTGGAAAGTGAAAATCATTGGATTCTATTGACCCCTAATAATTGGCATAATTAGGATGTTTTAGTTCAGCGACTCCCATTATTTTGGATTCATAGATCAGACAAGTTAGGCAAACAAAACATCAGTGACTTAGAATGACCAGTTCTTTATTTTTTTGTTAAGTAAGCACATTGAAAAATAATAATTACCATCTACTGTCAATATTATTTCATAAACAGAAACACCATATACATTTACATTTGTGAAAAACTACCTACACTGTAACGATTTTATACTGGTTACCATCAAAAGATGAAGATGATGTCAAAGATCATGCTGGTTGAAACTGGCATTTGAGATCCATTGTTCTAGTTGCAAATAATTGCTGACAGCTCATGGAGCATTTATTATATGCCTGGAGCTTAATGTACATTATCTTTAATCCTTATAATAACTCTATAAAGTAGGTTTTATTACCCTCATTTAAGAGATAAGGAATTTGAGGTGCAGAGAATTTAATTATCATGTCCAGAGTCATTCAGCTACTAAGGGGCCAAATGCAAACACAGGACCTTCTAACCTCAAAGCTTATGTTCTTTCTATTGCATATGCCTATATCATCATGGGTTGATACTTTAAAAATAACTAGAACACAATATATTCTGCATTGTCCTGAATATAAGGTAAAAATTTCAGAAACAAAAGAAAATGTAAAACCTATAGACTGACTACAGAGACTCAAATCCTTTTCTGAAGCCAAGATGTAGTCAGAAGACCAAGATTCCTGGTTCAGTGTTGACCAGTCGGTACCTCCTCACTGCTGTCTTGCCTCTATCCCAGTATCTGACACAAGCCTCTGGGAAGAGAGGTGGAGATTCAGACTGGGACACATGAAAACACTGGGAGCCTGTGATGAGATGGACTGAATCCATGTAAATGCTTGTTGAGAGATTCTCTTTTTAAATACTCTGTTCATAGATACTAAAATATCTGTGCTGGATGGAAGGGACCTTAGAGCTCAGTCATTATCAATATTTTTAAAAATTTAAAAAGGACAAAACTAAGACCAAAGGTGGTTCAGAGACAGCCTCAAATCGTTCAGCCACTCCGTGAAGTAACAGGACTAGGATCCAAGCAAGGGTTCTTTACACACACCCCTGGTAGGAACACCAGTCCTTCTAGAGGGTAGACTCTAAGCCACTTTTATTGGGCTGTAAAAGAAAAGAGTACTGTAAAAGGCAAGTTTCCCAGAGATTGGTAAGGGAACAACTCTTTAAATTATAGTACTCGTAGACTAGTTTTAAACTCCAGAAAGCCCCTCTTAGGAAAGAGGATCCCTTTCAAGCCACTGACATCTGAGGGTGTGTATGATGTTTACACTGGAATATAACTTTTGCACTTGAAGTTATTGGGAAACAGACTTTTAACGTGGTATTATAAACATGAGAATGCTAATTAATATAATCGAATTATTTTATGATTTAGAAAATTTCAGGACCTCATCATTTAATTTAATAACATAACGAGGTCATCGTTTAGAACACCAGTGCATAGATCTTTTTAATATGTGGAAATTCTGGTTAATGAAGTTCGACTCGTAAGCGAATGTGTGTTCACAATAACGGGACCTTGTTCTATTTGCGATCTAGTCCCCAAGGTGAAAGCATCTACTGCAAAGCCTGACATGGTAGGCACATTACAGCTATGGGTTTCTCTCTTACCTTCCTTTAGGGGTTTACACGGCTATTTTTCATGTGGGTGCACGGAGGTGTGTGTATTTGTGTGCGTATCTGTTGATTGGGAATCGAGGAAGAGCTACCACAGGAATCCAGTCCCCAAGGACCTCCGTTATGGCAGTTCTGTCAGTGGTGGTAGTAAAATGGCGACTGGAATTCCCTTTAGACACTTCACCTGTGCAGCACTGTCATGTTCTGGCACCTGTAGTAACACGTCTCCCCACCCCTGGAACAGCCCTGCTTCTAACTATCACTAACTGTAGAACGACCCTGGAACCCAATTCTATTGTCTGACAGACCCATCTGCCTTTAGAGCAGTGATACTGCTCTGAAGAGGAAAACCAGTAATGTTCATCTAGGACAGTGCTTTTTCAAACTTTACTGTGCACAGAAATCCCCCGGGGATCCTGTTAAAACACGGATTCTGATTCATTAGCTCTGGGGCGGGGCCTGAGAGTCTGCATTTCTAACAAGTTACCAGCTAATGCCAAATGCTGCCGGTTTAGGACCACACTCCTGGTAGCCATACTCCTAGTACCCACATCAGTGAACAACTTCACACTACAAATTGCTGCCCGAGGCTGCCTCTATTTAATGCAGTAATGAGTTCTCATACTGGTGGGAGTGCATTATATCTTTTGGGTGAGTTAGAGAAAAATATTGTCTATAATTAGAAAGCTAGAGAGTGAGAAAAAAGAAAACAAGAGAGGCAGAGAGACAGAGAGGAGAGAAAGAGACAAGGTGGAGGAGAAAAGAAGGAAAAGAGAAAGAAAAGAAAAAGTGGGAGATTTTAGGTCTTTGACATTCTTGAATATTCAGTCTTTATATGACATTCATATTGCAGTTTTCTTCCCCCTAGAGTATTTTTTTCAATATTCTTTCTTTATTTGATTTTCACAACTAAATGCATTTCTGAAATTCTGTATCTAAGTATCTGCCACATAATATACAATTTTGTAGGGTTCTCTTCCCCAACCCCAGGCAATAAAAGAAAGTAAATAACTACTAAACAGTATTCTAGAATCTGGTATGAATATATTTGCGTGTGGGAAGGAAGTGAAACATTACCTATTTCCATTTAGCTTCTAGCAGTAAACAAGCACCTAGTATAACAAAGCTTCTAACCTTTAATTTGTTGTTTATGAACATAGTCCACGTAGGTTTGAAATTTGGTAAACTATGTAGTGAAGTGGAAAGAGCCTGGACTTTTGTGTCCGGCACTCCTGGATACCTATTCTTACAGCCTGTGCAACCTTTCGAAAATTACTGAAACTCCTTAACAACCTGTTTCTGCATTTATAGAATGTGAATAATTATGGTCATTTTATGTGTTCTAAAAAGAATTTAATGAGTTAATAAATGAAAGCATCTAGTATAGAGCTTAGCACAGAGAAGACAAAAAATAGATGCTAATATTACTATTTTAATTTTGATAAAGAAAATCATCATTTCTTTTAAAAATCTGATAAAGGATACTTACTTCAATGAAGATTATATTAATGTTATAAGATTTTATTATTACTAATTAACCATTTTAAAGTTACATTAAAAAAGAAACAGGATAAACCTTAAACACCATATTCCACACCATAATCCAATTCAACCTCTCAGAATTGTCCTGTACTAGGATGACTACAGAACATCTTTGAATCCATCAAAACAGTTAGGATTTTAATTTAGCATATTTGGTCATGAAATAGGAAGAAAAGTTAACATTAGCAATTTTGGTTTTTACAAGTGTCCTTAATTCAGGGAGAAAGAGTTTCAGTTTAAGAGTTAAGGGCATTAGTTACTAAGCACAACCCCAAGTTGAATATACAGCCACTGTAATGATTTAAATACCAATTTCCATTCATTGGGAACAGATAATCCTTACATCATTCCACTTAATTCCTGCCACACCATCTGAATATGATGGCTACTCACTTTTAACTTCTCAGAGAATTTCTCTTTCACAGAAAAGATTGACTTTTAGACCATCTGGATCTCATCAGAAATGAAGATCAGAAAGAATAATTTTCTGACTGAACAGACATAGAAACAGCCAGTGTGGTAGATAACAAGAAGCCCATGTTTTTGTTTCTTTAAAAAACATTTTTGTCATTTGGCTCACATGTATTTCACATTTCGAAATATTTTGGGACAAGCATTTAAACTGTGAGATTGAATTTCATCATTATGGAGAAAGAAGCCGTCCTAACTTAAGCTATCGCCAAGTCACCCAGACAGCTCACCCTTCTTCTAACCTTGTCTTCCTCAGCACAGAAGCCTAGGATGCAAGAAGAGGGAGAGCCCACAGAGCAAACTGGGAGGGAGTCTTACCTAATAGATTGGAAACGTTCAGAGTTGAATTCTGTATGACTCTGCCCACATCCCCAGGCTGATCTGGGCAGATTCTTGCACTTTCCAAATCTTTCTCAGTCTTTTTCTCCATCAAGTGTAGAGAAACTGTTTTAGCTCCCTGATTACTGGTGAGAAGTAGAACACACTTAATGAACACTTGTAAACTATACATAACCTGGGGAACACAGATTATTCCCACCCATCCTGATGATGTCGGTGGAGAAGGGTACTTCTTTGAGACCCAGAGCATCAGGGAAGAAAGTTGTAAGAGCCAAAGTACCAGTCCCTTTCTTAACAGCTAGCAAAGTAGAATCAAAGAATTAAGTCCTAGGCTGTAAGAAAGGAAAAGCTTAAGTCTACCCATAACAGCACCAGGAGAGTCATATCACGTTACGCATACTCTCCGTTATGGAAGCCACTCCTTTTGGAGCGAGGTCAAAAGCAGATTGGGACATGTCTGGGAAATGTCAGGCCTTTAAGTTTTCCAAGATTTTCCCTCTCTTCCTCCCCATATTTATGCTGCTGTCTGTGGCTGCCTCAGAACCTCAACTTCCTTGAGGAGAAACCTCAAAGACGGAAACCTACACCCAATCATTAGAAAGTAAAATAAATATTCAAGTGCATCTGTACCTAATTAGGCTTCTTCATCAAAGTCTTTCAAATGGACCCCCACTCCCTGAGGCAATTCAAAAGCCGTTTTCTGAGGTGTTTGAAGAGTGAAAACAGGGCAACTATAATTGAGTATCACACTTGAGTAGTAGGGCATTTTCTTTTTAATAGCAGACCACATGCAAGGAGCAAAGAGAGGCAGGAAAACATAGTAGTTATGAGAGCTGTTCTCAGCCCTGTCTGCCTTTCACCTTTGTAGCCTAAAAAGTCTGGAATGGGGCCCCATCTGTGGATATGCATTTTTAAATTAATCTCCACAGGTGAGAGTTAGAGAGTTGAGTAGTGCTTAGACTCCCCAATCAAACCCATTTCTGTTAGAATTCTATCACCAACTAGCTATGTGACACAACTAGCATTGTGTTTCTATGGCTTCTGCCATCAGCAGGCTTATTTCAAGGTTAGGGCTGACAGAGAGGCCACACTGATGAAGGCATACATAAATTGTAAAGTCTGTTTCCCACAAGTTAACATCATATATGCCTGTTGTCACTTCTGAAACCAGTAATGACAAGACATTAGAATGATGGTTTTCAGATGTCTTGTTAAGAACGTAGGTCCCTAGGCCTCATCCTCCAGGTATTTTAATTCACTAGGTATTGGATGGGAGCAGGAATCTGCAGTTGTAGGGACAAAAACAACAACAACAGTGATTCTAAAAGAAATGGTTCCTGTGCTCCACTCAGAAGAAAAAACACAGCACTTCGCTGATGGGACAGAAGCATTGTCTCTGAGCTTGCAGATAGCCTTGTTACAGATGCTATGATTTAGGGAGAAGAAGGAAAGCAGCTAAGAAGGGTTACAATATGTAGGCTAGAAAAGGAGTTCCTTTGAGGTAAAATTTTTTGCTGGATATTGTTACTACACTATCAAATACCATGCATATTGTATTTTGTTTCTGTTGTTTAAGTCACATTGTGAATTTTTTTTTTTTTTTTTTTTTTTTTATTGTGGGTGTGTGAACTGTGGTCACATTGTGAATTTTAACCCTATTTATTGATAAAATAAATTTTTAAAAATTGGCAAAAAGAAACTTCAGCATAAAACCTTTATTACCCCTTTCAGAAGGTTTTGCTACACTTAGTTTCACAAACAGATATCAAAATTCCCTTCACAAATTTTACTGTTTTTAAATGTCATTTCAACATTTCTGAAGCGATAAGAAAATGTGCCCACTTTTTCTTTTGAAAATATTAGCACCCTAATCCTACCCAATAGAAATATATGTCTCAGTCAATAATGTTTACTGGAGCACTTAGCAATAGGGATAGAAACAAAGTAGAATCACTGTCTAACTTAGTCTATACTAGTTTATAAGCCAATAGGGAAAGCAAACATTAATGCAAAATTCCAAGTATGATGAGTATTATAGATACAAGCAGAATATGCTTTGAAAATATTCAATGGAGGACCCAACCACAGAGTCATGGAAGACTTCCCTGAAGAAATCATATTAAATCTGAGATATGCAGAATTAGTAGGATTTGCTAGGGAAAGCAAGGGTGCAAAGAAAAGCGTAGACAGGCAAGACAAAAAGCATGTAAGGACCAGAAAGAAGGCCTCTGAGACTGAAGCATGAAACCTCTAGGGCAGTGTGGCAAGAGAGAGAAGGACCATTTTCTTGGCTATAAGGATTGTAGAATTTCCTGTAAATTCAGTGTGAAACCATTGAAGGTTTTAAAGCAGAAGACAGAACTGATCATATTTCTTTGTTTTAAAAGATCACTCTAGCTTTGACATAAAGATAGAATTGTAAGAGGGCAAAAAATGGTTGCTAGATCAGGTAGAAGGCTCCTGAAGTGATCCAGGTGAAAGATATTGGAGGACTGGACTATGGTGCTGACAGTGGGATAGACATAAGTAGATAGATTCACAAGACATTTAGGAGGTAGATTGACGGGAATTGGACTGGTTGGATGTCAAGAGGATAAAGCATCAAGAACACTCGGGACTTTGACATGAGCACCTGGGTTCCATTTATTGAGATGGGAAAAGGTAGAATAGGACCAGGTAGGGTAGTGACAAAGGGACAGTCAATTCAGACAGATGATTCTGGAAATGTTCAAATAAATATTGTTTTGTCTTTATTAAAGAATTTGTGGGTTTATAGAACAATCATGCATAAAATACAGGATTACCACCATACCACCAACACCTTGCATTGGATGTGAAACATTTGATCCAACTGATGATAATAGTACAATTATTAAAACTGTGCTATCATGCTTTAACTTAGGGTTCACTATGTGTGTAGTGTTGTTTTGTGGATTTTTAAAATATTTATTTTCTTTATGCAATCTAACATTTCCCCTTTTAATCATATTCAGATATATATATTTCAGTGCTGTAAACTGCATTCACAATATTTTGCTACCATCATCACTATCTATTACCAAAACATAAGAACCCTGTAAATATATATATATATTTAGGAGGTACTGGGGAATGAACTCAGGACCTTGCACATGGGAAGCAGGCACTCAATCACTGAGCTACATCCGCTACATCCGCTCCCAACCCTGTACATTTTAAGTCTTAACTTCCCCACCACGTCTGCTGCTAACCAACATTCTAGATTCTGACTCTATGAGCTTGCTTAATCTATCTGTTTTATTTATCTGAGGATGTCTTAACCTCTCCCTCATTTTTGAAAGACAGTCACACTGGATATTAAATTCATTTTCTTTCAGCACTTTAAGTATTTTAACCCCCTGCCTTCTTGCCTCCATGGTATCTTTCTAGAAATCATCACTCAATCTAATTGGGATTCCCTTATGTAACACATTGCTTTTCTCTTGCACCTTTCAGAACTCTCTCCTTGTCCTTTGTATTTGATAGCACAATCAATATACGATGGGATATATTTTTCTTCATGTTTATCTTGTTTGGTTTCTCTGAGCTTCTTGAATGTGCATAGTCATGTCTTTTGCTAAGTTCAAGAAGTTCTCTGTCATTATTCTTTGACTATTCCTTCTGCCTCTTACTCTCTTTCTTCTCCTTCTAGAACTCCCATAACACATATATTGTAGCTCTTGATGGTTTCCCATAGCTGTCTTAGGCTATTTTTGCTTTTAATATTTCTTTTCTCTTTCTTGTCTCTTTATCTGGACTCATTTCAAATGTCTTGTCTTCATGGTCACTGATTCTTTCTTCTGCCAGCTCCAATCTGCTCTTGAAACCCTCCTTGGCATTTTTCATTTCAGTTACTGTGGTCTTCAACCCCAGGAGTTCTGCTTGGTTCCTTTGTAAAATTTCTGTCTCTTTACTTAAACTCTCACATTGTTCATTCAGTGTTTTCCTAATACCCTTTAGTTCATTCTCCCTATTTTCCCTCATCTTCTCGAGTATTTTTAAGATCTTTCTTTAAACACTTTGTCTGGTATGTCCACATTCTCATCACCTTCATGGGTGTTTTCTATATTTTTATCCTCCTCCTTTGGATGGGCCATCATTTCCTGTTCCTTTGTTTATATTGTACTCTTTTGTTGCACATTGTACACTTTAATATTTTAAAATGGTAACTCTGGGGTTTACTCCTTGGGAGGTCTGTTTCTTGGTTTTGTAACCAGCTGGTGATAAGACAGATTTTCTTAAAAGCTTCAGCCCCTCTGATCAGGAAGTTCTGCCCAAGGCAAATGCAGTGTGCAGTGTTTTCCCTATATTTTTTGGTTTCTGTCTTGTCCTGGGCTTTTGCTTGTTCGTTGTTTTAGAGTTCCCCTGTTTGCAGGAGTTTGGTTGTCCCCTCTGTTTCCTAGAAAACAGACCTCCCTCTCCCAGGTATTTGAAGCAGTCAGGTCTTTATCCCAGACTGTCTGCCTCTATAATTTTTTATATTCCTTTCATTGCTGCTTTTGCCTAGAGATCAAATTCTGAGATGAGGGTCACTCCAGAGAGGACTTTCCCATGTTCATCTTTCACAGCCAAGCAGGTCCAGGGACCCATGAATGGAGCACAGACCAGCTCCAAATTGTCCTGGGGAGGGGTTCAGAAAGGGTGCCAAAACCTTTTCCAATAGCTCTCCAAAGCTGAGCTTTCTTGGCTTACCCAGCAACTGCAGCCCTTCAGTTCTCTGTCCTCCTCAGCCCTGAGAAAGCACTGCATTTTAAAATCTTTATCGCCTCTCTCTCTAGGGACAGGTGATACAAAACAAGGCTGCCAGCACCTGTGTCCATCACACACTGAAACAATAACTGACCTTAGACTGGGACTCAGCAATCCAAATTTGTTCATCAAAACCCATGATCAGTGATCAACCATGTCTACCCCTGCTCTTGGGGAATAGGATTTTTATGTCCCTTCCTGTCACTAGCAGCAAGCAGGGACTGGATCCATGGCAGTCAGAAACAAGAGTAGGGAATGAGTGCCAGTAATCGCTGGGTGGAAAGACAATTTATTTTCTTTAATGTAGTTTATCAGTGCCTTCCTCCCACTCTTCTCTGGATTCTGTACAGTGTTCTTCTGGCCTCTGGAGTTTCAAAATTATTGTTTCAGACAGTCTCTGCCTGCTTAATAGTTGTTTTGGTGGAAGGACCAAGTCTTGGAATTCCCTACTCCACCACCTTCCCTAGAAGTTCCTCCTCAAATAAGTATTCTTAATAATCTCTAACTACAATCCAGTTCAGTTAGAATACTATTTGGTAGGACTTAGAGTCTTATTGATTCAGAAAATATATAGTAATATATGCCATTCACTGAATTCCCACTTAGAGCCAAGCATTTAACTTCCATTGTTTCAACAATCCTAGATACCATTTTTAAAAAGTGGAGTGGTTTTAAGCTGAATTGGTCAAGATAAAATTTTTAGTAGGTGGAGGAGCTGGAATTCAGGCCTCCCTGGTACCAGGGCTCTTTCCACTCTCTAAGTTGCCTCTTGTAAACAGAACCAACCAATAAGAGACATTTTCAGGTTTAGGGAAAAAGTTGTTGGTTATCCCACCCCCACAACTGGGAAACAGGTTCTCACAACTCTCAATCCTCTTTATAAGAAGCACAAATAACATCTAGCAACTCCTTGGAACATAGAATTCAAATGTCTCAATGCCTGTATTACCATGCATGAAAAGGACAGCTTTGACTTATTTTAACCTAATAGCAAAAAGTGTATGCACCAATGTGCCTTTAAATAATACTTAAATAGCCCCAGTTGTGGTATATATAAGCAAATGAACACTACACAGCAATGAGAATGAACTCAACTACAACTGCAAGCAACAGTATAGATGAATCTCACAAACACACTGCTCAACAAAAAAGGACAGACACAAAGGAATTCCTACAGTAGGATCCCAGTAATCTACAGCACAAAATCTGGCAAAACTAATCTATGCTGTTAGAAGGCTTACTTGCCTTGGTTACCTTTCGGGGCATGGATGGAGGTGGCACAAGCCAGGGGTGGGGTGGGTGGGAATCTAGAGTGCTGGTGCTGTTCTGGGGTGGCACACGGATGTGCTCCCTTTGTGAAAATTCATCAAGCTTTACATTTATGTTTTGTGCACCTCCCTGTATGTATGCGTTACTTCAAAATAGTTCAATTAAACATTTGCTAAAAGACAACAATACTTATTGTGGTACTCAGATTTTATATTTCTTCATGAGAAAGATTTTATCATTTTTGTCCATCAAGAAATGTGTCCATTTCATATAAGTTATCAAATTGAAATAAAAGTGTTCATAATGTTAAAAAAAAAAAAAAGATAACAATACCTAAAATGACTTGCTGGTTCTGGTACAAATTTAGACATTTAGAGTACTCTAACCAATAAAAATACCAGAAAGTTTCCCTTAATTTAAACTCTCCCTTAAAATTCAAAACTGATATATGATGAAAAGGATTCACAAAAGCACAGATAATAAATAATAACATAAAAACCTAATAACAGTGGCTGAGAATACTTTCCCAAAAGGTTATTAATGCATTTCAAATCCCTCCATAAGAAGGAAAAGACCACAAAGAGATTTCAACTGTATAATATCTTAAACAAATCCCATTGCGATCATGGATAAATTGCTAAATTCTTCTATTTTCCTGTCACCAAATATAAGAGCAGAATAATTCCTACCTCCCTCACAGGGATATTTTGCTGCTTAATTAATGTTTGTAAAACACTTTCTGTTCCCTGGGTGGAAGGTACTATGAAGGAGCAAAATATAATTATGTTTTAATTGCAGGGCTGATTTTGAAGACACCAAAAAAATGGTACCTATGAATTGTGATTTAATCAGATCACTCCATTAGAATCATAGTCATGACTTCTGCCTTCTGGCTGCTGTTGTACTTGAGAAATGGCTTTTTTTTTTTTTTTTTTTTTTTGAAGTCTTTCTGTTTCAACTTTCCTATCTGTAAAGTGGGGTAACATCCTTTCCATGATCTACAAGTATTCCTTTATTCTTTGCCAAGCCCTTCAGTGATCCTTATATGAAATGAAGGCGCATTTTGCTATGAAATGGAGAAATGCAACCTTCTGCTGCCTGGAGTGAATGGGGTTGCTTTTCTCCAGGAGAAAGCTTGAGTGTCAGCTTTCCTACATAAAGACCACTGTGGGCCTGGCCCTGCAAAAGGAGAGATGTAGGAACAGTCAAGTCACAGGAAGCCAGAATGCTAGACATGGACTTTTGGAAGTTTGTTGGCATTCTGGGTGGTTGTATTTCATTCTCTCAAATGGACAACTGATTCTTCTGTCTCTTTTGTTGAGGCTGTCTTCATTCCTGCTTTTAATCTGAAGGGTTTATATTTATACAAAACCAGTCATTCAAAACCCATTGATGCATACAAATCAAAATATGACATTTCATATTTTATGAGATGACCAACCAAATTGGGCTGTGTGATCTTGCTTTCTGAGTCCCTAGGCTGGGTCTATAATGGCTGAAGAGATCAAATAATCTTGACATTGTAGATTGCATGCTTTAGAAGTGAGGCTACTTGTAAGAAGAAATTCTTACAATATTTTCCATTACTCTTTTTAACAGGCTGAATAAAAGTATGAGACCCACAAAAGATTTTTGGTTCCTTGATTAAAAAAAGGAACTTCAAATCAGACATTACCAATATAGAGCTTTTCCATTATTTATTTCCCCTGACAGGTGGAATGTCAGTTGTCTGAATCTTAAATACATCTTCTATTTACTAATGTATAGAACTCATCCCCATTACCCCACCGTGATTAAGGAAAATAAATATCCAATCAGACCAGACTACTGCCAGCTGCAAGTGATATTTTGGGGCATTATACTTCTTCTTCAGAGTGAAAAGTTTCAATAATTAACCTTTCTTCTATCTACAAAGACAAATCATATGGAGGTACTTTAAAAATAAAAAGCAATATAAATCTTGATAACAGTTGAGGTGACTTTTCTATAGCTAAAATTCCCCCTGGAACATTTAAATGTCTTTTTGAATACCTCTGAACACCCACCAAAATCTTTCAGGGAAACAATACTTATACATTCCCTTAGGAAAACTTAAACCAGTCAAGTGCACTAAGTCCTGAGAGTCTTCTGAATTCATACATGGTTATTAACTGATGTGGTAGATTGAATTATACACCCCAGCAAATACATGTTCTTAATCTGCACTCCAGTAGGTTTGAACCTATTGTAATAAGACCTCTTGAAGATGCTACTTTTAGTTAGGGTATGGCCCAACTAAATGAGAGTGGGTCTTAAGCCATATTACTGGAGACCTTATAAAAAGATGAAACTAGAAGCCAAAGCCAGAGAAGGCCACCGGGAGAAGCTGGAAGTCAACAGAAACCAGACGGGCAGACAAATGGAAAGAGAGATCACCATGTGATGAGAGGCAGAGATATAAGCCAAGGAACCCCAAGGATTGCCTACAGCCAGTACCAGAATACAACAGATTCTGGGAGAGTGCAAGCCGTGCCCAGTTACCTTGATTTGCATCTTCTTCTAGCCCCAAAACTGTGATCCAACAATTTCCTGTTGTTAAACCAAAACCCATTGTGTGGTATTTGTCATAGCAGCCTGGCAAATTAAGGCAGATGCTCAGCAAGCTACTCACTGTCACTATACAAACGTACCTGGGGAATGTCTGGGTATAGTTGCTGAATTTTAAGAGTACACTAAATTAAATGTCAATGCATTCACATTATGCCTTGTCCAAAAATCATAAATGCTGAAAGTTGTTTTGAGTCATTTTGAGGGTGGGATGAGAAAGAGAATAAAAAAGGGCCAAAGTAATGGTTTTATTTATTTATTTTTCTAGACGAAAACAAAAGCTTCCATTCTTCTGCTAGGCTGTCATAGTGGGAATATTTTTTAATACTTTGGGTCAGATATCCTTACAAAGTTCAATAGGCTCAGTCCGCCAAAGGGCAACTCCTACTGGACAAACAGGGGCCACCTGCTCAAAGCTGATGCCAGAGCACACACTCCCAATTCCTTGGGGGTCAGCATGACCAATCAGGCGAGCTGTCATCAGGCATTTCTTTCTAAAGTTAATTCAGAGTAGATTGATTCAAACGCCTTCTGCAGTACCAAAAAAAATTAACACAGACTCTAGAGGTTTATGTGGTAGTCTCTGATGTCCACCAAATATTTCCAGCTCCCTGAATTCTAGGAACAGTAGGACTGTAACGAAAATCCAACCTTTGTAGTTAGGCATGGCCTTGTGATTCGCTTTGGCCAATGAAATGTGAGCAGAGATAACAAGTGTTATCTCCAGGTGGAAGTTTTAAGAGCCTGTGAGCAATCTGCCATAGCTTTCTTTTCCTCTACCATAACTATCGGCAATGTTCCAGGTAGTGTCTGCTTTGTCAGCTAAACTGCAAGAAAATAAAGACACAAAGCAGAGCCCCTAGCTCCTGGTTCCACAGACATGGGTAGTTGACGAAGAAATAAAATTGGATCCCTGGAGCCACAGAGATTTGATTCCACAGCACAATCAAATCTCTCTGACTGACTCTACTTTCCCCATGGTGAAGATCTCAGAACTTCTGGGAGGACGACAGAGAGATGCATAGTATTTCACCCTCCCTTCAGTTTCATCCAGTCTGGTCCTGGGCTGTGAGGCCTTTTCCCTCTTATTTCTGTTATCTCTGGAGAGACTCTCAGAACTACTTTCCCAATGTCTTCAGGAGGATCACCATTTCAAATGACCACAAGGGCAAGTGACTTAAATGAGTAAACAGGCCAATGCTTTCGCCTCAAACATTTATTAACTCTCCACCTTTCCTTCAAGAAAATTCCCTTTCGTTTTCTTGAAACAAGAGGCACTTGTGGTCTAACTTTCTGTTCTAAAGAAGTATAGGTGTGATGATGAAATGAGATCAACACTCTACCCAAGTGTTGGTAGCTTGTGCCCATACTGGAATGCAAAACCAAATATTTTCAGATTTTCAGATTTTGTAGAAGCCAGAATCTAAATTTCTATGTGAATTCTCTCAATTTTCTTAAAACACTGCTGGTGCCAAAGAAACCACAAGTGGTCTGAATTCAGCCCTCATGCCTTGTGTGCATTTCAAAACAGCATCTGCCTGTGAGCTTTGTTTTATACCTTGTGACACACAATGATTTTAGGGGGATGGGGGATGACGGGACAATAGTTGTTATCAACATTCAAAAAGCCCCAGATGGTTGAATCCAAACTCAGGCCAGTGACCATCCTCTAGGCAAACTAATGCTCATATTTGGGGGGAAAATGCTCAAGACTTCTCTAATTGGAAGAAATTTATTTATTTTCCCAGCAAAAATTAAGCTAACCAAACCCAAGTCCAAGTCAGTTCACTGATTTGACCTCTCTCTTGGTCTCATTCACTGGCTTGCTGGTTCTTGAACTCACTCTGTCTCTTTTTAATAATTTTTTTTTTCTTTCTGATTTTTAAAGGAATGCATACTCATGACTGAAAACAGGAAAGTACTAATAAGAAA
Source organism: Tolypeutes matacus (assembly GCA_026826555.1). Classification (NCBI taxonomy): domain Eukaryota; kingdom Metazoa; phylum Chordata; class Mammalia; order Cingulata; family Chlamyphoridae; genus Tolypeutes; species Tolypeutes matacus. Next base: position 426,667 of record JAKSZT010054466.1, on the reverse strand, counting down.
ACAAGACGTACTCATAAGACCACGGCCCAAAGATAATCAGTGTTGCCATACTGGTATAACCTTTTTGTTAATAAATAAAGTTTAAAATATATTTCTGTTTAGATTTTTATATTTTTAGCAGTTCTTTATCCTGCTTTTTTTTTTCTTTTCTTATTAGATAGCTTTTTCACTTCTATAGGATAGTCAAGTTTTAAATTTTGACAGATTTTTCCAGTTTTCAGAAAATTATAAAAGCAAAGTTTGTTCTTAGAATATTCTTTCTCAAAATGCATCACTAATTCTTGCAGTACTTCTATGAGAGGGCTTATTCCAAAAGACATAGCAGGAAGTGTCATCTGTTTTGTTATGAATAACTTGTATAGTGATGAATAATTTAATATCTTACCTTTAAGCATCCATAGACCCTCAAGCAAAAGATGACTAGAATTATTATTTTGGTGTACTTTCTTCCAGTCTCATTTTTCTATATGTGGGTTTAGATCTGTGTGTATACACTATGTGTGTTGTATGTATATATGTTTATAATCACATATTTTTGTAATGTGCTTTTTCACTTATTAGCTGTGTAACATACCCCCTGCTACTCATACTTAAATTGAGGGGGGAAGTTTTCCCTAGCAGGAAAGATATCAAAAAATGATTATAGAAAATCAGAAACAATTCCCATCTCACTTTCTACCTCTAAGGCAGGAGGAGAGAAGTTGATGCATCTGACCAGTGAGCTGGTGAGTCTGATGTCTACTGTTCCATAGGTCCACATTTCCCATTAGGGTAGAGTTAATGGGTTTAAAAAATTATTCAACTCACAAGTGGACTTTTTCTAGGACCTAATTTGCCTGCATAATCATAGATGCTGGGTCCTCCAAGAAGAAAGCTGCTAGAGTAAGATGGCTATAATACTGGGTGGATGAGTTTAAATCAGGAAAAGAATTAATAGGAAGCCTGATTGTGGCCATAAGTCAAGCTATTTTCTCCAATCAACCTTAACTGGTAATGTAAATGCCATTCCCATGTTATTGCATATCTTTGTAAATAGCTTTTTCAATGGCTGAATAAAACCAATGAGAGGATTTATTTAACCATTTTCTATTTTTGACACTTAGATGAATAATTTAATATTCATCCCCAAGCCTCTTTGACACATGGTGACTGAAAAGAATTTTGCAGAGTATTTGTTGATAGGTTGGTGCCATTAAAAAATTGTTTTCCAGAGATGGCCACATCAGTAACTCGTATCCCACATTTTCATGTTTACTCTGAGTATGTCCCTCCACCATCAGGAGGTGGATTCTCATTTCTTTCCTCTTGAATCCTGGCAGGTTTGTGACTACCTTAACTAATAGTGTCTAGTGGATATGATGCAGTGTGACTTCTGAGGCTGGGACAAAAAAGGTAATTCAATTTTTGCCCTGGCCATTGGAACACTCTTGCTTGGAGACCTAAGCTACAAGTAGGAAGCTCGATTATGTTGAGCCTATGAGGACTAGCCACATGGAGAATCCAAAACAGGTGTTTCATTGCCATTCTTAGTCATCAAGTTAGATCAGCCGAGGGGCAAGATATCTGATGAAGAAGTCCCAGTCATCAAAACACCCCAAGCCTTCAAATCTTTTCAGCTGAGGTCCATGACACCATGGAGCCATCCATGCTGTACCCTGTCAAATTTCTGACACACAATTATTGAATAATAAAATGGTTGTTATTTTTTTTTTAATATTTTTAAATTTTTAAAAAGATACTTATATTGTACAAATGTTACACAAAAAATATAGGGATTCCCATATGCCCCACTCCCCACACCTCCCACACCCTCCCACATAAGCAACATCCCCCATTAATGAATCCCGGGGCATTGCCATTGAGCATGAACCACAGTTCACATTGCAGATTACACTCTCTCCCACACAATTCTGCAGGGTATGGGAAGAAATATAATGGCCTATATCTGTCATTGCAATGTCCTTCAGGACGATTCCCAAGTCCCAAAAAAGCCCCTGCATTACCTCTGTCTTTTATGGTTGTTATTTTGAGTGACTATATTTTGGGATCATTTATTATGTAGCATTAGTAACTGCAACGGCACCTATTTTATGCATGCAGCATCTCATTTTGATTTCAATAGACATTCATTGTGGTTCTACTACCAGGCAATGTGCTAGGCTCGTAAGGTTCATAGGTAAATCAAACATAATTCCATCCCTACAAAGGTCTATAGTAGTGGGAGAGACATGATCAAAATTGCCATTAAGAAAGATGAATCTGACAGCATTTTAGACTGGAGGGTCTCTCTCTGCTAGAGTCAGGATGGGTAAAGGACTGTGGTAAGAAGATGAAAGCATTGGCTTGATACACAAGCAGACCAATTTCTCTCCACCACAGCCAAAAATTCACAAATTTTTGCCATTAGTCATAAATTGAAATGAGATCATTTAACGTAGTTCTTAAAATGTAATAGGGGGATGCGAATATTCTCACTGTCCTGATTCTGTGATAATCAGGGTAGGCTAAACATTCGCTATATTAGAAACCATGCATGTGTCCCCAGACCTAGTTTTTCTCCCTAGATCTGGTTTTTTGAATGCTGGTGATAAACTGAGCCTGATTTATTATATGACCATCCTGTATGGGAAATGACTGTAACTTTAGGTATCTTTGGTCAACCTTAAGAGATATAACAGGGGGACAGATGTGGCTCAAATGGTTGGATGTCCGTCTCCCATATGGAGGGACCTGGGTTCGATCCCTGGGACCTCCCGGTTTTAAAATACACACACACACACACACACACACACACACACACACACACACATATAGAAGGCACGTGGGCCACCAGGCCCCATGCATGGGTGCGCCACCAGGCCCCGCGAGCAATGCAGCAGGATGATGATGTAACAGGAGAGTGACACAAGGGAGAGCCAGATAAGACGCACTGAAAAACCAGGAACTAAGGTGGTACAGGTGGCAGGGTGCCTCTCTCCCACATCGGAGGTTCCGAAGATCGAATCCCAGTGAAGACAGAAGGAGAAGGATGAGAAGAGAGTGCAGGAAACTGACACAGAGTCACCCAGTGAATGGACACAGAAACAGCAAAAATGGGGGCGGGTAAAAATGGATAAAAGTAAATAAATAAATAAATTATTCAAAAAAAATGTATAGGGGAGGGAGATACGGACTATAGTTAGTAGTGATACTTTAATGATGCTCTTTCATGATATGTTAACAAATGCTTCACAACAATGCAGGGTGTTTGTGTGTGGGGGGGTGATGTATGGGAGCCCTGTATGACATTATGCATGTTTGTTTTGTAAGTTCACGATGTTTACTGAACACTTATAGTTTATGTATGTTCATGTATGAACGATATACTTCAATGAATTAAAAAAAAAAAAAGTAATAGGGGGGATTATGGGAAGATGGCAGAGTAGAGTAGGAAGCTCCAGGAATCAGTCCCTCCATCAGAGCAATTATTGAACTAGCACAAACTGAATCAACTATTTGGAAACTCTGGGTGCTAGTAGGTCACTGTGCAGCATCCAGGGAAGAGCAGGAAGAAGAGGCTGGTAAATTACAGTAAAATACCAGTGAATTTCACTCTCCAGGCAGCCACCACCATTGCCCATCCCCCAGGCATGAGGCAGGCAGCAGTGGGGTCCTCAAACTAGGCTCCTGGTGCAGCTTGCTGGTGCCAGGATGGGATATAAAGACCTAGTTACCCCAAATCTGGGTGTGTGTGCTCTAATTGCTGATCACTGCTTTTGATTATCCACTTCAGTTCACTGGAGACCAGGCTCTGAGGGTGACCTTTGTACCACCTGCCTCAGGCAAAAACAGCAGAGGAGCCTTAAAGATAGAACCCTTCCTCAAAACTATGGAAAAGAGTTAAAGGACTGCATTTACTGGGCAAGTTCAGAGTCAAGAAAACACAGCTTCAAAAAGCCATAGGAGAAGCTCTTGGTGGTGGTGTTGGCCTCTTCCTCACCCTATCCCCATGTCTGTGTGGAGCAAGGATGTGCTCCCATTGTTGGTCCTCGGCCTTGTTACAGCTGGGAAAGACTGAAATAGGGAAATCCTCTCCAGCTCTCTCTCCCTTCTCTCCCACTCAGAATTTGCCCTGCAAGCAAAAGTAGCTTGGAACTGCTAAAGCAGTGTAGGAAACAAGTCAAACAGCCTGGGGCAAAGGCTTACTGGATTTGAGTCCTACCATAGAGCACAGGGGAGAGGGAGAAGGTCTATTTTATAGGGATTAGAGAGGGTATTCGAATTCCTGGAAATGGGAGCTCCTAAGGCCACCAACAAGCACAATTCCAGTACAAGAAGTAGGTCAGGAAAGACAGGGAGGACCCTGCAATTTGCATGTGCCTTGGGCTGCCTTCTTGATAGGAGGGTTGATTTCTGAAGGAGAGCAATGACCAACAGAAAGGAAATTTGCAAAAATTGTGAAAGGTATTTTTTGCATTGGTTTGTTTGGTCTTGCTCACTCCTGGCACTCAAGGAAATCTCTGTTATCACACTAGGTAGATACAAACTCAAGAAACAGATCAGGAACTAGATACCAGAATTAACTCTTTAAAATATTAAAATGTACAGTGTGCAACAAAAGAAGACAAGACTAACAAAGAAACAGGAAATGACAGCCCATCCAAGGAACGAGATAAAAACACAGAAAACATTGACATCAAGGAAAAAGGCCAGACTGTGGACATACAAGACAGAGACTTTTACAAATGATTCTCAGTGTGCTCAAGGAGATGAAGGAAAATACAGAGAAAGAATGAAAGGATATCAGGAAAACAATAAATGAACCAATGAGAATTTCAATAAGGAGACAGAAATTTTAAAAGGAACTAAACTTAATTACTGGAGTTGAAGACCACAATAATTGAAATGAAAAATACCCAGGAGGGTTTCAACAGCAGATTAGAGCCTGCAGAAAAAATAATCAGTGAACTCAAACACAAGATAATTGAGATGAGAAAGGCTGAGGAACAGAAAGAAAAAATAATTATAAAAAGCAAAAATAGACTGAGAGTCCTGTGTAACACTATCAAGCATGCCAATATACACATTAGGGAGTCCCAGAACGAGAAGAAAGAGGAAATGGAGTAGAAGGTATAGTCAAAGAAATTATGACAGAAAACTTCCCAAATTTAGCAAAGTACATTAATATGCACATCCAAGAAGCTCAATGAACAACAAACAGGATAAACTTGAAGAAAAATATGCCCAATGTAGCAGTTTGGCATTATTTATGAATTCCAAAAACAGATATTGGATTATGCTTGTAAACTGGTCTGTTCCTCTGGGCATGATTAAATTATGATTAGGGCTTTGATCGGACCATATCAATAGGACGTTGAGTCCCTGCCCCTTGGTGGAGCTGGATCCCGGGGAAGTAAGCACACAGAGGAGCTTGGTCGTGAGGAAAGAGAGAAGGCCCTGGGAAGAGAGACAGAGCCATTTGCCTGATAGTCTATAGCTGGCCTTGTGGAGATAGCAGAGGAGCGGAGCCCAAAGACAAGCAAGTCCCGGGAAGAAAGGAACCCAGAAAGCCTGAACCCTGGCAGATGTCAGCAGCCATCTTGCTCAAACATGTGGCCATAGACTTTGGTGAGGGAAGTAACTTACGCTTTATGGCCTGGTAACTGTAAGCTTCTACCCCAAATAAATACCCTTTATAAAAACCAACAGATTATTAGTATTTTACATCAGCACCCCTTTGGCTGACTAATACACCCAGACTCATAGTATTAAACTATCGAATGCAAAGGACAAGGAGAGAGTTCTGAAAGGTGCAAGAAAAGCAGCAGGTTATGTTCAAGGAAATTCTAGTGAGATTGAGTGTCAATTTCTCATCAGAAATGATGGAGGCAAGAAGGCAGAGGGCTGAAATACTTAAAATGCTAAAAGAAAACAACTGCCAGCCAAGAATTTTATATTTGATGAGACTTTCTTTTAAAAGTGAGGGAGAGATTAACACATTCCCACATAAACAAAAGCAAAAGGAGTTTATTACCACTAGACCTGCCCTAAAAGTAGTACTAAAAGGAGTTCTTCAGACTGAAAGGAAAGGATACTAGATAGTGGATTAAAGTAGCATCGAGAAATAAAGACCTCCAATAAGGTAACTATATGGGTTTTATGAATGTCAGTATTATGTATTGTATTCTTTGGTATGAAACTCCACTTCTTACTAGAACAGGTGCTAGAATGCATGATAAAGGACATATACAAAAAAATCCACTGCTTAAATCACACTCAGTGCTGAAAGACTGAAAAATTTCCCTCTAATATCAGGAACAAGACAAGGATGTCCACTATCACTACTGTTGTTTAACATTACTCTGGAAGTTCTAACCAGAGCATTTAGGCAAGAAAAAGACATAAAAGGAATCCAAATTGGAAGGAAAGAATTGAAACTTTCCCTATTTGCAGATGACATGATTCTACATACAGAAAATTCTGAAAAACCACAACAAAATTACTAGACCTTCTAATGAATTCAGGAAAGCAGTGGAGTACAATATCAATGTGCAAAACTCAGTAGTGTTTCTATACACTAGAAATGAACAGTCTGAAGAAGAAGCAAGAAAAAATTCTATTACAATAGCAATAAAATAATCAAATATGCAGGAATAAATCTAACCGAGGATGTAAAGGACTTGTGTACAGAAATCTATGAAATATTGCTAAAAAGAAATCAAAGAAGACCTAAATAAATGGAAAAAATATTCTGTGTTCATGGATTAGAAGACTAACTATTGCTAAGATGTTAATTTTATACAAAGCAATTTATAGGTTCAATGCAATCCCAATAAAAATTCCAACAGTCTTCCTTGCAGATATGGAAAAGCCAATCATCAAATTTATATTAAGGGTAAGGGGCCCCAAATAGTTAAAGCCATCCTGAGAAAGAAGAATGAATTTGGAGGACTCATACTTCCCAAACTTAAAACTTATCACAAAGCCACAGTAATCAATACAGCATGGTACTGGCATAAGGACAGAAATATAGAACAATGCAATTGAATTGAGAGTTCAGAAATCAACCCTCACATTATGGCCAACTGATTTTTGACAAGGGTGCCAAGTCCACTCAATTGGAAAATAATAGTCTCTTCAACAAATGGTGCTGGAAAAACTGAATGTTCATATGCAAAAGAATGAAGGTGGACCCCTACTTCACATCACATGCAAAAATCAACTCAAAATGAATTAAAGACCTAAATATAAGAACAAGAACTGGGAAGCGGCTATGGCTCAATCAGTAGGGCTCCCGTTTACCATATGAGAGGCCCCGGGTTCGGTTCTCGAGGCCTCCTGGTGAAGGCAAGCCCGCCCGCACGGCGTGGTTAGCTGACCCAGCGAGCACAAGCAGCAAGGGGGGGATAAATGAATAAATAAATAAAATCTTTAAAAAAAAAAAAAAAAAACAAGAACTATAAAACTCCTAGAAGAAAACATAGGAAAGCATCTTCAGGATCTTATGTTAGGCAATGGTTTCTTAGATTTTATACCCAAAGCACAAGCAATAAAAGAAAAAATAGATAAATGGAACCTCTTAAAATTAAAAATTTTCATACATCAAAGGACTTTGTCATGAAAGTAAAATGACAACCTTAACTGTGGGAGAAAATATTTGGAAATCATATACCCAATGAGGGTTTAATATCCACAATATATAAAGAGGTCCTGCAACTCAACAACAAAAACAATGCAATTAAAAAATGGTCAAAAGACTTGAAGGACATTTCTCCAAATATATACATACATACGGCCAAAGTTATATTATAACTTGCAATTGAATCTTTGATATAAATATTGCTTGAACTTTAGCCCTGACAGGATTAGTCAAGAGGATTATAAAACACTTTCATATCATGTGAAGTAACTCAATGGCTAGTAATGAATTATACAAGATTTTAAATACTCTGAACAATTCCAAAAGGCAACTTCAGTAAGGATCCGATGTTAAATTAAATAATGGGGAAAAATACCAGAGTATATCTCTAGCATATAGATATTTGATGAATATCTGAAATTATACCATTTTTAATTTTCCACCACAAACGGGGTAAAAAAAGACCTCTGAATGGTTCCCGTTTGTATTAGTCAGGGTTCTCTTGGGAAACAGAATCAACAGGAGATATCTGTCAATAATACGAGGTTTTATAAGAGTCTCTTACTGGACCGTGGGGATGCACAAGTCCAGGTTCTGCAGGCAGGCTGCAAACCAGGGGATCCGATGAAAGGTCCTTGATGAGATTCTGGGAGAAGTTGGCTGTCCAAAGACGAGCTGGGAAATTCTCTCTGAATGTTGAAATCACTTCCCCTTTTAAGGTATTCAACTGATTGGATAAAAGCGTCACCCAATGATGATGCAATCTCCCTGATTGATGCAGATGTAATCAGCCATCCGTGCAGTAAGCTCACTAGTGATCGAAGTCCATAAATGCTCTTGTATTACAATTAGCCCAGTGCTTCCTGGACCAAACACCTGGACACAATTACCTGGCCAAGTTGACACATTAGCCTAACCATCAACCTGTTCTCAATGGATTCCAAGGCTTGCCATCTCTGGAATATTTGCATAGGCTGCTTCTCTGTGGGGTCATTAATCTGGCAGGAATTAAAATGACCCTATTTGCTACAGAACTTTAAAAATGCATTAGGGAACTAGAATTCTTGGAGCCAGCTACCCTTTTAATTAACTTTGGTTTGAGAACAAGCAACTAAATACCTCCTTAATTGCTAAGCTTCTAAAGAAGTTAATGGGGATTGAAATTTTTACCTGTTGTATTCCTAGGGACTTGTTTGCAGATTTGTTCCTTGTTACTGCAAGTGAGAAGTTCTGTTCTACTCAGACATTTTCTGAGTGTCTGCCTGCAATGCAGAAAGCATTGCAAGAAATGGAAAGATAAATAAGACATGAGCAGTCCTGATAGCCAGGAGTTAGCAGTCTAGTCAGGGAGACAGACACAAATCCAAAGTCTAAAATACAAAGCAGGCTGTGGTAAGGATTATAACAGAACAGACAGGAAAAGATGTCTCAAAAAGAGAAATTAATTTTGATGAAGGCAGGGAGTCTGGCCAAAGAGGCTGCATAAGAGGGATTTGAATGGGAACTTGGTAGGAAAATAGTGGCAGAGATGCAGCTATCGTGATGCTGTGGTGTAGTAGAGCCAGCGATGACCTCAGATGATCCTCTCATTTATCTATGTGGAAAGTGAGATCCAGAGAAGGACGTGACCTGGTTAATGGCAGGTAACGCACTTGTCTCCCTTTTGAACCAGCTATGTGCAAATTCAGATTCACATGAAGGGGAGAAAAGAATCTTAGACTTGAATGTTTATATTCCTAGGCATCTGTGACAAACATGAGATAATAATTAGTAGTTTAACCACTCAGCAAGTTCAAGGCCAAGGTGGCCCCTGTTAGAAGCCATTGCCTTTGGTAGTTATCAAGGGATGAGGTTTAACTGTTAGCAAATCGCCTCTGGGTCCTATAACTAACTGCTACAGAACCACGGTAATGGAACAAAAGCATGCCGTGAATTGGGGATAGATCAGAGAGCACTTTAAACTCAGGGTAGGGAGTCTTGGGGAAGAGCCCAACTTTGGTTCAAAAGAACAGGTCTCAAAAGCAACCAAAAGGGTGGCAATTTTACCCTAGGATTATAGAGCATGATATATCCCATGGGAATGCACGAGTTTGTGTTATTATAGGCATGTGTTTCCTTGACTGAGTCTGGGAGGGTAAGCACAGGTGTACCAAATCTCTCTTCCTCCCCACACTCCGCTCACCTCCTACCGCTTTAAGTGCTAATGCTGGCAAGGACAACATGACCTTCAAGATTTCATGATTGGGGTGATGCCAACCCACAAAGTAAACCTTCCAGGGCAACACAAAGAATGCTCTGTGACAGTTTAATTTAAAGAGATTATTCAGTTCCCTTCACTCTCATCACTTACAAGGAGTATGTAACTTAATAATTAAACAATAAATCTTTATTTTTTATTTATTTTAGAGTTACAGGAGCAGCTATGTCTCCCCCGCCCTGAAAGAAACAGACTTTGTTAGGGTCGCTTTTGCTTCTACTTGTTTCTCTCTTCCCATACTCCTCCAACCTTACATCCCAACCCTCCCTCCCTATTCCCACAATTGAAATATTTTGACCTATATTTATCTAAAGAAAGGAAGAAAATCACTTTTCTGTCAGGTGAAAAGTATTGCCTCCAATAGTAGATGCAGTGACATGGCCAGCCAGATCAAACGCTGAAGCTTTATGTCTGTTGAAAAAAGTTACCCTTATTTCTATACCTGAAACACCTATTACACAATAGGTAATATTACACAAATAACTCATTCCAGTTGATTTTTTCCCCAATGATGTAAAAAAAGGTGTGCTTTTGAATGGCAAGCAAAGTATCTTTAACTAATATAAATTTAATGTAGTTTACATAAAATAAAGTTAAAATATGATAACAGAATGTTAGAGCTGGAGGAAAGAGCATGGATTTTAAGCAGGCTGTAGTCCAACCCTTTATCTTACAGATGGGAAAACTGAGATGTAGAGAAACCAAAGGATTTTTCCAAAGTCATACAACCAGGCCAAGTTTTATAGCTGATTGGGAAAATCCCAGTTCACCAGTCCTCAATTCAGAGCTTTTACCACTACATCCTGCCTCTTTAACAGTAGCTATGACATTTATTTACAGATTTGTATATAAATATATACATATATTTGTACATAAACACATTTGTATACTTTTACATTTGTATATATTTGCATATAAATACATCAGGGTAGGCTCATACTTGCTAAAAGTAATTTAGCTTTTACTTTAGTAAAATATGATACTGATCAGTATCAGTAACATATGATAGTAACTTATTACTAATTCACTAAGGAGCCCTTGCCCAGCATTGTCTAAATCCCAAATTGAATGGTATCTTAGCTGAGAGCATTACCTTTTTAAATTATTTTTATTCTAGTAGCATATACAACCCAAAATTTCCCCCCTCCAACTGCATTCAAATATACAATACAGTGGTGTCAACTACAGTCACAATGTCTATATTTTTAGGACACAGTGTATGATACTTTACAGAGCATAAAATCCTAAGAAAAACTTAATGTCTAGATAACCCAGCAATTTTAGGAGAATGCAGAAGACATTGGAGTAAGCAGGAGAGTATGAAGAAGACAAGGAGAAAGATGGAAGGGCTCTCAGCTCCTCTTCTGCCCCAGAACCTAGAAAGTCATCGGTCACACCCTTTTTTTTTTTTTTTTTTCGTTTCATGTGTAAGTCAGCATCTGGAAGCTCTCACTGACTCCAAAAAACACTTGGAAAAAAAGAACTTAAAAACTCCTATGTACATTTGGCTTCCTTCCGTTACTCACACAGATAGACTCATTAAAATAAAAAGGGCATTTTGAAATTCTGATTCTTCTATGTCTATTAAAGATGCCCAACCTAGGCTTTGCTATCACTGACTTGTTCAAACCCCCCAAATGACTAAAATAGTAGTAATATGTTTTAAGACTGCATTCAAAAACCTCAGCAACATATGATACTAATTTGCTAAGGACCTCTTGCCCAGCATTGTCCAAATCCAAACCAAATGGTATCCTAGCTGGGAGCATTACCTGCTAGGTCAGGTGAAGCCAGAGAAATAAGTATTGTCATAACAGTTATCTCTACTTTTCTGCAAGGAGATTGAAAACTTTACAAATCTTCACAAATGGAAATCTTGTTTTTAAAGAACTCTAGTCTCTACCTGTGCCACATTGTATCTTGGAGAAACACTGTCACCAAGCAAGGTAGAGAACAAGATAAAGTGGTTCAGAGTTGCTGTTCTTATAGCAGAGAAAGCCACTCATCCACACCAGAAACATCATTTTGACAAAGATACTTATCAGGTTTTAATCTCCTTGTCTCTGATTTGATAGCTTCCCCTCATCAAATTCACTCTGCGATTATAACCAAGCCAGAAAACTCCTGCTTAGAACCCTTCAATGTACCCATCCTCACTGGTAGTCAGAGAAATGTCAATTGAAAGGACAATGAGATTCTATTTTTTGCCTGCTAGACTGGAAAAAATTAAAGATTGATAATATCCACTGCTGGTAAGCACATGGGGAAATGAGCACTCATATATTTCTGGGAAGAGTGAAAACTGCTATGATATTTTGGGATATCTACTACAATTTTAAACTCTTATACTTTTTGATCCAGCAATCTCACTTTTAAAAAAGCAAGGGTTCAAAAGGATATATGTAAAATAGTCTTAATTGCTACATTGTAAGAATAAAAACCTAAAGATAACCAAATGCTTACTGAATGTATAATGTTCAAAAATATAACTGGCAACCCACATTAAGTAATATTATTCAGCTGTTAAAAATTCATAATATTATTTACATATGTTTGGATTTGGATCTGGAAAGATGCCTATGATAGATTAAGTGAAAAAAAAGGAGTTATTAAGTTTTATATAATGATCCCATTTAAGAGACAACAAAGGAAAACATGACATCACATAATAGCTATGCTAATAATAGCTAACATGAATGTAGTACTTACTTTTTACCAGGTATTGTTTTAAGTACATATGTGCTACTCATTTAATCCTCACAACCATCCCAGGAGGTAGATAAGATCTTGTTATCACTCCATTTTACAGACAAGGAATCTGAGGTGAAAAGAAGTTAAGCAACTTCTGACACAGCTGGCAAACGGCAGGCTAAGAGTTACACTGGTCAGTCGCTCAGAGCCTACATCCTTACCCTCTGCCTATTCTGCTATATATATATATCTATACAAGAAAATGATACAGCTGGAGATTATTTATTCTTATATTATTGTATAAATTGTTGGACTGTTAAAAATGTGTTATTTCTATAATTAAAAAGAAGTTCAGTAGAAATATCTGGAGAAAGTGACTTCAAAGACTCAAAATTGTCCTTACAACAAAAGTTTAAACAACCTACCTCAGCCTGTTCTCACAAGCAGGGTCCTATAAGCTCATTTTTCTCTAAAATTCTTGATAACTAAAGGCTAATGTCTAGCCAGCTGGTGCTCGAGGCCTAAAGTTCATCTGGTGATTTGTGCTTGAGAGTCAAACTGTTTGTGTGGCTTGGAAATTCGTTTTATACGAGACAACAGCAATCCATGTTCATAGAAGTATTTAAAAGCTTCTAAGAATCCTGCATTCTAGAGGGAGCAGTGGGAGAGGGGAGCTGAGCTTACCAATTCAAAGTTGGTGTTTCAGTCCCTGATGGCACCTCAGAAAGGAAATCCATTAATTAGCCAGCACAAAGGCTGCTCCCTCCTCAGGCCTGACAGGGAGCAGACTGACTAACAAAGGCCTGGTGCCTTATTTATGTGGCAGCTCACAGCTGCGGATGATGAGCCTCCTGTTCCCCAGAAGCCTGAAAGCCCCTCAGGAGGTTGTTCTCAGGCCCGCTGGGCTCTGCTCACCTCCAACCAGGATGCAAGGATGGATGCAAAACGATACCCAGAATGCTCTTCCTCCAACAGGCAGGACAAGCTGCTCCCTACGTTAGGTAAATGCTCAAATTCTACCTTTTCTCTGATGAGAAATCTCCCTTACTCACAGTCACTTCACCCTAGGTTATTTTCCCCATGGAATGTACCTCTCTATGACACAGCACCTATTTCCCTCACCAGCACTGCCCCCTGACAGTGTGGCCTATGTAAATGGCGCCCATTTGAGTGGTGTAACAGGGCACCTGGGCTCCCCAGGAGAACAGAGGCTTATTAGGGCAGAGACTTGTCTGGTTCAAAGGTCAATGGGCAATTGTTGAACAGATCAATGTTCTGACTTCTATAATCGCTTCCCTGCTAGACTCCAGCAAATTCTCTTTCAATGTTTTCTCTCTCCAATCCAGACCTTTTCTGGTGGGCTTTTGAGATCTATGTGGACATATTAAATCACTAGGAATTTTTTTTTAAATTTAAGAATATATACATGTATTGACAGTGCTTACTCAATTTTTTTCTATTGATAAGGGAATACAATAAAAATTTTAGAGACTAGAAGTTTAAAGAGAAAAGGGAGAATAATGCTAAGAACCTTATAAGAGAATATCAGTTTGTCTCAGATGGTTAAGCAATGGTTATTCTGGCTGCACAGAGAAAGCAAGTAGAAAGAATGATGCTTTAGGCAATTCCTATTAGAGATAGAGTATTAGAGGCATATCCTGGGACACCTGTCATCCAGCTTATTCAGAAATATACAGGTTCTGCTTCCCATCTAGTGACTTTGCACTGTTTAATGTGTTGGTGGCCCTTTTTCTTTCTCTTGTATAACTCGATGTCCATTTTTCTCACTAGTAAGGTTCCAGCTGGCTCTGAGTTCTCATGTGGAGCAGCATTGTCTTCTCCACCCCCACTCTGCAGAAGGGCAGAGAGATTTGTGAGTATGTGGGAGAAGGGCTTCCTGCCACAGGAAGCCATCACTAACCTAATGCTGAAGACCTTTGGTTTTATACAACTCATCACCTAAGATCTCTATGAAACTGATTCCATGATAGACATTCAACAAATAAGGAAAAATTCTCATTTGGAGTTGGAGAGTGAGCACTTGTTGCACTTGAAGGGCATCTTTCATTAAAGATTGAAAAGTAATTTCCTGTTGGCAACAACTGCATGTAAGCAGCCCCCTTTTGTCAATAACAAAGATAACAAAGGGCTGCACAGGCATTACGCTAATTTATCTTCCCCACAATATAGAATGTTCCATCAGTTTTGCAAGTAGATTTATTGAGCATATAAGCCCTGAAACATTCTTTTACAGACTCATAAAAATGTCAGTAGTGTCTCCTTTGTCTCTTAGCATTGCTATCAGCTCCTGTGGTTGGTACATGGTGCTAATTAGAACAATGCTATGCATTTGAGCACCATATATGACAATTAATTTCACAGGAAATTGTACCATGGATAAACTAAACCAACAATCCCAGCCAAAGGGGTCACAAATGCTAAGTGAAAGAGTGCATATGAAACATTGCAAATCCATCACTGCTATTAAAAAACAATTATCACTCAAAGACTGGCCTCCTAATGTGAAGG
Organism: Tolypeutes matacus; assembly: GCA_026826555.1. NCBI lineage: Eukaryota > Metazoa > Chordata > Mammalia > Cingulata > Chlamyphoridae > Tolypeutes > Tolypeutes matacus. The sequence goes on along the minus strand of JAKSZT010054466.1, from coordinate 411,572 downwards.
GTGAGAGGCATCAATTTTATGTATGAAGGTCTAACATTTTGTATAAATGCTAGAGATTAGGATATCAGCTCATTTTACGTTATCAGCTACTCAAAATATAAGGTCAGATTTTCAAGTATTATTAAAAATTTTCAGTCTCTACTTCACTTTTGTTTGATTAGAACTGATTTATTTTAGGCTTAGATTCTTCACCTGAGTTCCAGAGCCAAACACCCATCTGCTAATTGAGCATTTCTACCTACATGTCCCAAATGCACCGCAATCTCAGATTGTCTCACTTTGCTCTTTGCTGGCCTACTGAATCTGCTCTTCCTCTGGCACTCCCTGTCACAGTGGGTGCCCCACAGGGAGTGCTTTCTAAACTAGGAACCTGTGTGTCAACCTTGGGCCTTCCCTTTCACGCACTCTTCACACCAATCTACCAAGTATAGTACAGTATAAGGTGATGGTTAAGAGTTCAAAACCCACCTCTACCACTTACAAGTCATGTGTCCTAGGGCAAGTAACTACTATGTGCCTCCGTTTCTTCATCTGAAAAAACACCATAATACTAATATCAACCACAGAAGGTTGCTGTGAAGAGTCAACGAGATAACGCAGGTAGAGTGCTGAGAACAGGGCCTGACAAATGATGAGTGCTCAATAAATGTTTCTTAATATTAATGGCCATAACATCTTTCATATGCAGCCTTTCCTCTCTCACCTCACTATTCCTACTCCATAGCGTCCTAACCAGTCTTTGTTTCCTTCAAACTCCAACTCTCCTCTTTGTCGTTCTCACATTACTGCTACAATGATCTTTCTAGGCCCATTTCTTGGGTAAGGAAACTGAATATTGACCCAGGTCCTATGCTTGGGAGACAAAATGAACCCCTTGAGCTGCAGCTTTTTCCTTTTTTTCTGAATATCACTAAAATTCAGTTTTGATGTCTTTGTCTTAAAACTATATCCCAAAGGACCCAGGAAGTATGCCAATAGCACAGCCTTCTTCTAAGTGCATATACCTTGGGTAATCCCTGACTGATGGACTTGCCCTCTCCCCATACTTCCCACCCTCTAGGCACTGCCTTGTACTAGATGATAAACTAATTGAAGGCAGAGCATCTATATAATTTGTCTTCCTAACTTCCAGATGTAACCTCATGATTGGCCTGCACAAAGTAGGTTTTCAAAAACTTCTTCTTGGATGGCTAGTTGGGTGGCCACTACTCTGTTGGTTCAGGCCAAGTCAATACTCTTTGACAATAGAGCAAGTCAGGGTTGGAAGACAAAAATGAAACAGAGGTATTCTGATTCCTAAACCCTCTACATTCACCCAAAAATCTGTAATAACAATAATAATAATAATAGGACCTACCTTGTAGCACACTAGGTCACAGCACTGCACCTGTTTCAACACCCCAAAGAGGAACCACTGGATTGGAGGGAGAAAAGATTAGAGAAGAATTTTGCTAGAGTCTAGCAGGGAAGTGATTATGGAATTTGAGGGGTACAGCCAGCACATCTACCCATTCAGCAAATCTTAATTAAATTCCTACTATTTGCTTGGCATTGCCCTCGTGGGGGACTAGGATCTCAAGCTATACAATTCCAGAGGGTACTGGAAGGTATGGGTTAAGGCCCCATGTAATTCATGGCATGGTATTTGGAAACACAGATTACTTTTGGTAAAGAAATTAGGTTTTTTGAATGAAAATTTTCATTTTCATTTCCTCTGAAAGTGTGTTCATCATGTGTCCCTTTCAGCTTACACAACGCTTCCTGTGTGAGCAGTCTGATGCTTCTCTTTCTGTCCTACAAAGACACAATCATATCTTCCTAAGCACTACAACTAGGTAATTAAGAAAAATAGTGTGTCAGATGCCACAGAGGAAGTATACATTTTTGAGAGGAATCCAGCTTGCTTTCTGCCCTGGAAAATTGAGTGTTCAGATGAATAAAGTCTCAATTACTATTCTAGGTCTTAAGCTGTCATATGACCTTTGGTGGATTGAGTGTCTCCTCTGGGCCTCAAGTTCCTTCCCCATAATAGGTAATTGATATTCCCACCCCAAGGCTATTGTAAACAAGGGTCCACCTGCCCCTTTAAAACTGATCACCAGCAGCAGGGATGAGAAGATTCAAGTACTTGGTTTGGAAATGCCTAGAAGTGTGAAAGGACCTGGAGAATGAGTTTTCTTTAGACATCTTGGTTTTCTATGGAGGGAAGAAGGAAGGACTCTTCTCTTTTTGCATGTTTTTCTTGGTTTGAACACTTAGTGCATTTTATTTAAAATACTCGGAGTACCACAATCCACTCCCCCCCCCCCCCATATACACCCAAACTCAGTTACTATTCATTAATTGCCTAGAGCAGCATTTCACAAACATTTTTCCAATATCATATAAATCTGAGCTTTATACATAAAAAGAGTAAAGTATTTTTCAGCCCCCAAAACTAGTTTTCACCCCCTTGAGAGCAATATGGCCTTTGTTGAAAATTCATAGCCTAAAGAATGAGATTAATATACTTAATATTTCAAAACTAAATCTTACCTCTGAATATCTTAATTTAATTTTTGCTTCATATACAGTAAAACTATTTAATTCTCTCAGACTAGGACCTTCTTTGTATGTATCAAAGTAAGTTTGCTACTGGAGAAGCCATGTTGTAGCCCTGGGGGACTCAATTCCCCAGCAACTGGGCAGGAGTTTCCTTGAGGCCCTCAGCTGTCAAAGTGCTCAGAAAATTGCTGCCTTACCTAAGGTCATGCTTTTTCCCCAAGCAGCCTGCATCCAATGACTAGTCAATACAGGCTATATGGACTCACCCCCTTCCCCTGTATCCCAAGCTTCAGAGCGCCCTGTGAGGCTGGCTGAGACCAGTGGACTGCAGCCCAACTTGTCCCCTCTTCCAAGAAAAGAGTGCTCCCTAATAAACTTGCTGCATGCCAATGTCCATCTCAGAGCCTGTTCTGGGGAAACCCAACTTGTGACATTTGTACAAGCACTTCTAATTTTATACATTGGTCCCCATCCCCTACTGCCATTCATTCCCCTGTGCATTATCCTGAACTGTATCACAGGTTTTTCTTTTCTTTCACATCTTCACAAATCCTGTTCCTATTCTCTATCATCTATACTCCAACTTCTTCATCTTAGAGAAGTAGTCTCCGAAGTTAGACAGCATCCTAGGAAGTTGGAAAACTATTCATCAATGTATAAGAAATGGAAAATAGTTGAATTTCCATTTATATTTAGTTTCAATACAAAAACTAAAATAGAAATTAAGCTTGACTTATATTTGATATATGGAATGGCAGTGGCACACTCAGTCTGTTCTGTGCGCTGGAAAGTTAAATTTGGGGTGTGGTAATTTTGAGGTGTTGCCAGAGAATCATGGGTGTTTCAGGCTCAGAGAAGCTGACGGAGGAATCTCAACTATTGATTTGCTTTCAACATATTGCAAGTATTCATCTGATTAAGTTATGGATTACTTCATATTATATAGTAGAAACCTTACACTAATTTATGATGGAATGGGATGGCAGTGTCTGTAAAACTCTTGCACTCCACAGAAGTTTATTGACTATCTCATGGCAAAGTGTTGAAGAGCTGTCAAACTTAAAGATGAGTTTAGTATATTTCTTTTACAAAAATACAAATGTTCAAATGTTCTGATATTTTCTATACTATGAGAGATTGCCAATGCTGGTATAGAAAATATTTTTTCAAAACAATTCATTTCATATGCCCTTCCATGATAAGATTATTTTAGCAATGCACCAAAAAAAAAAAAGCTTTTTAAAAAAGAACATTTTAAAAACAGATGTCTGGAAATATTTCCATGATTATGTAATTTTGTTGCCTAAAACATCATGTCTCACTTAAAATATTCCTCTACCTGCTCTTCTTAAAGATTTGCATCTATTTTTAAATCTCCCAAATAGATTCAGTGGGGTTTGAACTTATTTGATAAAATTAGGACTTATCATTTGATTAGTTTGTAAGAGCAACTGACTGACCAAGTTAGGGTAGAAATTTATTAGCTGAATGTAATAAAAATTTATTTGCATAATTAGTGAGTGGGATAGGAAAATAAGAGAATGTCCTGTATTAGTAAGCATAGTCAATGATGTACTTCTTTCACTTGGATCTGCATATTTTTGTGAGGTATCTTTTCAGTTACAATAGACTTTAGAATCAAATATAGAAATAAACTCAATTGTGAACTAGAGATTTAAATTGCTATACCACAGTGTTAAACCAATATTTTCAAAATAATGTAACATATTCAATCACATTGCTTTCAGTAAAGTATAATAATATTTTTAGTAGAAGGAATATATTTTTGAACCATTAATAAATAAAATTAGCTATAAATTATAATTTATTTCCCTTTTTATGTTTCCTTTTTATTCTTATTCTGTGTGTCTTATAGTGTATATAATATATTGGTAGAGTGTTATGTGCAAATATGTGTGAATAAACATATTTTGGGTAATAGCTCAAAATATTTTACCGATAGGTACAAAAACAGAAAATTTAGAGAATATTGCTCTACTGTGATGTTTTTCAAACTGTACTTTGCATTAGAATCACCTAAAGCTCTTGTTAAAAATGTGAATTTATGGAGCTAACTCTGAGAGATTCTGAATTAGAAAGACTGGCGATGGGGATGGGTCCAGGAAGTTGCATTTTTGAGAGAACCCTGGTTGTTTTCTGATGCAGATTCTGGAGAAACACTGTTCTAAAAGTACTCTGACCCCCAATACTTTCACTCTGTCCCCAATATTACTACCCCAAATTCCATCACAACTAGAATCATAGGGTATCTGTCCTGTGTTTTGAATTTCTTAAAAGATGATTATTTCACTGATTTAATAAATACTTACAAAGCACTTACCATGGCGCTATTCTGAATTATTTGGAAATAATAACTAAATTAACTCTCATAACTACCCTATGAAACAACCACTATTGTCATTCCCATTTCACAGAGGAAACTAATTATGTAACCTTGAGGTTACATAATTTGCCACAGGCCAAACAGGTCTACATTTGTACCAGGTGTCTGACTCCTCAGTCTAGATCTTAACCAGCCTTAAATCTACCTATACTGTCTCAAAACCATGTATCTTACTTAATTTTTCTCCCTGTTTAAGATTCTTCCAAATGAGATTTCAATACGGTGTGAAGCTATTTTTACAATGTATAAAGATATATCCTTTCATGAGTAAAATAAAAGAAATAACTGCACACCTGGAGGAACTAGAAAAAGAACAACAAACTAATGCCAAAGCAAGAAGAAAGAAAGAAATAACAATTATAAGAGCAGAACTAAATGAAATTGAGAATAAAAAACAAAACAAAACAAAACAAAAAAACACTAGAAAAACTGAACAAAACCAAAAGCTGGTTCTTTGAGAGAATTAATAAAATTGACAAGCCCTTAGCTAGAGTAACAAAGAAAAAAACGGAAGAAATAAAGAGAATAAAAAATCAGAGAGGGGTATCACCACTGATCCCACAGAAATAAAGAATATCATAGGGAACAGATGTGGCTCAAGTGATTGAGCACCTGCTTCCCACCTAGGAGGTCCCAGGCTTGGTTCTGGTGCCTGTTGGAAAAAAAAACAAAAAAACAAAAAAAAACAAGCAGAACAAATGGAAAAAACCAACTTAGGGGAGCTGATGTGGTTTAGTGGTTGAGTGCTGGCTCACAAATGAGGTCCTGGGTTATTACCAGCCCCGGTAACTCAAAAAAAAGAGTATCATAAGAGAATACTTTGAAAAATTGTATGTCAACAGGATGGATAACTTAGATGAAATGGACAAATTTGTAGAAACACACAAGCAGCCTACATTGACAAAAGAAGAAATTGATGAACTCAATAAACCAATCACAAGTAACAAGATTGAATTAGTCAGCAAAAACATCCCAAACAAGAAAAGCCCAGGACCAGATGGCTTCACGGGTCAATTCTACTAATCATTCCAGAAAGAACTAACACCAATTCTGCTTAAACTCTTCCAAAAACAGAACTGGAGGGAACATTGCCTAACTCATTCTATGATGTCAACATCACCTTAATACCAAGGCCACTTAAAGACGCCACAAAAAGAAAACTACAGATCAATCTCTCTAATGAACTTAGATGCTAAAATCCTTACTAATCACAAAATACTTGCTAATCATATTCGCAACACATCAAACAACTTTTATGCCATGATCAAATGAGATTTATCACTGGTATGCAAGAATGGTTCAACATAAGAAAATCAATCAATGTATACAACACATTAACAGATCCAAAGAAAAAAATCATATGGTCACCTCTATTGATGCAGACAAAGCATTTGAGAAGATACAGAACCCTTTCTCGATAAAAACACTTCGAAAGATAGGAATAGAAGGAAACTTCCTCAACATAATAAAGGGTGTATATGAAAAACCCATAGCCAACATCATATTCAATGGTGAAATGCTAAAGGCTTTCCCTCTAAGATCTGGAACAAGACCAGGATGCCCACTGTCACCACTCTTATTTAACATTGTGTTAGAAGTACTTGCTCAAGCACTTAGGCAAGAAAAGGAAATAAAAGGCATCTAAACTGGAAATGAAGAAGTAAAAAATTCACTATTTGCAGGTTACATGATCCTATATGTAGAAAGCCCTTAAAAATCTACAACAAAGCTTTTAGAGCTGATAAACAAGTTCAGTAAAGTGGCAGGATATAAGAACAATTGCAAAAATCAGCAGCATTCCTGTACACCATCTGAGGAGGAAATCAAGGGGAAAAAAAACCATTTACAATAGCAACTAAAAGAATCAAATATTTGGGAATAAACTTAACTAAAAATGTAAAGGACTTGTACACAGAAAACTATACAACATTGTTAAAGGAAATCAAAGAAGACCTAAATAAATGGAAGAATATTCCATGTTCATGGATTAGAAGACTAAACATCATTAAGATGTCTATCCTACCCAAATTGTTCTACAGATTTAATGCAATCCTAATAAAAATTACAGTAGCATTTTTTACTGAATTGGAAAAGCCAATTATGAAATTTATTTGGAAGGGCAAGGGGCCCTGAAAAGCCAAAAACACACTGAAAAAGAAAAACAAAATTGGCGGAGTCATACTACCTGACTTTAAAGCATACTACAAAGCTACAGTGGTCAAAACTGCATGGTATTGGCACAAGGATAGACATGATGACCAATGGAACTGAATTGAGAGTTCTGATACAAATCCTCGCATATATATTGAACTGATACTCCACAAGGCCACCAAGCCCACTCAACTGAGACAGAGTGACCTCTTCAACAAATGGTGCTTGGAGAACTGGATATCTATATCCAAAAGGATGCGAGAGGATCACCATCTCATGTCTTATACAAAACTTAACTCCAGATGGATCAAAGACCTAAATATAAGAGCCAAGACCATAAATTTCCTAGAAGATAATGTAGAGAAGCATCTATGAGATCTTGTAGAAGAAAATGGTTTCATAAACTTTACAGTCAAAGCACAATGAAAGAAAAAATAAATGGGACCTCCTCAAAATTAAAAACTTTGTGCTTCAATGGAATTTGTCAATAAAGTGAAAGTGCAGCCTACTCAATGGGAGAAAATATTTGAGAACAACTTATCCAAAAAGGGTCTAATATCCAGCATATATAAAGAAATCCTACATCTCAAAAATGAAAAGACAACCCATTAAAAAAATGGGCAGGCAATTGAAAAGACACTTTTCCAAAGAGGAAATACAAATGGCTAAAAAGCACATGAAAAGATGCTCAACATCACTAGCTATTAGGGAAATGCAAATCAAAACTAAAATAAGATATCATCTTACACTTATTAGACTGTCAGCTATTTAAAAAAAACAGAGCACTAGAAGTGTTAGAGAGGATGTGGAGGAAAGGAAAGCCTCATTCACTACTGGTGGGAATGTAGAATGGTGCAGCCTTTGTGGAGGACAGTTTGGCGATTCCTCAGGAAGCTAACTATAGAATTGCGACATGACCCAGCAATCCCACTGCTGCATATATACCTAGAAGGATTGAAAGCAGGGACATAAACGGATATATGCATACCAACGTTCATAGCAGCAGTATTCACTATTGCCAAAAGTTGGACGAAACCACAAGAGTCCATCAACAGATGAAGGGATAAGCAAATGTAGCATATACATATAATAGAATATCACTTAGCTGTAAGAAGGAATAAAGTATTGACACACAGGGCAACATGGATGAATCTTGAAAACCTTATGTTGAGTGAAGAAAGCCAGTCATTAAACAATAAATATTAAATGACCTCACTGATATGACCTAAGGAAATCAAGCAGACTCACAGAGCTAGAGTCTGGAAGATAAGTTATCAGGAAACAGAAAGGGATTAGAGTGTGGTGAGCAGATGCTCAATATGGGCTGTCCTATGATAAGGTGGAAGGGGGTGGTTTGGATGGGCAGTGGATGGGGGTGATGGTGGTGCAGGGATATGAGAGAGGTCGATGGTTCTGGAATGTGAGCATGAGTAGGGTGGGGGGGGTTGGGTAGAGGAACTGTGGGGAGGGCTAGAGGAAGGAACAGGTGAAATTGGGGATTTGTAGGTCTGTGGTTGAAACTACAATGGTAGGAATGTTCTTTTGGCAAATACGGCAGGGGAAGGTCACTGGGGCAGGACGTCAGTGGTGGGGGGGATGTATGGCAAAGGGTGAACCTGGGTCATGCTTCTATGGAATAGGAATGTGTTCATCTTGTCATAGGATGTGATCTCAGTGGGTGGAGATCCACACAATAAACAGGAAAATATTAAAGTTCCATCCTGGGGGGTCCTACTACCTTCTCAAATTGAGGGACAAGAATCTCTCAAGAACATAGGCAGTGCCTAATAAAAGGAAACAGACCAGTATGCCAAGCTTTTAGTATTAATGCAGGTAACTATGAAGCTTATTCTTGAAAAACTGAAGCATAGTAGTTACCATAGGTTCCAACGGAAGGGAGAGGGAAGAATAAGTGGAACATAGGGCATTTTTAGGGCATTGGAATTATTCTGTATGATTTTACAATGATGGATACAGACCATTATACATTTTGTCAAAATCTATAAAAGTATACAGTGCAAAGTATAAACAATAATGTAAACCATTGACCATGGTTAGTAGCAATGCTTCAGTATTTGTTCATCTATTGTAACAAATATACCACACTAATGAAAGATGTTGTTAATGGGGAAAAGTGTGTGGGGGGGTATACGGAAATCCCCTATATTTTCGATGTAACTTTTATGTAATCTAAAACTTCTTTAAACATAAAGAAAAAAATAGATAAATGATATATCCTTTCAACTCTTTTAAAATTATCTGGAACTTTTAAAAGTGGTTCTTAAAACTAAGCTTTGATATCAGCTGAGATTTTATGAGACAGCTGGTGAAAGAGCAGAAAGTTCTCTTATTATGGATAAATCCCTGAACTGTCTGATCCTTGAAAAAGTTTTCAATGTGTTTTACTTAAACTTGAGCTAAAACCAAGGTGAGGTTAAAAACTACCAAAAACAGTGGGCAACAGTGAAACACCCCATATTGTCAAGGTTGTTTGTAACTGTTAAGGTCTGTTCATTTCAGTTTAGTAAACAGTGGTTCTCAAACTTTAGAGGGCATCAGAACTCCGTAGGACTTTCTAACATCACAGTGCTGGGCCCCACCCCCAGAGTTTTTAATTCTTAGAGTCTGCAATGGGCTGGAGAATTTGCATGTTAATGGGATTCCCAGGTAATGACAATGTTCCTGGTCGGAAGACCACAGCTACAGAACCAGTGCACTCAACACTTCTTGAGGGTTTACTATGTAAATAGGTAACAATGAAGCAGGTGAGAAGGGAACAAATGTAAATACAAGTCCTAGTGTTTGAGGAACTAATCGTTAAGAAAGTCTATTGAGAAAGAAAAAATGTGAAACAGGTCATTTTAATACCCAGTAGATGTCTGATGATCTAGTATTCAGTTACCCCAAAATTGTGGTGGTTCAAGTGCAGTCACAGGAAAAGTACATACAGAACATTCTGATGTCTCGCAATCTTGATGGTCACAAAAGCCGATTATTAGGATAAATTCCCTTAACTGAGTAAATCTAATATTAATGCAGAAATCTCTCAAGAAATAGAAAAATAAGAAGAAAATTCTAAGGAAATGAACATGTGATCAAACCACTGATTATATAACGAAGTTTATTCAGTGTTATGAGCCAATGTTAGTCTGTCTCAGAAATAAGACATCTCTGCACTAAACTAAATAACTTCCATCAGAGGCAGACATCAGAAACATGATCAAGAAGGCATCAAACACTCTCCTACAACATCTGAATTGCTTACTGCTTCAACTTCAGGTGTTCCTGAGCCAACTCTGGACAAAGACATTGTGGAAGATAACGCCGATGTGCGAGCACTGCCATTCGACAAATAGTTACTCTGCACTATCTAATCTTATATCTGATGTTGTTCCAATGGCATATGTGTCTGGCTAGTATCAAGTTTACAGGATTTATAGTATTTCTAAAGACTTATATTATTAAGCAACAAAATTTTATTTTCTATTAAATATTTTTTCCTTCAGTTTTTTGAAATGCTAGTATTTACCAATATCTGTGTTCTCCTTTTCTTCTTGGCCATAATGTTAGACTACATTTTGTTTTTTAACCTCCCTCCTACTAGGGTGTGGTTATGTGATCAAATTACAGATAATAAAATTAAGTGGACATGATGTGAACTCCTCCAGGATGGCCCATATACATCTCCAATATATAATACTCACTCTCTTTTCCCATCTGCCAATCAAATGGAGAGGAGGATGGAGCCACAGGACAGAGGAGCCTAGGTCTCTGAATGACTGCGTGGAGCAGACTCCCCTTCCCAAGAACAAGAAATAAACTTTTATTATGTTAAACCACTGTAATATGGCAGTTGTTTCTTACAGCAGTTAGCCTACCCTAACTAATATGGGTATTATTTTTACTATACATACTGTACTGCTGCTTCTATAGACAGGCAATTGTTAGAGCAAGGAAGAGGGAGCTATCTCTCCTCTCCTCTGCCCTTCTCAGAGTAACATTAATTTAAAATATAAGATAATATCATTTTTAGAAAGAGCATAATATACTGGAAAAGCATCTTAATCTTTAATTCAGTCAAGTCTTAAAGAAATTTGGCTCTTTGGACCATAAGAACATTATTCAGATACTGCCATACATATAGTCATTGATGACGATTATAGGAGCATTGTAAATAGGAGGAAATACAGGAGCTTCTAAACTTCTAGCCTAAAGAGTCCAACCTATAAATTCATAGCAAATGTCTCTCTTTCATTCCCACTTTGGCATCTTTCCTTGCATGAGAGAACAGAGAACACAATACCACAAAATGAAAGGCTACTGAAGTAAACACAGATCAAAACTGACTGTACTGCCACAGGTAGAGAGAAAATCACACATCTCAGCAGTATCACAAAGCTTCAGGGATTGTCATGGCCCTGACACTGAACAATGATTCCCTTACAGCTCTTCAGGGTACTGGGAGAGGGGAGAAATCAATGGTCAGGTCTTCAGGTCATCATCCAGGATCAAGCTCTAGTCTCTTCCTCATGTAAAAGTCACTTGCTGATGATTCCTTAAGAGCCGAATGCCCTAGCCTGTGTGTCTGGGAATGAAAATCAAAAGCCTTGCCAACGAGCTTCTTCTCATGCCAGGGATGGTGAACATGGTTATTCGCAATTCTCATAGTTTCATTGTCCCTTGCCTTCCCAACCCGCATACACTGTTTTCCTTTGTTTCTTGTCAAATAAAAAGAGAAAGAAGCTACTTAAATTTCTGCTTCTATTCATGTGAACATCTGTGAGCAAATAAACTATGAATGTGGTTTCCATCTTTTTCCCTGCTTGGGACCCCACATTTCACTTCCAACCCATTGAGGCGCAGTGCACCTGGCAGAGATGAGTTGGTGCTCAGTGGGGTGGCTTTAAACCTATAAATGATTCAAAGGCAATAAACAAAATGAGGACTTGGTCCCTTTAACTGAGAGAAGAGACTGTATTTAGGAGATTAGCACCTTAGGCCACAATGTAGGAAATTATTTTTCAGTCTTAAAAAAGCTGACAATGCAGATATAAAATAGAATGTTTCTGAATATTAGTAGAAAAATGTGTTGTTTTTCCATTTTGAATCCACACTCTTATCATTAATGGTGCAATAGGATCTTAATCAAAATGCCACATTGGCAATTCTTGCATTATAAATATAAACAAATAAAAATTTGGAACAAAATAGGATTTTAGTCTAACAAAAAACATTTCAAACCATTTATGTAACACGGATGTTTTGGAGGAGGTGATTTTCACAGTGTACTCTCGGGGCCTTATTGAATAAATTGAGGTACAATAGAGGTAGTGGAGACACCCTGGTCTGTTGGGATTTGCTCACCTTTCCTTTATTTTAAGATGAATTTGGGATCATCAGAGTTGAGTCAAAGAACAAATCACCCTAAATGCCTGTGAAATCAGTGAGATGCTTCTCGGGATGCTAAAGCAAGACCTGGAAAAGAGAAATAGGGCTTTAGGTATGATAATAAGAAGAATCTATTTCTGTAGGTGGTCAACTCCAGGAGGGAATGAAGCTGTCGCTGGGGTAGCAGCTTTAGGAGGGGCTAGTTCCCAATAGCCACCTGCATCTATTTTAAAGCTTCTTGTACAGGCAGATAAATTTTTTTTTTTTTTAAAGCTATAACAAGAAACAAAATCAGGAATGTGAATCTCCCAAAATTCATTCTTATTAGTATCTAGCATGTCCAATGGCAGTTTGGCCATGTCAAGGCTTGGAAAAAAGGTAGGATACACAGAACACATGACTGTAAGAAAATGTCTATGATTGTTCATTTGTTCACTCACATATATTCATTTATTCAGCACATATTTATGGAGCATTGTTCCATGCAAGGTACATGCTGAAGATATAGCTATGAACAGATGAGAACCCTGTCCCTGGGAGCTTAAATTCTAAGTGGGACAGAGAGCACCCCCAAAGAGTCAATAAGTAAAGTAATTGCTGATTTCACTATATCTGATAAAGAAATTAAATGGGATGCAGAGATAGAAAGTAACAAGGAGGACTTACTCGAGATAGAGTGCTCAGGGAAAAGTTCTCTCTGACATTTAAGGTGACATTTAAGCATTGAAGACCTGAGGCATGGGAAGGAGCCTGCCATGCAAAAGCCAGAGAAGACAATTTTAGACAGAAAAGGAAGCTCCAAGGCCCTGAGAGGCAGCAAGGCATTGAGCAAAGGCCAGGAGGCCTGAAGCAAGGCTGGAGAAAAGCCAGAACCTGCAGAAAGGAAGCCCCAATAAGGCATGCACATTTTAGTTTAAGGCAATGGGAAGACTTTGAAAGGTTTTAAGCAAATAAATAATATGATCTGATTTGTGCTTCCAAAAATTCTCTATGGCTGCTGTATAGAAAATGGATTGAGAGGGTAAGAGTTAAAGGATATCATGACAAGATTCAAAATAAGTTAAAACATGGTCCATGCAACCACGGAGTTCACAGTGTGATGTGACAGGCAGGCAAGTGAACACACGACTGCAGTGTGATGTGTGCTGTGGGGTATGCATGCACAATGCACCACAGCCGTATGAAGAAGGAACAATTACTTCTGTATTCCTGTTGCCTATCAAATTAAACCATTGTAAAATAAGGTCAGATGGATATGGACAACATCATCTTCTATAATGAAGACATTTGGTCTTCATGCAAAAAATATTATGACTTGAAATCCACTGAGTAGTTATCAGAAATTGAAGACTTTGCATATAGGGAGCAAAAGATTTGCTCCCCAACTCACAAAAAGAGGCCACTTCAATGGTTTGTTTGGAAATCTCTGGTCTGGAACTCCTGTTCTCTTCTGGCAGACTCCAGCATCAAATTTTTCTGGGTGGGAGTGAATCCTGAACTGTAACCCTGTACTTTGAGGAATCTTGAAAAAACATTTCTGAGTATACAAGACAGATCTCTCCCTCTGATCTGCCAGGCTGAGGAGGCTAATGAGGGTTACCAAAGTCATTTTCTGCCTTCAGGCATCAACAAAGGTAGAGACGTCCTCAACTCCAAGTCGGATCTGAGAATCCGAGAAGCAGAGTTAGGAGGTGAAAGAGAGGGGGACTGTGGCTGAAATAGGAGAAAGATCCGAAACAAGTATTAGAAAACAAGGATGCCTACCTTTGCGTACACCTTTCCTTTCTGTATGGCAAGGAGCTTTTGGCTGTGGCAAAATGATCTGGCACAAAGCAGGAGGCAGGGGAGGGGGCTGGAACCAGGGAAGCAGGATGAAGCTATCCCTTCCCTTCATTCATCATCTTTACCACCTAGTGCTGGAGACACAGTGTGAAGTAGGAGCAGATGTAATGTGTAAAGTACCGCCACGGACCTTGCAGCCTAGGCCCGGATTCAGCTTTACCACTTACATTTTTTAAAAATTTTATTAGGATAACATATGTATACATAACATAAAATTTCCCTTTTAACCATTTTTAAGTGCACAATTTAGTGGTATTAATTACATTCACAATATTGTGCTGTCATCACAGCCATACATTTCCATCAACTCAAATAGAAACTCCATACCCATTAACTAATAATTCCCCATTCCTCCCTCCTTCCTAGACCACTTTCTGCCTCCATGAATTATTTTTTTGTAGATATATCTTGTGAGTGGAATCATACAATATTTATCCTTTTGTGTCTGGCTTATTTCTCTAAGCATAATGTTTTTAAGAGTCATCCACAATTGTAGCATATGTCAGAATTTCATTGCTTTTTTATGACTGAATAACATTTCATTGTATGGCAATACCACATTTGGTTTATCCATTCATCTGTTGATGGATACTGCCCCTTACTCTTGTGTGATCTTGAGTTAGCAACTTCTTTGATCTTTAGTTTCCTTATTGTAAAGTGAATATAACACTTTAAGATTGTGTTAAAAAATCAAATAGGAGGTGAGTTGACCATTATATCTTCTCTCCTTCCTCTGCCTTATCCCACTTGAGAGTCTGTACTGGCTTCTAGGGAGAGTCTATCCTTCAATAGGAAAAAAAAAATGTCTGGGAGAGGAGAGGCTGTGTGCCTGCTTCCTGCTGGGTGGGCAGTGGTTTTATAGAAAGGACAAGAAGATTTAAATCAGATGCTCCCAAATGGAAGACCATTCATGCTCAAAACCACAAACATATGCCCCAAACCCTCCAGTCATTCTGACATTAGCATCTGTCATTTCAGTTCCTCTCCACAGCAATTTCTGCAACCTAGTTATCATACCTCTGGTAAGAGAGGAACAGATATTCATACCTTTGCAGATTTCTTTTCACCTTGCAATGACATTTTTTTTTTTTGGTAGGTGGTAGTTTCTTTCTTTTTTTAAATATTTTAAAAGATGCTGAGATTACATAAATGTTACACAAAATTTGCAGGGATTCCCATGTTCCCCACCTCCCACAACCTCCCACATAAACATCTTTCATTAGTGTGGCATATCACCTGCAATGGATATACACATCCTGGGGCTTTGCCTCTAAGCACGGACCATAGTTCACATTGTAGACCACACTTTCTCCCACACAGTTCTGCGTGTAATATGCAGATGTAAAATGGCCTATATCTGTCATTGTAATGTCACTCAGGATAATTCCCAAGTCCTGAAAAAGCCCCTGTATTACAACTGCTTTTCCCTCTCCCTGCCCCCAAAGTGTCCAGTGGCCACTGGCTCCACATTAATGTTGTAATTACTTCCATTGCTTGAATCACAATGTCTACAACAGAATACCATTAAGTCCACTCTAGTCCATTGCTCTTCCCCCAATCCTGAGGAGCCTGGGATGGTGATGTCCACTCCACCTCCAAGTGAGAGGGGGCTTATATCCCATGGGGAAGATGGATGGGATTATCCTGCCTTCAGCTGCAGACTCTCTCCATTCCCTGAGATGGCCGTTGGCCATCATCTCCTCGCCATGTGTCTTGGGTGAGTCCATTGAGCTGTAGAGTAGGAGTTGCAGCTCCACAGAGATTCCAGGCACAGATGGCACATGGGAAGGCCAAAGGCACCAGTCTCTGGAAGTACACCTACAAACTCCAGCATCTCATATAGGTTTGAATAGAAGGGACTGATGGACCATGTGCAGGGAGGACTTATTTGAGTCCAACTCTGTCACTCTCAGGAGCACAGATTCCAAAGTATAGCCCACTGATAAGCATCAATCTCTGAGGCTATCCCCCCTTATATAGGACCTAGGTGTCTCCAGAGCCCTCAGGAGCCCCTCTGTTTGGGGTGATATCCAATTATGAGATCCTACTGAGCTGTGTGTAAGTGTTACCTCTGGGATGAACTCCCGACTCTCTTAGAAGTCCCTTAGCCATATGAACTCATTTGGCTTTACATTTTCCCCCTTTTATTCAAGGTCTTTTTCCAGTCGTATTGCCAGTTGGCACTTGGTAGTAATCCCTTGTTGCCAGGGAGCCTCATCCCGGGGAGTCGTGTCCCACACTGGGGCCTGATTCACAGAATTTGGGGAAAAGTCCTGGGTGTGTCTTTTCTGTGCTCTAATTAATAGAAGGAAATCATCCATTATGCTGGCGTCTGCTACAACTTACAAAGAAGCACAGCACACACTTGGAGTCCTGTTAGCTGGAGGAAATTCTCTACCAATAGCACAATTAGGCACATATATTTCAGAGGTTCCCAGGAACCTCAAAATACTACCATGGCTCTTTATCCTCAATTCCCCAGGGATGCATTACCCTCAATTAACGGTCCAATCTCACTTAAGTCATGCTCTAAACCTGGCAAAATGCTCATTCCCTCTCTGCTGGTGATGCAGCCTGGTGGAGTCCTGAGTGGAGAAATGGAGTCTTGAGACAGAGTCTTGGTGCCACCATTGGCAAATGACCATGAGGAATATACTTAGCCTCTCTCTGCCTCCTATGTAAAATGAAGACAATATTGGCACAACTTAGAATGGGTTGTTGAGAAGAGTAAATTAATACATGTAAAGTGTTTAGACCAATGCCTTGGTGTATGGGAAGCCCCAATAAACGCTAGTTATTTTATTTATTTTTATTTTTTATTTTATTTTATTTTTTTTTTACCAGGAGGTCCCGGGGATTGAACCCGGGTCTCTCCATATGGGAGACGGATGCCCAACCATTTGAGCCACATCCGTCCCCCGCTAGTTATTATTATTAGACAATAAAGTGAAGAGCTCTGCATCCCTGCCCAAAATAAGGACGACTTTATACAGTATAAGGAAACACTGTCCATGGTTCCTTCCCTTTCTTTGACCAAAAACCTAAAGTAATAAATGATGTTATTTTCAATGCCTGACTCAAAGCAAAATCTAAAAGTAATCTTTTGTAACTATCACCGTTCAAGCACCGTGTGCTTTCCACAGTTGGGATGGCCTATCTTGAGGCTCTTACCTTCTGCCCTCAGTACAAGAGAAGAGAATGGCAGGCCAAGGTGTCCGGGGAGTGCTGCCTCCCTGACTGACAGCTGGTGCTGTCAGAAGTCGTTACTGCTGGTGTGCGCAGACCTTCTGGCAAAGCTGTGCAGAACAGAGGAGCCGCAGTCTCCCTGCCCACCTGTCAGCCTTGTCCAGCACAGCAGAGAAATTTGCTCTTTTCTTTCTTCAAAGAGTCCAGCGAGCCCCAGCGCCTTCATTAATTCTTCCCTCTTCAATTCCTTCCCGCCTCTTCCCTCTCCGTCACTGAACACATACCCTGCCACCTATTCTTCCAAGAAAGGGATTAGCCCAATTAATCTCTGGACAAATGTCAAGGAGTCTGGGGGAGGGCACACCTTTCAAGTGCAGGGTCCTAAATAGCAAATAAAGCCAGGCACGCACCGATGCTGCCCTGGCAAGTGAGCTCGCGACACGAGGGTGAGTCGGAGCAGCTGCCAATACAATTGCACCGAGGTCCTCTTAATCTCAGGCTTAGCTTCTGAGGGTCTCACATTCTCTCCAGACTGTCCTGACAGACCACAGGCACCAGATACTCGAGCCCTCCTCTCACCAGCTGGGATTTGAATAGTGAGAGAAAGGGAGGTGCAGGATTAGAATCAATTTTAGAGGCAAGGATTTCTCTCCTCTCATCTCCAGGGTCTTTGCATTTCAGGCTTCTGTTCTCGTTCTCTCTTCTCTCAGCCCACCCACCTTCCACAGTCTTAGAGGGTGGGTACTCACCTCCAAAGCACGGTTAGAAATAGGAAAGCCCTAGGTTCAAAGTAAGGAAACGAAAAGGCAAAAAAAAAAAAAGAAAGAAAAGAAAGAACAAAAAAATGCCACAGGGAAAGGAAGATGGTAGTGGAAGGGGTTCTTATTATGTATACACAAAACAAGTCATGGTTATTTTCACCCAGAATCTTAGGTTTCATTGGCTTGTTTCACAGAATTTGGAGAAGTCCTGGGTGTGTTTTTTCTCTGCTCTAATTAATAGAAGGAAATCATCAATCTGTCCAAGAGAGTTATTGTACTTGTAATAATTCTCTGGAATAAAGATATCCCAACCTCTCCTTAAGGTCATCCCAGCATTTTCATTTATAAGGTATTTTTCTGTCTCTCCCTCCCCCTGTCTCTCTCTTTCTCTCTAGCCAGCAAACCTGGCTTAACCAGCAGGCCATAAACAGCACTTCCACATGCTACAGTCCAATGATTCAGTAATTAATTTCCATAATGATGATCTGGAAGGATTTTCAGAATTTCCTGGAAGATGCAGGAATTACTCTACCCTGCTGGTTACACATATGCTTTGGGTGTCAGAGAGAGCCAGAGTGCCTTGTCCTTGCCGTGACACTTACTAGCTGTGTGACCTTGGGCAAGTTACTTAACCGCTCTGGCCTGTGACCATTTTCTCACCTATTATAGAGGGATGCAAAGCTAATTAGGAAAGAGAACAGCTAATACTCCAGTCATGGAATGTGGCCTATGAACCAGACCTTGTGCCAAGTTATTTAAACCTCACAACAGCAGCCGAGTCGATATTAAGAGTATTTCATTAGGGTCTAATTTGTTCAATATCAGTGATACATGCATGGCACTTGTATCAACCAGAATATCTGATTAGCTAAAACACCTCACTTCCTGAGATAGTCTACTATGGACCACAATTATTATCTGAAACTCAATTTTTTCAGATGTGCTTTTGAATTCAGAATTTTGTTGAATTTTAGATAGACAATGTGGTCCATATAACAAATATTACACAGTAGTCTGGGGCAATATCTTGTAATTGAACACAATATCTCTGCAGTAAAACATATGATGATTCTCCCTAAAGAAGACAACAAAAGAACCTCTCATCATTTCAAAACAGGTTTTGGTTGTGTTGATAAATTAGTTCAGGACAGGAAAAGTTTTGCCACCAAATGAATTAAGAAAGAGAAAAAACCTTATATTGTTTGGATTTCAGAATTTCAGGTAAGGGATTACAAACTTCACAAAATAAAAACACTAGATAAAGACTCAGGTCCTGGTTCTTACAATAACTACCGTGTAACCTTGAGTAAATCATCAAACCTCTCCGATTTCATTTTCTTCATCTGCAAAATTAACTACTACTGCCTCTGGATTTTGCAAAAGAGCTGTGATGATCAAATGAGATAGGATTCAACAAAATGTTGTGAATAAACTAAGTGTTAAGCAAATGTAAGCTGTTTATTATCTTTTTAAAAATAATTTTGAAGATTATTATCATTTTAGTTATGCATTAATTGCTTCCCATTTGAAAGGGACCTCATTGCTTATACAGGAAGGGATTCCCTCTTACATTTCTTTCTTGCATGCATCATTGTTGTTTCTTATGCATCAACAAAGACAAAGTAATAAAACACGTGATGACCACACTACTGCAATATTTCTCTGGCTTAATCTATAAAAATCACTTCCAGAGAATGATGACAAGCTGCCCTGTCAAAAAGCAGTCACTGAATACCCAAAACACCTTTCGTGCTTTGAAAAAGCAAGCTGTCCAAGTGTCAGCATGTTCCTAATCTGATATCACAACTTTTGAAAAATTTGCTTATGTCTCCTTTTTCACATGTGGTTTGTGGGTAGAGCACTAGCCTAGGCCTGACGTTTCAGTTGGCAGTCCCAGCCTGGCCTCTAACTTTCTGCATGATCTAGGACAATTCATAGTACCTCTCAGAAGAAGTCTCCAGATCAGTTGAGTGTAGTTAGACTTTAGAAAGCAAGAGAGGGCTCGATGCTCTTGTTTGGTGTCCCCAAAAGAAGATTTCCTTCTTCAATAATCCAAACTCTGCTAGTCCCTGCCACAAGTCCCTGACTAGCTGGTACTTCTCTCTGCACCGATGTCAGTCAGGAGCTGCTGATGTCAGCCCAGCTGTGACAGCGAGTCCACCTCTGTCAACGGCCAACTGAATGAGTCATTTCTGCCTGCCTTCTCTTTACCACAAACCCCTCAAAAGCTCAGGGAAAAGCCTATGATCTGCTTTTGCCTTTGCATCTCTTTACACTCTTTCAGCTTGAGCAGTCTCCATGGACAAGTGATTTGTCTCATTAGCCATGGTTCTAAAAAATTAACCGTAAACGTTCTCCAGTGTCTATGGTAACCTTTCTGCCAGCGAGCAATTATAACTATAAGCTATCCTTTTTTGGTGTTAACTTCTAGAAACAGAGCTTCCCTAACCACTTAAATGTAATGGCCTCAGTGTTTCATAAGAAAGAAAACATTCTAAATCCTCCCTTCCGTAGAGAAGGAGGACATGTTGAGTGACTTTGAGTATATAATATGGCTAGTAAATATTTTAAATGACTGAAGGGCATTCTGTGTTTTTAAAACCATAAGCTCTGTGATATGTATGAAAATGGTATAGTAACTGTAATATGTTGAAAAAAACAAACATTATACTTAGAACCTGAACTTTCCCTATCCTCAAGGAGGCTACCATCTAATGGGGTAGATAGATATATAAACCAGATTATTATATTATTATATGTATAAAATATAATATATAGGACCTATGATAAAGGTTTAAACTGGAGATATAAGGGTGCTTACTTAACCCATACTGAGGCACAAGGAAGGCTTTTAAGAGAGGATGACTTATTGACATAAAGTTACTGAAACTCTCTGGACCTTTGTTTTTGGTTGTTGTTGTTTTTGTTTGTTTGTTTTCATTTTAAAAATGGGACTTAAAATATCTACAACCAATGAATATTGTGAAAATTGTAACATGTAGATATAACTTGCCATGAGATTCTTGCCTCAATAAATGGTAGTTTCTGAAACACTAGCTACTGGTCTCTCACACTGATATAGAACCTAATGTTCTTAAAGCAGAAAACGCTCTTTACCCAAATGCCCCACCAAGAATCTCTTGGCCTACGTCATTTCCTATTGTATTGTTATTCTAAGACATACCAGAGTCTGAATATGAACTGATAATCGTTTTGAGCAGCTTTGTTTTTCAATAACTTCCAGCAAATAAGCTCCCCTCAAGGAAAAGAACAAGCTGTGTGTCTAAATTAATTCTTCTTTCTTTCTCTTTCCCTTCTTATTACTGGGTCTGAAGCTGTCTATGGCCCCAGTATTCTTTTGCCTGGAAGGAATTTTTTAGTGTTCAGAACTTGTATTACATGTTCACATGCACAGTAGAAGTCCAATAGATAAAGTGAACAAAAGAGTAACTAAGTATTTAAGGTATCTGGAAAAAGACTGGGGCAAATTTTTCAGACTAAATCAGTAATTCAACAAGTGTTTAAAACTATCTATACAGGGAGCTGAGGCTCAGGTGATTAAGCGCCTCTCTTCCACATGGGAAGTTCCAGGTTCGGTTCCTGGTGCCTCCTAAAGAGCACACAGCAAATGGACACAGAGAGACAACAACCACAAAAAACGAGGGAGGGGGGAATAAATAAATAAAATAAACCTTCCAAAAAAAATCTATAAATTATCTGTAAAGTCCTATGAATTCTTTTATCACTCATTTTATGTAAATGTAAGTTGCTCCATTTACTCTATATGCCATGGTCTCAAAGAGTACTGATGACCTAAGAATCTCTTAGTTGCGATCTTTCTCCCTCAAATGGAAATACAGAGCTGTGCTCTGTAAGCTACTTTGCATGTTTCTCTCATGCAAAGGAAGAATGAGTATCAACCAGTTTTCCACAGTAATATGAAAATTCCCCTGCAGGATGAAAAGTTATTTGGATTGTGTATTACCTGAAAAAATATAAGATAAAGTCATGAAGACTCCAAACCTCCAATCATCCTCAATTGTTATCTCACTGCTCCTCTCCTACACCAATCAGTGAGAAAATAGTATCAATTCTACCTGCACATCTTCTCATGTATCCACCTGTAGCTTCCATTCCCAAATCACTTAATTCAAGTCTGTTACTTTCCTTTTTAACCACTTAACTACTATAATACATCCGTAACTCTTCCCTATCTCCAAGTTCAACCAACACAATTTTAGATATTTTCTAAAACACATAGTCAAACCACTCACTGCTGTGATGGCTTCCCATTACACACTCGCTCCCACTCCCCTTCCCCTGACTCCTAAACTTAGACTTCAACACCCTCCACTACATGGTCCTATTCATTCAGAGGCAGTTTTTCTACTTTATTTGTTCTTTTTAGAATGTCAACTTCATCACAAGAGAGTCTCTACAAGTAAATCAATGCTGTTCTAATATTAAGATTCCTTCAGTATTTTCAGACCACAAACATGTTAGCCTATGGTTTATTCCTATGAGAAGAGTCTAAAAATTAAGTCTAAAATTATAGTAAAGGCCAAAGTCTTATCTTGTGTAGGATGTAGTGACAATTTAAGAGTATCTCTGTCCTAATTCTAAATAAATTTAAGGAGAAGAATAAAGATCTTAATTGTCTATTCAAATTGTAATAATGGGAATTCATTATCTGGCCTGAATTGGAAGCCAAAACTTGGTGGCTAGATGGATCTGTGGAGGATTTCCCAAAGCAACAACTTTTAGTGGACATAGAAAAGGGCTTCTTTCTGATCTATTGACTGAGAGCTTAATTATTCTGTTTTTGGAGAGACTATAAGATGTTGCCCCTCCATCTCATCATGTAGGTCACCAATCCAGGTGAACTAGCATGAGACTGATAAAACCCATCATGACACTAATGATCCAAAAGGGATCAGCCCTATATAATAAGGTTTCCCTTTTCTATAGAGTTTTGAAGGCACCATGTATAATAGTAGAATAGTAGTAGAAAAAGTGTGCGATTAGACATATGGATGAGCTTAGAAGTGAGGGGATTTTGATTAAATTGATAGATTTCTGATATTGGGCAAGTTATTTAGCCTGTATGGTCCTCAGTTTTGTTACCTATTAAGAAAAATGCATAAAACAACGCTACTTTGTCAGAGTCTTAACAAGCAAACAGAAATTACTTCAAATATATATATATATTTTAAAGATTTTATTTATTTATTCATTTATCCCCCCCCCCCCACTTGCTGCTTGTGCTCGCTGGGTCAGCTAACCATGCCGTGTGGGCGGGCTTGCCTTCACCAGGAGGCCCGGGAACCGAACCCAGGGCCTCCCATATGGTAAACGGGAGCCCTACTGTTTGAGCCACGGCCGCTTCCCTCAAATATTTTTTAAAAGAAGGAATTTAATGCAGGGGATTGGTGATGGAGATTTTGTAAACTAACAGCGAGGGGGGGGGCGGGGGGGGCGGTGTGGGGGTACAATCCATAGAGGAACAAGAGCAGGACGGTGCTACCAGCTGGAGCCTGAGGGTGGAGCCACCTAGTGGAAGCTAGGGTCACAGAGTGCCAGTGGCGTGGGAGTGGGAGCCACGGAGGAGATGCAGCCCAAGGCAGAGAAGGATGGGAGAAACACCCTGGCTTCTCTCTCCACCTCACCCTGCAGTCTCCACCAATGCCTCTGAGTGCCTAGATGCTGCAAGGACCCAGGAAACAGGAGAGGGTGAGAAACAGCTAAAGGAGCCAGTCTCCCCACATTAAAGAGCAGAGCAGAAGGGCAAAGAAGAGATCCCAGGGCAAACAGGCCCAAGACCTGCCCACGACTCCATATAATTACTGTGAGGATTAAATGAGGCATCATATAAAAGCATGCATCACAAGGCCTAGCACATGGTAAGTTTTCAATAAGTTAGTTTGTTTAATAATATACCCCTGTCCACATGGTGAGCAAGATGACACAGTATTACCAAATCTATAGGTAAAAGTAAGGCTGTTTGTTAGTTTCACATTCAGAAATAGAAAAAGAAAACGCTAGCAAAAATGTATTATCTCCTTCCAAAGGAGAAGCTGCAGGTGGTATTTCTGATTCTCACAGAAGAGCTCCAGTTAAATTAATTACTTACTTGTCTATTAAATTCTTAAGCTGGCAGCTCTTGTTTTTATGTGATCGCTTCATGCAAAAACCAACAGCCAATTAAATCAGAACAAACGGCTAGCTGATCTCTGAAGCTGCTTCCAGCTCTATCATTCTAAGATTGATTGATTGCATCAATGATAAAATGCTAAAAGGATTTAGGTATAGTCTGCCCTTAGTCAATTCCAAGTATCACCTGAATCTGTAGCAGGAATACACTCTTTCCAAAAATCTCAACTACACATTGGGCAAAGGAGAAGGTATTTTAATTCTCTAAGGTTTGAAAGAGGACTTTCCCAAGATGATTTTCTTGAGAAATATATATTTCCATACCATAAATAGACACTGTACAGATTTACAGTTTGTTTTAGGTTTTCTCTGCTCATGATGTATTTACATGTTCTGAATATAATTCAGTGTGACATTCTTATTCATAAACAGATTGGGGAATATCTGGGGAAGAGTGATGCTCTACATCATACAGAATAATAATAATAATATTAGGTAACATTTATATAGCACTAATATTTGTGTCTGACATTGTTCTAAGCACTTTATATATATAGAAATTCATTTAACTTTCCTAACACATTTATGAAGTAGGTACTCTTGTATCTCCCATTTTATAGATAAGTAAACCAAGGCACAGAGAGGCTAAGCAACTTGCTTCTGGTCACAAAGCTTGTACGTGGTACAGCTGGGATGTGACCCTAGAAGTCTGACTCCAGATTCCATGCTTTTAACCATGGCACAAGGCTGAGGGGGGGAAAGAAGAGGATGTTCTAAACAAGGAAAATGACAAACCAGACTCTGCTCACTCTCACTGGGATGCCCTTAATGACTGGCTCTCCCCTTACTACTACAACTTTAACTTGCACACCAAGCCTTCTCTCTGCTCCAGCTACATATGGTTTCCATTTGTCCTTCATTCCCATCAAGCCCCCTCCCTTCCCAGGGCCTTTGCATGGGCTGTTCCCTCTGCCAGGAATTCATTCTCTTCCCCCTTCACCCAGTTAAAATCTTCTCTCCCTCAGATCTCTTAACAAGCTCTCCTTGACTATGTAAATCATGATCATAGGCTCTCGTGGTACCAAACACCTCTTTCTTAGTCCTCATTAGACTTAAATTTTAACACTCAGTTTATATGATCTTTGTCTGACTCACTTCCTTTTGTATCCCCAGTCTCAACATAAGGCATGCTCAATAAACACTTATTGACTATTAAGTACTTATAGACTAATTGATAAACTAATTAATACTTGTCTCCTCACTGTACTATAAGCTCCATGAAGGAAAAAAACAAAGTGCTTGTGCTTCTGTTGTTTCTCCAGCACCCAGTTAAATGCCTGACAAATAGATGGTATCTACTGAGCAAATGTGTAAACAAAAGAACAAAAGCACAGTTTTGTCAACTATATGGCAAACTAATACTGAAATTTCCCACAAAACATGTTTTTATAAACCCCCAATTCTTCTAGTTTCCAAATAAGAACTCCAACTCCACTATGACCAGAAGTCAGAAATATCACCCTTTTCCCCACGCGTCCCTCAAATCTGATGGCACCTGCAGAAGTCCCTGCTTCAGCAGTATCCTCCGTGTCTCCCACATTTCCTCTGCCAGCTGGCCCACATCCCTAAGCAGGAGCCCGGGAGACCATTGATGCCACTGAGTTTGTTTCCTCTCACTTAGAGTCCTCTGACCACCCACCGCCATTCCTCACCTCTCTGACAGCCACATTGGACTAGACATGCTCCTCTAACAACTGTAATTCTGGAAGAAAAAAAGAAAGCACCAAAAAGGGCAACAAGATCCCCAGAAAATTTCTAAGTTGCTCTTCTTCTTCAGATGTAAAGAATGATAAACAGGCCTCCCTCTTTCTCTGATGGTTCATGGAATGATTTTCTATAACTTTGAGGCCTGTCAGCATTGTTACAGTTCCTTCTGAAAGCTGTAACCACTTCCTGTCACTGGGCTCAATCTTCCCTCTGCTACTGAGAGAAGTCAAACCTCTCTCTTTCCCTCAATTTGCCTTCCCCATATCGACAGCAGGCAGAACTTGGTCACTGGAACTTAACTCTGACTAACCCCTCACCCAAGGGAAGCATGGGGCTTGGAACTTTGGCATTCCAGTTTGGAAAGGTTGCTGACCTCTGGCATGGAAAGCATGCAGATGCCTTGACCCACTGCCAGAACCATTCTTTAGGACAGATTCTTGCCACAACCCTCATTTTCTCTGAGCAAAGTCTCCCTTACAATAGAGGTTGCTGGCAAAAGCTAGAATCCAATCTTTTTACCAAGATCAAAGGCTTTATGGGGCCTGGCCTGGGCATTTTAACCCCTTTTCAATCCTTTCCTGTATTTGCTGGCCAGCAGTTCCTAAAGGTTAAATCAAACAAGAAATCAAGTGATTTCCTCTTGAGATACTTCCTTTGTCATATTTATATTACATCTCAATCTGGAAGCTTCAACGTAGTGATGATTTCTTTATCAATCTATGTCGTTATTTCAAATAACTCCAAAACTCAGTGGATTCAAACAACAAATGATTATTTCTTGTTCACTCTACATGTCCACAGTGGATTCCTAATGGAATCATTAGGGAACCAGGCTAACGGAGCAGCCATTCACCATGCTAGTAGAAAAGGAAGGCAATGCATGGCACATGACTCTTAAAGTTTCTGCCCAGGAGTGATGTGCTTCCCTTCCACACACACTTCATTGGCCAAAGCAGTCACAAGGCCACACCTAATTGGAGGTGATGGTGGGGAACACAACCCTTTTGTATGCCTGGTGTGTGAGAAAGTTGTAAAGCATCCTCATGAATACCACACTATCTTTCTGACTTCTTTCTAACTTCTTTCTAGGTTTTGCATGTACCTTTCTATTATTTCTAAGTTTTATGTTTGTTATAATTTACCTAAATTGTACTTATCCTCAGAAGAAAATGTGATCCCACCATCAAAGGACATCACCAGTGTTCTCCCATGTGCATCTCTTCCCACAGTTAAAGGAGAGTGAATGCACAGGCTTCCATTCATCTCTGCTGTAGAACGAGGGGCCCATCACCTCCCCCATCACCTCCTCAATTCCATTCTATCCTTGAACCCAGAAGTCAGAGGAGCCCATAAGCATAAAAAGACATGTTTTTTATTTAGGGAAGTGAAAATGCAGTCTTACCTTCAGAGGAGAAAGAGCTTTAAGAGGAAATACACCTATTTTGAGATTTATTCTTTCTGAATTTTCTGGCCTCAGAGGATTCTGAGAAAGTACAACAAATTTTAGAAGTGCTAGAGACTGCATAAATCTACACAGATGGCCTTCACCCAGTGAGTCCAAGTACAGAGGTCCCCAGCAAGAACCCTGGATCACTCTATAGTGCCCAGATCAACACGTCTGTCAATGGAGAGCCTCTAATCCTGGCCCTCAGAAGAGCAGGGCAGGCTTAGGTGGCAATTATGACCAAGTCATTTCTCAGCAGGCACTAAAATGTGAGGACTTCGCAGAGCTGGAGCATCACACTAAATGTACATGGACAGAAGTTAGTGGAATACATGCACATAGAGACCCCAATATATATACACATTCAAATTCAGATTAACAAAACCTTCGTTTGCTGTCCTCTGTAATGTTAGGAAAGCTCACACAGCATCATGCCTCATGACCACATCCAGTATATCCAAGTATTGAGAGGCAGGGGAATACTGGTTCTGCTTTGAGTTACTTGCTAATGATAGCTTTGGGAAGATTTTCAAGCATCTCTGGCAGATGGAACAAAATGTTATAACAACCATTAGCTAAAATAGAAAAGGAAGATTATAAAGCATAAAATCTAGTCTTCAATGTTGACAAAATAGCAGCACCAATGGTATGAGTCAGCACATGAGCATATTCAGTAACTCTCTTGCTTCCATTTTTATAGTGGTTGTTCTACTTTAGGATTAATCAGATTCCATAAAGAAACAGCTCAGTTCACAGTTATAAAGTGAGCTATTGTTTGAGGCTCCGGTATGCATTATCAAACTCTTAGAGACTTAAGTTTAAATAAATCAACAATGACAACAAAATTACTCATCACTTCAATGACTGGGGTTCAGATTCTTGGGAGGAATAAACCAAAGGACTGAAAAACAAGCAAACTTGAATTGTTTCATCCTGGAGGTCTACAAATCAAGGAGCAGTAACTTGGTGGTAAAAGGTTGGCTTTGGAAGTCATGTGTCTAGGTGTAAATTCTAGCTCTACCATTTACTAGCTCCGAGATAGCAACCACATCATATGGCCACACAAAACCTCAATTTCTTTACCGGCAAAACGAGGAAAACAGTACCTACTTTTTATAGTTGATGTGAGAATTAAATAGATAATCCATTTAGCAGAATGTCTGGTACAGGGCAGTTGCTCAGCAAAGGCTAAGTGTTATCATCGGTAGTATTCATGGAATTACAAAGAAGGAAATTCCTTGACTAAAATCTCAATTGTGCCTTGAAAATTACCAGGGTGTCTCAAGATACAGAAAAACAATGTAAATCTGACTGACAGTCTCTCTTCCAAACCCCCAGTGGCCTCAGTTTCGATTTCACAGTTTGTTCACCCACAGATCTGGAGTGACAGATAGCAACAACTTAGATTTGTCATCTCTCTTGATGTGCACCGAAAGCAGGGGTTTTTTGTTTGTAGCGATTATTCTGTTGTTTGAATTCCAGGGAGAATCATTGAAGACATTGTTAATAAAGCTGTACCTTGGGCCTCCTGGGGATGATGTTGGTGCAGGGATGTGAGGGGGAGTAGACTATGCATGGGTTGGACTATCCATGGAACAGTGGGGAGGGCTGGAGGAAGGAACAGGTGAACTCTGGGGATTTGTAGGTCTGTGGTTAAAACTACAATGATGAGAATGTTCTTTTGGCAAATATGATAACAGAGGGTTATTGGTACAGGGCATTGAGGGTAGGGGAATATGTGGGAAAGGGTGCACCTGGGGCATGCTTCTGTGGAATATGAAAATGTATATTTTACAGTATGTTATCTCAGTGGGTAGAGACACATATAATAAACAAGAAAATATTAAATTCCCATCTTGGGGGGGTCCTGCTATGTTCTCAGTTAGAGGGACAAGAATCTCTCAAGAACACAGGCAGTGCCTAATAAAAGAAAACAGACCAATATACCAAACTTTCAATATTAATGCATGTAACTATGAACCTTATTCTTGAAAAGTTGATACTTAGTAGTTACCATGGGTCCTGACGAGAGAGAGGGTAAAGAATAGAATAGATGGAACATGGGGCATTTTTAGGGCATTGGAATTGTTCTGCTGGATCTTGCAATGATGGATACAGGCCATTTAAAATTTTGTCAAAATCTATAAAAGTATAGAGTACAAAATATAATCCATAAGGTAAGCCATTGACCATGGTTAGCAGCAATGCTTCACTATTTATTCATTAATGCAACAGATGAACCATACTCATGTAAAATGCTATCAGTGAGAAGGGAAAGGGGTGGAACACAGGGAAACCCCTATATTTTCTATGTGACTTTTCTGTAACTTAAAGCTTTTTGAAAATGAGGTGAAAAAAAATAAGACACTGGGAAACATACAGAAGAAGTTGTCACCGTATGTAAAAGGCAATATATCTTATGGTGATGAAAGACACAAAGGATTTTTTTTTTAATTATTATCATTTCACTTTTTATTATTTTTATTATTTTTTTTGGTTTTGTTTCTGGGGAGGTTTGGATTGTAGAAGGATCACAACTATGGCAGGGGAGGATCACTGGTACAGGGTGTCAGTGATGGGGAGATATGTGGGGAGGGTTGCACCTGGGGCATGCCTTTATGGAATATGAATATGTTCAAGTGGTCATGGGGTGTTGTCTCAGTAGGTGGAGACCCACACAATAACCAAAAGAATATTGAATACCCATCCTGGGAAGTCTGGTACATTCTATAATAGAGCAGCAAGAATCCCTAGAGTACAAGGGCAGTGCCTAGCGAAGGAGGACAGACCATTATGCCAGGCCCTTGACATTAATGATTATACTAATGAACCTTTTCTTGTGAAATTGAAACTTAGCCTAGTATTAAATATTGCCTTAGAGTTACCTCCTGAAAGCCTCCTTGTTGCTCAAATGTGGCCTCTCTCTCTAAGCCAAACTCAGCATATAAACACACTATCTTCTCCCCAAGGTGGGACATGACTTCTGGGGAGAAGCCTCCCTGGCACTGAGAGATTATTACCAAGTGCCAACTAGCGATGCATTTGGATAAAGACCTTGACCAAAAGGGATAAATATTAAATACAAATGAGTTTTATGGCTAAGAGATTTCAAAATAAGTCGGGGGTCATTCCAGAGGTTATGCTTATGCATGTCTCAGGAGGATCTCATTGACTGCCACAGCAAACAGTGCCTTAAATAGCAAGGCTTCTAAGGCCCCTAGAGACATCTAGATACTATAGGCAGGGCAGATAATCTCAGATATTTGGCACCCTGTCAGTGGCCTTACCTTGAAATATATGTTCCCCAATTTAACAGAGTTAGATTCATTTATAATTTCCCTACACAGGGCTCTTCTGCCCCTTTTATTTGAACCTATAATTAGCACTACACTCATTAAATATATGTACCAGAGACTTAAATCTTTGGTCTGTTCATATGCCGGTTAAGTTCTGAATCTTAGCAGAGTTGCAATACGTACTCTCCAATTCATCATACTCGCCCAGGACAACTAACAAAATGATGACGATGGACAATGCCCATCCCAAATAAACAGAGAGTATCTACAACATCAAGCAAGGCAGTTCCATGCATCTGCCCGATTGGATCTAAACCCACTCTCCATCAGAAACAGAATGGGAATCACCATCCCAAAATCTTCAATATTGAGGAATGAACAAACATAAGGGGGGAATGCAACTATGGACTAAAACAGACTTATTATTATTCCAGCAATGGAAGATCTTGTAACATTGATATAAAGGCAGTGGTCACCAGAGGTTCTGAGGGGAGGGACAGGGAAGATTAGGTGTATCATGCGGCATTTTGGGGACATTGGAATTGTTCTGAATGACATTGCAATGATGGCTATAGGCCATTATACATTTTGTCAAAACCTATAAAAGTGTACAGTGCATAGTGTAAACTATAATGTAAACTATTGACCATGGTTAGCAGCAATGCTTCAATATTTGTTCATCAATTGTAACAAATATACCACACTAATGAAAGATGTTGATGGGGAAAAGTGGGGGAGGGGAAGGGATGGGGTATATGGGAATCGTCTATATTTTCGATGTGTCATTTATGGAATCAAAAGTTTCTTTAAAAAGAATCTAGCAATGAATAAAAACTGAGACTGAAAAAACAAAAAAGCTGTACCTTGCGCCTCTGGTTAGAGAATGGATTTTGGAAATTAAGACTGGGTACCATAATGTTCCTTGACAAAAACAGACAAGACAATGACAATAAAATTTGGAAGAGACCCAGTGTTTTGTGTGGCCTTGTCTACTGACTCAGCCATTATTGCTGCTGTTTTGTAAACAGGAAGAGCAATGGCATTGAGACTTTTATTTTCTGTGTTTTCTCCTCCTTTTAACTAATGGTGTCACTATAGCATGCTCTTTCAACTGGCCCAGTAGCCTGAGACATCTTCCCAGGTTGCTCATTAGGAAGTAACTCTAAACCATTGGTTCTTCCTTTGTCTGCAAATTATAATCACCCAGGGAGCTCTTAAATGTCCTGGTAACAAGACCACACCACAGACCGATTGATTGAATCTAATTCTTCGGGGAAAGAACTCAGCCCACAATGCCAATGTACAGCCAATACTGAAAACCACAGTGGGACTAAACAATGCATATATCCCCATGTCTAATAATACACTGAGAAAATAAATAAAGAAATAAGCCTACTGTGAGGCTGGTAATCCGTTAATCCTAAAGATTTACCTGATAAATTTACAAGATGGATGTTGCTGGCAATCAGTACACACACACACAGAGAGAGAGAGAGAGAGAGAGAGAGAGAGAGAGAGAGAGAGAGAGACAAAACAAAACCTTCTGCCTGCCACAATTTGTTATGATTTCCATCTGGGAGAGGAGTTTTCCATCTCTCTCCTCTCAGGTAATTTACTGTCTGCTCCATCTCATACCATCCACATGATGGTTTTAGGAGAGTAAATAACTTCTCAAAAAAGGGATGGTTACCTTGAGTTACAGAAAAATAGGTAGGGAGGAAATTTTCTTCTTACATATACAGCGACAGTAGATGAGGAACAGGATGGCCAGGGATTGGGTAGTCCTCAAATCTTGTGCTGAATGTCACCAGGGCAGAAGGGAGAGTGGAAGGAGACATAACCGCCCCCTCCCCCCTTTTCCATATTTGCCATGTGAAGTCCCAAACAGGTAACAGCAGGCATCGTAACAGTAGGCATCTTAGGAAATGAGAGGAGATAGATTTTAACCTGAACTTGTATTTTGAGGACTCCAACTTGATAAAGTGTGAATTAATTTTTAGTTTTATTTTTCAGCTTTCAGACTCAACAGGTATACTGAAAGCAACGAATTGCCCACACTCTTACTTCTGAACCACAGAACAATCACAATTCCTAATTTCTCTTACTGTGCTCTAGCACAGAAGCTAAGACTATGGATTTGCCTCACATCCTCCTTTCAAACCAGTTTGTTTGCATATTTTTGCCAGGTTGAAAAACATCTTTGTGTTTTCTCTGGCCCAGTTCTTGGCAACAGAGTCCCCTGCTGTGACTGGAGTTGAGAATTGTAAGGCAAAGGGAGCCTTTGTACACGGAAGCACAGAGTTTCAGGTGCTAGGACTCGGGTGGGGGCACCCACTTCAAACGTGGCCGTGGCAGGCAGGGAGGAAGTCAGGCAAGTGTGAGGACAGAGAAAGAGATGGGACAGGAGTGGGCGGGGGCCTCTAGTGGTCAGCTGATTCAGCTTACCTATCTATGCATAAATGAAGAACAGCTTTCCATAGAAGAGGGGGTCTCAATCTGAACATATGTGCAACAACAGACTGTTATGCCAGGGGAGTAGAAGCCGGGTTTATTTCTCGCTGAGGACCCCACAGAAGACAGGAGAGTTTTTTGGTGTGGGAGCCAAAGCCCTGAGGGTTTATGGACCGTGACAGATGGTCATCGCCATGCAGTCTACAGCACCATTCTGCGGCTGCCGGTGCCTGGTCTGCGGTCCCTTCCCCCTCTGTCAGCTCTCCCTCTCCCTCCTGACCACCCGCCATCACAGGCAGCCCGTTCCTTTTTTCCCAGTGCTTTGTCAAGGTTTATCATCTTTATGCTGACTTGAGGATATAGGCCAAATGGGTTTTCTTGTCAAGATGTAGGAAGTATCCTTATAGCTCTAGAGTATGATTAGTAAGTAAATATTGGTCTAATTCTATAGATCTTGGGCACGTTTCTTACCTTTCTTCTTTTAAGACTAGGTTTTTTTCCTCTCCTCAAAAGTGTTGTTTCTCTAGTCTGGTTTCTCATCCATTTCTCCTATCCATCCTTTCTACCTTTCATCTCCAGTTTTCTCAGTTACAGTAACCAGCAGCATTGTGGTGTTTTGTTTTGTTTTGTTTTGTTTTGTTTTGTTTTGTTTTAGTTCATGTTTTTTTATTAATCCACACACAATTACTTGTCTTCTGGTTTGCTGAAGCAGTAAGTCAGACAACACTTGCCACAGTAATGTCTGTCGAAGTGGCTGGCCATAAAAACTCCAGCACCACATTCATCTGAAGGGCACTCTCGACGAAGGCGACTAATTTTGCCATTCTCATCCACCTTACAGTATTTCAGGACAGCCAGCTTCACCTTCTTTCTCTTATGCTTATTCTTCTTGGGAGTAGTGTAAGGCTTCTTCCTTTTCTGAGCACCCCCACAAAGTCTCAACACGAGATGAAGAATGGACTCCTTTTGAATGTTGTAGTCAGACAAGGTTTGTCCATCTTTCAGTTGCTTGCCAGCAAAGATCTGCCTCTGCTGATCAGGAGGAATTCCTTCCTTATCCTGGATCTTGGCTTTCACATTTTCTATTGTATCCAAGGGTTCAGGCACAAGAGTGATGGTCTTTCCCGCCAGTGTTTTTACGAAAATCTGCATCTTGGCGGCAGTTCCACCACAGATGGCGGATCGGCGCAGGCCCACGGTTTCCCAGAGACCCTCCCAGCAGCATTGTTTTGACAATGGGAGGACTCTTTTTATTCCCCTAGTGGTTGTCAGGTGCTCTTTTGATCAATTCCTTCTCCATAACTCAGTTTCCTTTCTGTAAAATGGAGATATTGGTAGTCTCTATCTAAAAGTACTATTTTGAGAATTACCAAGCTAATTTATGTAAGCCTTTATGCGGAGTCAGCACCAAGCAATGTTAGTCGTCGTTGCTGTATCATTACATTTGCAGTATGTCATATGGTACGTGAATGGAGGAATATGGTCAGGGGGAATGGAGAGAGTGGAGAAGACGGAGAAGGCAGCAGTTCTCTGAAATTCTCCCTTAAAAATATAGCTCACAGTGATTCTTACATAAGTTTACTGGTTAAGAAGTTCAAAATCCAATACATATATTTTGGATTACTTGCCTATGAGGCCATTACCTTGCATTTGTCCAAATTTTAGCCGTTTTTCATCTCCTGCATTCAACCTGGAATGACTTTCCTTGGAATTTAGGCTGCTGAGGATGGTATTTCAGTTTCTGGAGGTGCTCAATGTTATCAGGGCAAGTATCGCAGTAAGTTTCTCCCCGTCTTTAATGCTCAGTGTCTTCTGTCCCATCAACATCTGAAGGACTAGCTGATTCCCTGCTGATTAAAGAGAACTTTCATAAGACACTGGCACCTTCATAACCCTGGATTCTTTCTTCATCTCCATCATTTCTAGCCTGTCCTTAGCTTACCACACTTTGAGTGCTTTCCTGTGACCTCGGCTCAGGCTAACTTTTCATTTTTTAGATGCTTTTTTTCACCAACTATGATGACCACCCTGTCCTCTGCCAGCTGGCCACAAAGGGCTGTTATCCAAGCACCTGGCTGTTTTGATCGGCTGTGCACATTTTTCCAGGACTTGTAATAAGACTATTTTAAAAAGTGGTCAAATGTTCCTTTTCATTTTCTCTTCCCAGTGGGTAAGCCAACTGGCTCCTTTTGGATCCTTTAGGAAAATCAGAGCTACAAAGAACCACCCTAAACCCCAAAGTAGAGTAGACTTCTGATCAAACTCAGGGCACTCAAAATTTCTAGATTTTTTTCCATCTGAAATTATGTGAGCTCACAATATTCTTTTCCTGTCTATGATATTCTGTTAAATGGATGATATCACATTTTCTCAGCAGCTGAATGTGCAAAAAATTCTTCATTTGAAAAGTTTCAATGGAGCTACTTTTATGTTCCAGGCACTGTGCTAGGAGCTAGGGGTAAGCTAGACATGGCCTCTGTTCCTTGGAGCTTGTAACACCATCCTTGACCTCAATCAAACTAACTTTGAGAAGAGATAAACAAAGAAATTGTTCTCTGTTTTTAATGTGCATTAGAAAAGTCCTTTAAAAAGCTCCTTGCTTTGATGCTCTCCTTAAGGTGTGAGGCACAATTACAATATTTAGATAAGGTTTGCCTTACTAACGTAAATACACTAAGTGTATTTAATGATATTAGCATCCAGCCCTAAAGGCAAAATATGATGCTTCAAATTTGGGAAGGGAGAGAAGAGTAATAGTGTTGTATGCACCAGACCTTGTAAACTGAGATGATCTGCAGCTTCTTTAAGTCTCTTTGTGGTTAACTCTTTGTAACCCCAAATAGCAATTAAAAGCATGAGTTTTTGAGCCAAACAGTGTGGCTTTATGTTCCAGTTCCACCACTTACAAGTTTGATTTAGGTAAGTTCATTAACTTCCCTGATCTTTTTTCTCATTCTCTCTAAAGGTACAGTGCCTCACAGCTTTGTAAAAAAAACCTCACAGGGTTGTTGTAAATATTTCAAATACTATGTTCTGGCACTTACTGGGCAATCAATAAATGGAAGTAAAAGCTCTGATTGCTGTCATCCTAGAATGGGTGTTATCATGTCATTGTATTAAAGCACACCTTTGAATCTCACATACTGTGAGAGCGGTGTGCAAGACCAGCTTATTTAGTTAGTGAGTTAACTTAGCTACCAGCCCAAACAGCTTTGTTGAGTTACTACTTATTGTCAGGGGTATAGTTAACTCTTGAAGTAGCAGAATCTTTGATTCTTTGTTAACAAAAACCAAAGCAAACAAAGCCCATCATGTAGAAAAGAGTACATTTGTCTTTCAGTGAAAATATGATTTGGGAGAAAGCCAATCAGCTGTATAAACATTTCTATATTTGTAATTTGAGGGAATATTTGAAGACCTTAAACATATGCCATGTAGATGTCAATGCTTTATGATATTTTACACATCACATTCTATTAATTTACAGTCTTTGTGACAAGAAAGATGCCTTTTGCTAAGATGAAAATGGTGCATAATTTCCAACTGGATGAGGTGATGAAATTCTTCCTTAGAGTTTGACAGTGAGAGTGAGAACCAAAGATTCCACAAACAGGAAATTTCTTCCACATAAAACTCAGGAACATGAGCTATAACTCCAGGAAGGAGAAATGTAGTTCCAATGTCCTAGCTGCTAAGAAACTTTAGGTGGCTTTGTGAATTGTCAGCTTTGGGAGCACAATCACAGTTCATAGTTGATGTATAGAAGCCCAGCTAAGACAATTCCAGAAAAATCTTTTGTGGTGGCCATGGAAGTGAGCACTCAGATAATCTTCAAGAGAATCTGTTATGGGGAGCATTTTTGACTTACGGATTCCAGCTGCCACCCTTTGGATCCACTATTGAGGCCATGTTTTACCTGAGATGCACACATGAAGATGGCAAGGGAGTAGATATGGGAGCCAGCCCATTCCTGCCCAAGAAGGGATTCTTCTAATGGGCACTTTTGCTTGGAGACCCCATCATCCTGCTGCAGACTTTCTCAGAACTGTGCTGCAATCTCAGCATCTTCCTACACCATCCTTCCTTCCCTCCTTCATTTCACAGGTGTCAAACCAGCATTTCAATCTGAAGACTCTCCCTACCTACAAATGCTCCCTTCCCCTTTAGCCTTCATAGGCATTTTCCCCAATAAATCTCTTGCAGCTCTTATCTCATCTTGGATACTAGGAGGATCTGAACTGACACTCCTGTCTACTAGGTGTTATTCACAAAACCATTGAGTATATTAGGTTGGGATGGCAAATCAATTAGTAACAGTTGTCTGGAGCACTATCTTGAGAAGGTCTCTGAGACCAGTCTCGACTCTGAGGAGAGTGTGCTACAACTGATTGTCAATGTACACATTAGGCACAGAAGGAAATATGATAGCACATATGCCATATATTTGCCCAGCATGAACATAGTAGCTAACCTGGACTTTTAAACGTCCCTACCTGGGTTATTCAATGATTTAGTTGTGAAATGTCAATTAAGATGTAGAACTCTAAACTGACTAAATAGCAGGCCCTCTGAATTACACATTTTCTCATTTGAATGGCAAGCTAAAAGAGAAGAAAGTTGCCTATTTTTAAGACTCAGTTTCCTCAACTATAAAATATGACTTAAATGTTTCCTGCTTCCTGGAATTACTATGAAGTTTAAATGGTATTACACCAAAAAAGCTTGTAGCATTATATATGGAACTGTGTAAGAACTCAATAAATGTTAATGTTCAATATTATTGTGCCACTTGGTACATAAAATCATGATTTTAAGGTACATATCTTTATAATTCTATAATGAATAATAGTTAATTCAAGGCAGCAGAGGATGGCTGGCTCATGCATTTAACTAAAGGATATTGCAAATTCAACCAATGTAATAACATGGATGGATTCTTTTCTATTCCTTTTGTAATGTGGGAGGCTCATATGGATCACACTGTTATTAAATGTTGAGATGGTTTACATGGTGTATAAATGTCTAGATGATGGGACAAATATTCTTTGAATGATGAATGGTAGACTTTTAAAATATTTTTCCTCCAATCTTTCAAACATAATACCGTAAATCAATAATGATCTAATGGCAATCCTTATAAAATCAATAAAAAGTTTTCATTAATAATTTTTAAAACTCCTGGAATTTGTGAGGGGCACTAACTTTAAAATAATGAGGCTTCCAAATATTGCTTGTCACCTCCCTCTGCCAAGTCTTCCATGACACTTGGAACCTTCATTCCTCTCCGCAGTCATAAACCCAGACCTCACTCTCTGTTCAAATCAACTCAAACACACACACACCCCTTGTTCGCTGAGGAAATTAAGCTATCAATCCTCAACTCTCTAAACCTCCTTTCCCCAGCCCTATAAACTTGTCTACATCTACACTCATCTACACTGCCTTCCATCATCTCCTCTAATTCAAAATCAATCTTTCTTCATGAAGCTTGATTCCTTTCCCCTATCCTGGGATCTTGTTCAGTTACCATTCTTTCTCCTCCTCCTTTATTTTTGATACCTCATTGTACCCAGCCACTACTTGGCAGCACATATATGTTAAATCATTTCTCAGTTCAAGAGCCCTCCCTTAACCACTTGTCTCCTTTTCCATCCTTTCTGTCATGGATTAGTTCCCCATAGTTTTAGGTTCTACTTCTTTACCCACTAGCTGCTCTTCAAATCACTGCAATCTGATACCTACTATAAGAGCTCATCACTGAAATCATCCTGGCAAAGGTCACCACTGACCTAATTATCACATCTTCCTCTGAGATGATTGTTTAGAAGCTTTTGACACTACTGATAAAACCCTTCTTTATGGTGGTTTCAATGCCACCACTCCCTCCTTGCTCTCCTACTTCAAAGGATAAAGTGATCTATCTACAATAATGCTGCTCCAACTTTAGTGTACAAAAATCATCCATAGAACTTATCAAAACATAAACTGCTGGGCCCCACCTCCAGAGACTATGATTCAGGAGCTCAGGGGTGGGGCCCAAGAATTTCCATTTCTAATAAGTTCTCAGTTGAAGATGATGCAACAAATGGACAGATCACACTTTGTGTAGAACTGATCTAAAACAAAACTGGCATGGTTTCTTCCTTGTTCAACCACTTCCATGAATTCCCATTGCTTAAAGCATAATCGTAAGCCCTTCACCACAGAATTTAACACCTTCCATGATCTAGCTACTCCCTGCCTCTGCAACCTTGTTTCTCAACACTTTCCTTACCTGCATCTCCCATTCTTAGCTATCCTGAGCTACTTGCAGCTTCCTGAATTTACTCTGCCTTTGTTCATGCTCATAACTTGGCCTGGAATCCCTCTCATCACCATACCTTCACTGTCCTTTCCCTGGAAAACACCTAATCACCTTCTAAAACTCACCTATAATGTAGCCTCCACTATTAATCCTCATACAAACCACCTTCCCACCCTTGTACAAATAGGACGACTCTCTCCTCTGTGACTCCCTTATTTCTCTACTTATATTCATCCTTGAACTATAAACATTTCATTATGCAACTGCATTATAATTTATCTATGTGACTCTAAATTCCTCAAGGACAAGGGATTGTGGCTCATTCATATTTACTCAAAACATAGTACCCTATATCTAGCAATTGCTCAATAAATGTTTGCTGAATAAACAAAAATTATAATGGCTAACAATTTATTGGGTCCTTAATATATGAAAATCACTGCATTAAATACTTTGCATTCATGAATTCCCTTAAACCTCACAACAAGTCTATGATGTAGGTAATATCATAATCCCTCTTTAACAGAAAAGGACACAAAGGCTTATAGAATTTAAGTAATGTGCCCAACATCACATATCTAACAATGAGTACAGCCAGAAATTGAAATCATGAATGATTCTCAAGTCCAACCTATTAAACCACTTTGTTATTTTGTTCTCCTGATTTGATATATCATCAATGATTCCACTTTACCATCACTATTGAGTATTGAATCTTGTCCTCCACAAAGACATGTTCAAGTCTTAACCCCAGTCTTTTGGGTATAAACCCATTTATAAATAGGGCCTTTGAAGATGTTATTAGTTAAGGTGTGGACTCATTGGTGAATAGGATCTTCAAAGATCTATTTAGATGAGGCCAAATTGAATCAGGGTGGGTCTTAATCTATATGACTGGAGTATTGAAAAGACAGAGGAAATTTGGATATAGTCCATAACTAGAAGTTTCCAGAAAATGAAACAGATCGCCATGTGACAGAGGCAGAGATGCAAGCCAAAGAACCCCAAGGATTGGTGCAAGACAGCACCAGAACACTACAGACGCCGGGAAAAAGCATGGTCTACCAGCACCTTGATTGCAGACTTCTAACCTCCAAAACCATGAGACAATAAATTCCTGTTGCTTAAGCCAGCCAATGTGTGATATTTGTCTCAACAGCCCTGGCAAACTAAGATAATCACATTATCCTCTAGTTAAGTACCTTAAACATTTAATTCAGAAGAAATAAGTATAAAAGACTCCACTAAATAAATCCACAAAATACCAAATATATTTATAAAGGTCTTTATTGCTTTTCTTCTTAGTACATTGCCACTTAAAATTTTCAAATAAGAAGTTCAGAGTACTAGCATTAAATAGCTAAGCCTTTGCCTATATTTTTAAAAAGTAAACAGAAAATCCAGGGTAATAATATTAATAATAATTATAGTGCCATTATTCTACCCCAGCATTTATCAAATTAGATTAGCTCTCAGAAATGTTCCAGGAAAAAATAAATGGTTAATAAATTTGGAAACCCTGCACCACATAGCCTGCCTCCCGAGGTTCACAAAGCATGCTGATATGTTAAGGGCAGTTTAGGCTTAAAAAATGTTAAAACTATTCTTTGAGTGTCACAAACTTATTTGACGATAGAATCTTTTACAAAGAACTAATGTCTTATAGGACACACTGCAGGAAACACTGATTCTAGCCATGTCTTTTTGACTTAAAATAAAAGTACACCATGCTGCACATTTGACATTTTTTGCAACAATGCACATGCACTTTGAACTGAGTCAGTTTCTCTCATGGACTCATTACTTTCATTTTCTTTGAGCATTAGGATCTGTCCTTTTAACTGCTTTACTTCATGATCCCTGAAGCTGCTTATCAGAATTCCTTTGCATTAGAAGTCTTATTTACTTCTTTTTTTTTTAATTTATTTTATTTTATTTTTTTTATTTTTTATTTTTTAAAGATTTTATTTATCTATTCATTTATCCCCCTCCTGCTGCTAGTGCTCGCTGGGTCAGCCAACCACGCCGTGCGGGCGGGCTTTAACCCACGAATTACAAAAAGACGTAAATAAATCCTTGAAAGAATTGATGTCAAAGGTAAAACAAGTGGGGATATCATAAAGCCAAGGATAAAATTAGCGTGATACTTTTCAGAGCTATGCCCCAAATTAAGCTCTAACTTTTTAAAGAAAAGGGGGGAAAGCACAATGTTACAAGATGCATGTGTCCTTAAGAGGAAAATAAACGAAC
Organism: Tolypeutes matacus; assembly: GCA_026826555.1. Classification (NCBI taxonomy): domain Eukaryota; kingdom Metazoa; phylum Chordata; class Mammalia; order Cingulata; family Chlamyphoridae; genus Tolypeutes; species Tolypeutes matacus. Next base: position 369,634 of record JAKSZT010054466.1, on the reverse strand, counting down.
TACTCGGAAGTAACATGGTTTTTCCGAGTCCTGATCACTGAGCAATGTCTCCTGCGGGCTCTCATAAAAGTGACATTGTGGAGTTTGGTGAGCAATGCCCTCGAATCCATTCCAGAGTAAAAGCAATAGCAAAGCCCACTCGGCTGTTGCTGATGATAACCTGCACTGTGAACCAACAGCCCCTGAAACTCTCAAGTGCGGTTCAGCGAAAGCCTGTCCACAATGGACCAGTAATAAGGATGCAGGCAGACAATTCTCTGATGGTCTGCTTGATCCAAGGGAAAAGCTTCTTACATCTGGAAGAATGGGTGGACTCACCGTAACATCTGCAAACTGTCATTCACAATCACAATTTCTTGCCACCAGGCTTTTGATAGGGATTGGACCAGAATGAGATCAGATGTTCAAGGTGTAGGTAATCTGTGTTGTTGATTAAGGGCAGATCCATATGTTTTGACATGGAGCAGTGGGCTGGGGTGGGGTGAGAAGAATAACTTCAGAAAATTTTGTTGCAGCCATCAGGAAAACAAACCCATTTGAAAGCCCCAAGATACCTGGAGAGGTTGGGGAGGTAACACCTGGCTTGCAGAGACTGTGCTGGGCTGCAGGTCCCCTTGGCAGCCCGTGAATCAGTTGCACAAGCTTGTTTGATGCCCGCCACTCATGCCTGGCAGGAACATTTCAGTGGCTTTCTAGTGTTTCTTCTAGAAGCCCACCCTGTTTGACTACATTCTTTGAGCCAGACCATCACAATTAGTCTTCTAACAGAGAGAAACATCATTGACAATGTTTAAAATGAAACCAGGCAAAAGAAAATAGACCATTTTCCAGTCCTTTAAAATTAAGTCTGAGAAATGCATGTTTTACAGAACACTGGCAGCCTCAATACCTCATCAACTGATAAAAGCCATACTCAGGTAAATTTGCTGTGGCTTTTCTATACGGCAGTTTAAGACACAGCTATGCAAAATAAAACAGCACATAAATAATTTGGAATGCTCTTGATGGACAATTTACAGGGTACATCCTAAGATCTAATATGTTTAACAAATCCCTTGAAGTGAAAGAATTGAATCTTAGAAACCAAATAAATCACTGTCTTACAGATGTTTTTAACCCACATGAATTGTTTTCAAAGGGCTTCCTTTACCTCTTTTCTATATCTCTATTAGCTGCATTCTCAAAGCAAGCCAACATGCAAAATTCAAAACATGAAGACTAAATTTGAGCTAGTTAGGTAATAGTGTTTCACCAAAATAACTTTTACAGAGGTTAGAAATTTTCCATGACAATTGTCATCCAAGATTTTAATTTGTCCCTGTCATCAAACTTGATTTCAGTGACTTTGGTGCTTATAGAAATGAAAGGATGGTCTCTTACACCCTTCATGTGCTGGAAAAGAAAACTCTCCAAATCCATACATTTTTCTCTATATAAATTAAATATTTACGAGTGATTCAAATACAAAATTTTGATGAACAGCTGATTGCTGGGGAAGTCACAGACACCTGTTAAGTGGCTACTGCCCAGACTTCACCTACCCGTACCTCCTTCTCTGGGGAAGTCCCTAACACAAATAAGGAGCCATTGTCTAGCCTTCTTCTACCCGGCTTCCTTTTCTATAGTGTGCCATTCTGACGCTGGGAGAAATGGTAAGTCAAATAAAAAGCCCAACAGGAAAACCTGGAACAAGCAGTTCTAGATTCTAATCAAGTCAGGAATTCTCCATGGCAGGGCCCCCTCCCCCAAGGGGGATAAAAACCATGCTCACACAGTAGAGATTACTCTCTCTTCTCCAATGCAAAGTGGGGTACTGATCCTGACCTGAGCAGTTTTTGGCCACTCAAGCAGACCGGTCATGATGGGACTTATTCCCCTGCTCTTTTGGCTTGCTCTTCTGGATTCTTTATGCTGTGCAAGTAATAAAGAGATAGACTGGTCTCTCTACTCCAGCACAAAGTGAGGCATGCAGAGCTGCCAGCCATCGGCCCCCACACGGAGCAGTTTTCAGCCACCCTGGGAGACCAGCTGTGAAGGTCCTGTTCTTTTGGACTCTTTGTGCTGTGTAAATAATAAAGAGGTCATCTGCTGAAAGTTACTGTTGTGTCCATGAGCCTGTGTTCCCACGACGCACCATTGTAGCAATTGGCTCCACACTGATGGATCCTATGGCATGTGTGAAAAGGTTAATGAAAGGCCTGTTGTGCCAGCAAACAGAGGCTTAATATGTTTCCGGGAATGTCTTAATGTCACATTTTCATTAAAGGAATAATCATGAGTGAATCATGACCCATTTGCAATTTGGAAGCATTGAGGGAAATTCATTATTTAGAGCAGTAATCACATCTGGGTTGTTTTACCTCCAGCTTCTAGGGATTTATTTGACATTAAAAATGGAAAAATCCAGACTGTCCATTCCCTTTATTTAAATCAGCATACACAAAAATAAACAAGCAAGCAAATGCTCTTTCCTCAAGGGAAAAAATGCCTCTTAATTAATCATCATTAAGCATATCTTTTATAACCATGACCCTGGCTGGTCACTCCTCACAAAGATTTTACTTTTTATTCTTCATAATAAATTGTGATGAAAACAAATATTTGCCTTTCTTTACTTTCAATAACCTTCTATCATATTTTACTTAAATAATCCCTTCTCCTGGCCATACTATGTTTTTCTTCACCTGTTACTGCTCCATCTTCCATCTCTCAAACTCTGAAATTTTATTTTTTGACCACAAAATATGATCCCACCAGTTTTAAATCCCTGAATACATTTGTTTTTAGATTTCATTCAGTTTTCATGTGGCTTCACTTTTCACTTTTCTTCTCCTACCTTCATTTCCTCTTTCACGATTGACCCAAAAGGTCATTACTTCAACTCTTCCCTGGTTGGCATCTTAAACTTCTTTACCCACTTAAACTTTCTCCTCACACCTGCCCTTCAAATTCCTTAGTCCTCACTCCATCTGCCTTCTGTATTCTTCTACCCAGACCATGGATCACTTTTGAAAAAGGTTACACCCTCATGTCAACTGGTGCTACTAAAATGTGATTGTTTCCAAGCTTTCTTGCATTTCACAAAGGGGCTATTTCATGGCTACTTTAACACCCCATAGCTTACCCCCTATTCATTGCCTCCTAGAAGATGAACTTGCCTCTCATTTCACAGTAAAGCAGAGGCAAGCAGGCAGGACACACTTAACTTCCTCCTCCTCCTCACCTTCACCACATTTCTTTATTTTCATGCTTCTCCATGTCTCATTCCCTCTTGTCTTTCAGAACTAGACATTCACATTTCTGTGCACCAATTTTATCTTTTCCCACATTCTTTGCAACTTCCCCATGCTTTTTCCTTCTGTATTTTAACCTTTACTTTTGATATCTCCTTCCTCTCAGCCTACAATTTTTCTAATCACTTTCTAATTAATGAAATCCCTCCTTCAATCCAGTGTCTTCCTCTAGGCAATTCATCACCTCTCCCTTCTTCATCTAGCCAAACCTCTAGAAATAATAATCTATAGACACTATATCCATGTCTTTACCACAAATCAATTTCTAACTCCACTTAAACTATTCTTGGACTTTTACCACTCTCTTGAGACTATTCTTACTGGTGTAAACCAAAGACCTTTTTGTTGACTAGTACAGAAGGTGTTTCTGCACCCAGCGGTGCAGTTAGCAGTTAGTACCACCTGCCTTCTTAAACTCTCTTTTGGATTCTGTAACAATACTCTCTTCTCATTCTCCTCTAATCTGACACCTCTTTTGGGTTTCCTTTTTCTCTGCCCAGCCTTTCTGTGGCCCCGCTGTTCTGTCTTCTGCCCTTTCATTTTCCTTACCATGTCTGTTTCCCTTGACCTGTTCTACTCATTCTCATAGCGTCCACTATGACATATACTCTGTTAATGTGCAGATCTGTCTTTCTAGAATAGAGCTCTCTGTAGAGCCCCAGACCAATTTTGTGACTGCCTATTACATGTCTCAACATGGATGTTCCATTCCATAAACACCTCAAATTCAACAGGTTCAAAACTTAATATGCCTTTCTACTTCCTTTCCTCCTCCTAAATTACTGGTTTCAGTTAATGAAAATCATCATCTTCCCAATCTCCAAATATTAGAAACCTGAGAGAGTTTTCATTACTCCTTTTCATGGATCTCTCACCCCAATCAACTCCTATGTATATTTGTAATTCTATCTCACAAATATTTCTGGAATTTTTGGTTCTCTATCCTTACTTATTTACTCCATCATCTTCTCTAACCAAACAAGAAATAATCTCCTTACTAACTGATTCTGATTGGCTTCCATTCCTTTAAACCCCTCTCCCACATTCCCACCCACAGGTAATAGGGTAAACTTTATAGCTCTAGGCTTTGCTGCTCCTTTAAGCTCCATATCCACATATCTAGATGCCTGCTCCGTGTCATCACTTGAATGCCTCAAATGCATCTCAAAGGCATGATGGTTAGGCTAATGTGTCAACTCAACCAGGTAATGGTGCCCAGTTGTCTGGCCAAGCAAGCACTGGGCTAATTGTAACACAAGGGCATTTCATGGACTTTAACCATCAGTGAGTTTACTGCATAGGTGGCAGGTTGCAATCAACTAAAGAGATTGCTGTCAGCAATGAGTGATTTCTCATGGAATCAGTCGAAGGCCTTAAAAGAAGAAGTGATTTCAGCATTCAGAGAGAATTCCCATCTCTACTTCAGACAGCCAGTGTCTCCTGGGAACTCATCAAGGACCTTCATCGGATCCCCTGGTGTGCAGCCTGCCCTGTGGAATTTGGGCTTGTGCATCCCCATGGTCACATGAGAGAATTTTATAAAATCTCTTACTATTTACAGATTATGTCCTGTGAGTTGTTTCCCTAGAGACTGACTAAGGTGGAAATCATGATTTGCATTACATAATCCTATCTGCTATATCAGTGAGTAATATACCACTTTTCAGTCATTGTACAAGTCAGAAACCTGGGAGTTATCCCTCCCATCACTCCATGTCCAATCCATGATGAGGCCCTATTTAACTTGCCACTTTATTCTCAAATATATTCACATTTTCCCCCCATTTCCACTGCTACAATCTTAGCCTGAGTTATAGCAATGTAATTGTAACTGATATTCCTGGATCCTTTCTAGACAACCTTCAATCCATTGTCCACACTACTCATAAGTTATCTTTCCAAATACAAATTTGAATGTATCTCCCCCAATTAGAACTCTTGGATGGTTTTTTGTTGCTGATTTGATTGATATCAAAATTCTTATCATACTCTACAATCATCTAGCCCCTGCCCACCTCTCCCACCTCTTTGCACAGCATTCTCACCCTTGCTCTAGGCAGTCCAGCCAGTGGGAACTCCTTCAGTTTCTCCAATAAATGTAGAACATGCCTCCCAGCACAGGCCTGAAGATTATGCGTATGGGCACATATAAGTGGATGGGTGAAGGGGAGCAAGAAGAGTAGAAAAGGAGAATCAGGAGAGGGAAATTTTCACAGAACTAGTTTACAGATTATAAATGTACTGCTCTTGTTTACTGAGATTAACTCTGACCCATTTCTTCACCTCACTGGTTAGATTAGATTGGAAAAAACACATTCAAATAATTTTTTCCTTTTACATGTAGGGTGAGAATCTTTAGGCCAAGAATGTAGCCTATTTTCTGTGGCTCTTATCTGAACTGGTAGGCAAATGCACAGAGCTGTGTGCTAGGCTTCAACATATACCATTCTTTCCTTTTTCTTTGAGAAGCGCCCTCATTTGCATTTCCCACAATAAGGCCTAAAAAAAAAACGCATTTAAAGTGAGCTAGTCACTAAACCTGGGATCATAATTTAACACTACTCAGACTTCTAAAATTCATAAAAGAAAAAACACCACGAGTGCTTTGCACATTTTCTGCAAAATAAAAGGTAACTATGTGGGTGCCATTTTATTAGCAATTTGATGGATAAATTTATTTTATTTGCAAATATATTGATAGTAGGCTGCTTTCACAAAAGCCTGAAGTGTCCATGTCATCTATTCATCCTGGGGATTTAGCTCCAGGGAAGAGCTGCCAGAAGGGGTCCCCTCACCAGAGCCCCTTTGCTTTGTGCAGCAAGCCTGCCCCTTTGTAACTACCAGGCCTGCTGCCAACAGACTGATGGATTTACACCTCTTCTTCTCACCTTGCCAAGCAGCAGCCTCTCTGGCAAGAAACCCCTTTGCCCTCTGAGCATATTTGAGGCCAATTCCTTGCCTTCTGGCACTGTACCACAGTGGTGAGAACCACACTTGGGAGCTGCAATGCCCTGAAGCCCTTTCCCTCCACTTGGCACTTGGGCCCAGGGCTTTGCTTACCTTTCAGCAGCTTTCCTCAGCTCGACCCTCCCCCTTCCCCTATATACATGCACGTGCGTGCATACACACACACACATCACTCATATGCAAACACATACACACACGCACACATGTGCTCTCCTCAGATAGGTTAGGACACAGGGCACTCCACCAGTATGTTCCCCTTAGAGAACAGACACTCCAATTGCTCTGAGACTTTAAAAGCATCCTCTTTCTTATTTTTGGATTGAATCCACTGAGCTAAATAATCACAGTGCCAGCAGGAACACTGCCTACTACCTCTTCACCAACGGTGTTCAGGGGCCCCAGGTAAAAGTAGGAGAGTGGTGGAACATATCATATTTTCCTCATTTCATAGATGACAACACCAAACAGAGTAGAAGGAGTCAGAAGAGAGACTGACACTTAGAGACACAGAGGCAAAGATGGCACCTACTTCGCAGGTAGTATTCCTAAGCTGCTGTCTCCCAGAATCCATGAAAGGAGGGTTTTTCCATGTAATGAGAACTTTCTGAAATGTTAGCAATATTTTATACATTTTCTCCATAAGTTTACCAAGATATAAAACATATTTATTTAGGGGGATAATATGAGGAAACAAAGTGGCAGAATCAAACAGAAATCCATCCCTTATGTACACTAACTTACTTTAGTTTTCTGAAACTATTGGGCAAAAGAGAAATGAACTGCCATTTTGGAAATATGGAGCAACTTAAAGTGAAATGTCTGAAGGTGATCTCTCTGAAGATCTGTGAACTTTGTCATGGGCTGTAGATTTTTACTTCACACTCTAAATCTACTGTCCTTAATATGAATTTGAAGAAACACTTTTTTTTTTAGTGCTGTCCTAGACAATCAGACTGAGAAACACAAACATAGATTTTTTTATACAACCTCCCTAACTTCTCCCACTCCCCAGCTCCTCAAGGGCATAGCAGAGGCACACATTATTGGATCCTGCATGGTGGGTACTGCCCAGCCTATACCAATACTGATATTGCAGCAAAATAAAGGCAAGAGCTCTCAGGAAACATAAAAGAGAGAAGGACAATCTTTGCTGCACATAATTTGCATGAGCAGCTCCTCAGGAGATGGCAGGCCCTGGAAAATGTGCAGAAAGAGCAAATTGTTTGTTTCCATAAGGAACAGAGGTGCAGAAGTCCAGGCATGGGACAAAGTAACCTGCTGAAGGAGGATCCTTTCTGTTCCAAATCCAGCAGTTTTTCTCAAAGGCATTTCCCTCCCTGCAACACACACGCATACACACACAAGGGTAGCAGATTGTCCAAGCCAGCTCAGACTTAATAAGGGCAGTGGGATTTGAGCAGACCCTGACAGAGCTCTCTCTAGTAAAGGAGATGGCAAAAGATGCAGTCAGAAGGGTATATATAAGTGACTATGATCAAGAGCTCATGTGCCCTAGTTAGAAAGTCATTGCAGAAGAGGAAAGAGAAAAGCTTTCTAGAGTTCTATTTTTAGTAACACAGAAAAATATTTACTGTGTTCAATCACCAAGTCTATTGAAGGCAATTTATGTGCATTAAAAAATAAGCTTGTCATTTAAAATTGTAATGAGAGACATCGTAACTATGCACGCAGATGTGATTGCACAGAAGCCTGCCAGATTTGGAACAATGCAAACACTCCCTGCCTTATCCTTGGGAGCTCCCTACTATTTACAGCTGTGTGGAGCTGTTATTCAGCATCCCTCAGCATTTCAGATGCCAGTCGCTGTTCGTTCCCAAGTGGGAAACTCTAGTGGACATAGCAGCATTGTTACAGCATTGTGTTGGGCCATTTGAGTACAGTTTAAGGGATGGAGAGATGCAAAACAGGGCACATTTCATTATACATCCTGCCATTCACTAGATCTCTGTTTAAGATTTGTTATGTAAAATGACTTTTTCCATTGTTAAACACCCAAATCCCTGTTTAGGTGATAGTACTTATGCTACATTATTCTTAGACATAGAGTGATTCCATAAATGTCAATATATTATTTGACTTTGAATCTTTTTTATGCTTGTTAAAGGCTTTCTTAGCAAATAGGAAAAAAAATGCTCCCTTGCAACATCAGAAGAACACAAATGCACAATGTCAGTTTTCCTTACTGGCAATCACTGCACATGTTAACAAGTGAAAACACTGAATAATAAAATACAATTTCATACCACCATTTTAAAAAAAAAGATTTGCTGTGTACTCTGGGTGTGCTAGGTTTGGTCGTCATATAAAAAACAATGAAGTCTCTATCCAGAGAAAAAGACAGAAACAGGTGCAGTTCTACTTGTTTACAACCAAGGTGGATGCGTGTAAATTCTACATGAACACACCATATGGAATATGAAGAAAAGCTCCACATGACCTGGAATCTAGGACTGGTTCTGCTCTTCTGCAGGTATCATTACTGGAGAAGTATAGGCTCTATAGGTCAATAGGCAAGGAAAGGGGAAGTAAATACACAGAGTTATTAAGAAGAAAACTAGACCAACATTTGCCTAAGACAGAGCTTCTCAGCCTAAGCACTATTAACACTGTTTTGAACTGGATCATGCTTTCTTGTTGGGACTGTCCTATGTATTGTAGGATGTTTCACACCATTCTTGGTTTCTACCCACTAGATGCCAATAACACCTCCCCACAGTTGTGACAACCCAAAACGTCTCCAGACATTGCCAAATGTACCCTGGGAGGAAGGGGAGTCAGGGGTAAAATGGACCCTGGTTGAGAACCACTAGCTAAGGAGACTGATGGGGCCTCTTAGAAAACTAGTTTTTGAATTTAGTCATCCTCTGGACAGGTTTCACAAAACTAATAGCTTCACGGAAAGATGCAAAACTACTAGTTTCCCTTAGGTAACTTCGATCTTTTGCCAACATATCCCATTCCGTCTAACCTTCCTCCCTTCCTTTGTTTCTTTACATTTACTCAGCATTTTTACAAACATCGCACTCCATTTAAACCCTGAGACTACAAACATAAATAAAATATAGCCTCTTTCTTGAAGTCCAGAATTTCAAGAGAGAAACAAACTTTTAAACAATAGATATAAGAAAATCCAAAAGTCCTGCAAAATTTACTATTATATCATTTTTCCATATTCCCTTCCCCAAATATCCCAACTCAGCTACATGACATTTAACTGTCTCACCCTATGATTCATTAAGAAATTTCAGGGAGCCAACATTCCAGCATTCAATCCATCCGTGATCTATCCATCCATGATTTTATTTCTCAGCATAATGATCATAGAATTGCCATTGCTTCTATGCAAACTTCACATGTAGTTAAGCATAGATTTTGAACCATGATCTCTGTCCAGCTGTGCTCTATTTAGTCATGTACATATAAATATTAATGTGGATCAAGAAGTATTTGCTGGACTGAGATGGCAGAATGAGATGCTTCATTCCCTAAAGAAGCTTTGAAAACCCAGTAAGAAATGGCAGAAACATCTTTCTCCAAATTCCAGTAAAAGTTAAAGGATTTCAATAACAGAGCAAGCACTAAATCAAGAAAAAGTCGCAATATCCTTACCAGCTCAGGTGGATCCAGCCTGTGTTTCCATTGCAGGTCCCAAATCCTGGTTCTGGGGGAGTAAGCTAACCCTCATGCACATACTCTAGCATGTGTGTCTGGCCCATTCTGTCTAGTGGTAGCCTGAAAGACTGAACCAGGGTAGGCTTGCCATCTCAGAACTTGCCCTGCATGTAAGTAGGCAGCTCACAGAGTTCTCCTACAGAACACTGTGGGAAAGTAGAAAAACTGTTGCTGCCTGAGGTCAGGGATTGCTGGATGTAGGACATCCAGTGCAATCCCAAAACCATGAGGAAATTGTTTCCTAGGGAAGAAGGGACTTTCATATCCAGGTAAAGGGGAAAAATCATAGGGCTGAATGCACATGCCCAAGACAAGATACATGCAGAAAGGATCAGGGAGGCTCTCATGCTTGGCCTCAAGCTATTCCCTAGACTCATTGTATGGATAAGCTCTGAAGGAGAGCACTCACACAGGTCAGTCTGCAAAGACTGGATGGGAAAGATGTTTTCTTTTCTTTTTTGTTAGCTCCTGGGATTCAAGGAAATTTCTGCCATAATCTTAGCTAGATACAAGCTTAAGGAACAGAGGCATCAGGGTGTAGATTCCAGCAAGAGCACATTAAAATATCAAAATGTCCAGGTTTCAACAAAAGGAGAAAATTTAAAAATTAGATACCATCTGTATTAGTTCAGCCAAAGGGGTGCTAATGTGAAATACCAAAAATGGCTTGGTCTTTATAAAGGGTATTTATTTGGGGTAGAAGTCCACAGATACCAGGCCATAAAGCATTAAGTTTCTTCTCTCACTACATCCATTGCCATGTGTTAGAGCAAGACAGCTGCCAGCATTTGCCAGGGTTCAGGCTTCTGGGGTTCCTCTCTTCCTGGGGCTGCATTTCTCTCCGGGCTTAGCTCCTAGTTCCTCCACAAGGTCAGCTATAGACAATCAAGCAAATGGCTTGCTTCTCTTCTCCTGGGGCCTTCTTTCCAACATCAAAACTGCTTCTCAAAAGACTGCTTCAACTCTTGCCTTTTATATTCAATTCCCCACCCACCAAGGGGTGGAGCTCAACGCCCTAATCATAACCTAATCATGCCCAGATTAACAGATCAGTTTACAACGATGATCCAATTATATTTTTGGAATTCATAATTACATCAAATTCCCCAACGGTTACACCATCAATGAGGAATACCAGACCTGGGTCATTCCAGACAAAGACTTTTAAAAACTGACCTTAAATATGCTGAAAGAGGTAAAGGAAAACACGAACAAAAAACTAAAAGAAATCAGGAAAATGTTAGATGAACACAAAGAGATAATCAAAGTGATATGGAAATTTTGTAAAAGAACCAAACAGAGCTGAAGACCACAATAAAAGAAATTAAAACTTCTTTAAAGTGGTTTGACAGCAGATTGGAACTGGCAGAAGAAAGAATCCATGAACTGGAATATAAGGCAATTTGAAATCATCCAGTCTGAAGAGTAGAAAGAAGAAAGAATGAGGAAAAGTAAACAGAACCTGAGGAACTGTGAGACACCATCAAATGTACCAATACATGCATTGTGGGAGTCCCAGAAGGAGAAGGAAGAGAGAAGGGGGCAGAGAGAGTATTCAAAGAAGTAATGGCTGAAAACTTCCCAAATTTAATGAAACACATGAATATATATATATATATCCAAGATACTCAACGAACTCCAAACAGGATAAACCCAAAGACCCAAACTGTGACATATTTTAATCAAACTGTTGAATGCCAAAGATAAAGAGAGAATTCTGAAAGCTGAAAATGTGAAGCAATGTGTCACATACAAGGGAGTCTCAATAAAATTAAGTAATGGTTTCTCATTGGAAACCATGGAGGCAAGGAGTCAGTGGGATGATATATTTAAAGTGCTGAAAGCAAAAAATTGCTAAGCAAGCATTCTATATCAAGCAAAACTGTTCCTCAAAAATGAGGGAGAAATTAAGACATTCTCAGATAAAATAGAACTGAGGGATCTTGTCACAACTAGACAGGCCCTACAAGACAAGCTAAATAAAGTTCTGTGGGTTGAAAGGAAAGGACAATAGACAATAGATTGAAGCTGCATAAAGAAATAAATGTGTTTGAATTCAGCAAAGTGATGGGGTACAAGATCAACACCCAAACATCAGTAATGTTTCTTTACATTTGCAGTGAACAATTAGAAGAAATGAAGAAAAAAATTCCATTTAGAATAGAAACTAAAAAAATCAAATATCTAGAACTAAATCTAAGCAAAGATATAAAAGACATGTACACAGAAATCTAGAAAGCATTACTAAAAGAAAATTTAAAAGAGATAAATAAATGGGAGGACATTCCATGTTCATACACTGGAAGACTAAATGCTGTTAAGATCAATTCTACCCAAAATGATTTTCAGATTAAACACAATCCCAATCAAAATTCTCATAGCCTTCTTTGCAGAAATGAAAGTCAATCATCAAATTTATATGGAAAGCTAAGGGACCCCAAACAGCCAAAGCCTCCTTGAAAAAAGTAGAACAAAGTTGGAAGACTCACACTTCCTGAGCTTAAAACTTATTACAAAGCCACAGTAATCAAAATAGCATAGTACTGGCACAAGGACAGACCTATAAAACAAATGAAATTGAATTGAGATCCCAGAAATCAACCCTCACATTTATGGCCAACTGATTCTTGGCAAAGAGTCAAAGACCACTCAATTGTGAAAGAATAGTCTTCAACAAATGGTGCTAGGAAAACTGTATCTGTTTGCAAAAGAATGAAGGTGGACCCCTAAATCACATCATATGCAAAAATCATCTCAAATAGGTCAAAGACATAAATAGAAGAGCTTAAAATATAAAACTCCTAGAAGAAAACGTTGGCTTAGGTAATGGTTTCTTTCTTAGACTTTACACCCAAAGAAAAAGAAACAAAAGAAAAACTAGATAAATGAGACCTTGTCAAAATTTAAAACTTTTGTACCTCAAAGGACTTTATCATGAAAATAAAATGACAACCTACCTAATGGGAGAAAATATTTGGAAACCACATATCCAGTAAGGGTTTAATATCCAGAATAAATAAAGAAAACCTTCAATTCAACAACAAAAAGACAAACAACCTGATTTTTTGTAGGTATGAGGGATTGAACCCAGGACCTCATACATGCAAAACAGGTGCTAAACCACCAGGCTACACCCACACCACTCCCAATTTTTAAAAACTGGGAAAAGATTTGAATAGACATTTCTCCAAAGAAGATACACAAATGGTCAAAAAGCATATGAAAAGATGCACAACATCACCAGTCATTAGGGAAATGTCCATCAAAGTCACAATTAGATACCACTTGACACCCACTAGAATGTCTGCTATTAAAAAATGGAACATTACATGTGTTGGAGAGGGTGTGGAGAAAGAGAAACATTGATTAATTGCTGGTGGGAATGTAAAATGATGCAACTGCTATGGAAGATAGTTTGGAAATTCCTCAGAAAGTTAATAGAATATGGTCCAGCATTTCCACTTCTAGGTATATATCCCAAAGAATTGAAAGCAGGGATTTGAACAGATATTTGCACACCAATGTTCATAGTGGCATTATTCACAATTGCCAAAAGATGGAAGCAACCCAAGTGTCCATCAACCAATGAATGGATAAATAAAATGTGGTATATTTTTTACCCAATGGAATATTATTTAGTCATAAAAAGGAATGAAGTCCTGATATATGCAACAACATGGATAAAACTTGAGACATCATTTGAGTGAAATAAGCCAGATACAAAAGGACAAATATTGCATGATCTCACTGATATGAAATAATTATAATAAGCAAATTCATAGATTCAGAATCTATAGTGAGGTTACCAGGGATTGGGTGTGGGTAGGGAATAGGGAGTTAATGCTTAAAATATACAGAATTTCTATTTGGGATGATGGAAAATTTTAGAAATATATAGTATTGGTGGTAGCACAACTTTGAACATAATTAACAGCACTGAATTATATATGTGAATGTGGTTAAAAGGGCAAATTTTAGGTATTATGTATAGTACTAGAACAATTTTTTAAAAATCCATCTGCACAACACAAACGGTGAACCCTAAGCTAAACTATGGACCATAGTTAATAGAACAATTATAAAAATTCTTTCACCAATTTTAACAAATATACCCCACGATTTCAAGTTATCAATAATAAGGTATGGGAATCTCATTATATTTTATTCAGGATTGTTCTGCAAACATACAACTTCTCTAATTAAAAAAAAATCTCTAGATAGGGTAATGACATTGGTAAATATAAACTCCAGTACTACTGAATTTTTGGTTTATATCAGTAAAGGGTTGCTAATATAAAGTACCACTTTTTACTTCCTACAGAATCTAAAGGGCAGATGTATAAAATGTAATGTTAAATCAGTGCATTTGGTCTCATACTGCATAAACATGTAATTTGTGACTACATAAAGATGGGGTGACAGAGAGGTATAGGAACATAGTTTGTATATACTATTGAAGTTAAGATGGTATCAAAGCAAATTAGATTATGATTTGGGATTTTAAACTTGAGCCCTAGTGTAGCTACAAAGAAAATATCAGAGAGTATGCAAACTTATTGAGACAGAAAGTAGATTACAGGTTATCAGGGGCAGGGGAATAGGGAGTTAATGCAAAATGGGTACAGGATTTCTGTTGGGGAGATGGGAGAGTTTTAGTACTAGAAGGTGTTGAGGGTACTGCAACATTGTGAATGTGATTAATCCCAAGGAGTGATATGCTTAGAAGTGGTTGAGATAGGAAAGTTTATTTATGTTGTGCATATGTCCCTACAATTAAAAAGAGAAAGGAAAGAAAGAAAGAAAAAAAGAAAGAACAAAGGAAGGAAAGAAGGGATGGAGGGGAGGGAGGGAGGGAGGGAAAAAGAAAACAACTAAAGAGACAAGGACAATTAAATACAATACATGATCCTGGACAAGCTCTAATAAGAGAGGAGAAAAGGCTCAAAATGGAAATTATTGGGACATATGTAAAAATTAGAATATAGACTGTAAGCTTTATATCAATGTTAAATTTCTTAAACTTGATAACTGCACTCAAGGCATTTATATAGGTGAATATCCTTGTTCTCATGAAATGCACATGGCAGTTTTTAGTCTTCAAGGAATATGATGTATACAACCTATACTTCACTATTCAGAGAATGGATTGATAGACAGATAGATAGATAAATGGATGGATAGCTAGCATGATACAGCCAAGGTAGCAAAATGTTAAAATTGGTGGCCCTAGGTTTCTGGGGGGAAAGGGTTATGTTGGGTATTCTCCATTTGGTGTTTGCACTATTTTTGTAACTGTCCTGTAAATTTGAATGTATTTCAAACTAAAAAGTTAAAAAAATATTTTAATGTGTAGAAATCCAAGAAGGAGGCTAAAGAGATCACATTTTAACATTTTCATATTCATTTTTCTTTTTTTCAAATTTATAGTATGCAAATAGTGAAGAAAGTGGATACTGACGTGTAACCTGCTCTTTGGTCTAGCGATAAAACTCTGAAAAAGAGACATTTTTATCTGGACAGCAAGGCCATCTATGGAAAATTATCTCGTATGACTATCACAATGAGTAAATGGGAAAAAGAACTATAAACTCTCATTACTCCTTACACTTTGTATTAGTCAGCCAAAGGGGTGCTGTTATAAAATACCAGAAATCTCTTGGTTTTTATAAAGGCTATTTATTTGGGGTAAAAGCTTACAGTTACAAGGCTCTAAAGAGTCCAACTCAAGGTACCAGAAGATGTACTTTCTCACCAAAGTCAGCTACCATGTGTTGAAGCAAGATGGTGGCAATCTCTCCTGGTCTTGCCTTCCTCTTAAGGATCCATGGGCCCAGCTTCTTCTGATCTCAGCTGTAGGCTGGCACTGGGCTCGTCTCTCGAGGTTTTCTATATCAGTCTGGCATAGGGCTCGTTTCTTTCCAGGCTTTCTCGGCTGCTCATTTGCAAACTGTCAGGCGAATGGCTCATCTCTCCCTAGGGTTCCAGGATCAAAACTGACAAAGTTCTCTCTCTCTTCTTGTGTCTTCTTGAAAGAGTGCCCATTTATATCAGCCCATCAAGGGCGCAGGGTCTTAGCCTGAGTCATACCTTACTGACCTGTTTGAATCAAAGGCCCTAAATTGATTTAATCAAGTAAATTTAAAACCTTTGAATTTAATACAATCAAAGGGTATCATACCTGGAGGAAAAGACCAGTTTACAAACATAATCCTTCCCTTTTTGGGGGTTCATAAATAATCTCAAACCACCCACCCTTCCTCCATTAACAATAATAATTTATCAGTATTGGGATTTATACTCTTGGAGTCAGTACCTTCTTCCAGCCCCAACCTAATACAGAATGATTGATCCATAGTACAACGATTTTACCTGATTCTAATTAAATCCAGTGATCAGTTTTCTGCCTCATTTTATTTTCCCTCAGCAACATTTTGCACAGTTCACCAAACTTTCTTCTTTCAAACTTTGTGACTCAACCCTCTCCCAGTTTTCTTTTTCCCTCTCTGGCCGCTGTTTTTCAGCCTGCTTTGTTGTCTCTTCCTACTCCTCAGGTCAACCTCTAAATATTTTAACTCCACAGGGCACAGGCCTGGACTCTCTTCTAGTCTACAGCCCTACTTTTTCCTTATGTTTTATCATGGAAATAAATAATGGACATTGAGGTTGAACTCCCCAATTTATTCTACTCCAGTGCTTTGTCTAAGCCAATAGTAGAAATCCCATGATCCTTGACAGTAACCAGCTCAGGGATGGGCAGGCCAGGGTTAATGTGGTCCAATAAGATGTGAACAAAAGCTTGCTGGGGCTTCTGGGAAAGAACTTCTTTATTCTTAAGAGAGAGCCATAGGCAGCCAGTCAGCCTCTCTCTCTCTCTCTCTCTCTCTCTCTCCCCCCTCAGATATGAATGAAGAAACCCATAGTCCTGATTTCCACTGCCAGCTTTCCTACAACCATGCAAAACCCAACTCTGGGATACAAAAGATACCAGCACAGCATAATGAAGAGAAGGAAATGGCTGGGTCTTTGAAGATATCATTGAAGTGTTGGATAAACCAACTCAGGAGCCTGCCCTACTTTTACTCTTCCTCTTTTGTGTATTAATAAATGTCATTATCATTTAACCTAGTCTGATTTAGGTTTCCTGTTACATGTAGCAGGAAATATTCTGGTTGATACAATCATTTACATGCAGATGACTCTGAAATTTTTTTTTCTCAGCCATGACATCCACTCTGTAATCCAGATTCATATTTCTAACTGCCTACTTGAAATCTTAATCTAGATATCTATGTGTCATACAAAATTAACATGCCCAAACGGGAATTCTGGATTGTCCTTCTTCCTCCCACAGCTGCTCTTCTCCTGGGCTTTTTCACATCTGTACTTGTTACCATCTGTTAAAGTCAAAATCACAGAAGTTATATTTGATACCCTTCTCCCCTCACCCCAATCCAATCTATCTACAAATTCTGTAGATACCTACAAAAATAATTCTAAAACTTTCCACTTTTCTCCTTTCTACTTCTAACCCTTAGGCCAAACTACCACCCTCGCTCACATGGACAACTGTCAACAGCCTCCTAAAGGGCCTCCTGCTTCCTCTTTAGAACTTCTACAATCTCCTCAAAGTAGCCAGAGTAAAAATGTAAAATTGCAAAACAGATCATTCATTTTCCTGCTTAAATCCCCCAATGACCTCTCATAAAACCTAGAATAAGACTTAAAATTTTCATCCTTACCTAAAATGCTCTATATGTTCTGCTGCTTTACAAACTCTCCGATAATACCTCACACACCACTTGTTTGTAAAGCCCTTTTTGCACTCTTCTGCATGTACATTCAGTCAAGCTCATCCTCACCTCAGGGTATTGCACTTGTTTTCTCTATGCAGGAACTCCCTTTCCCCCAAATCTTATTGTGTCTGGTTTCTCC
Source organism: Tolypeutes matacus (assembly GCA_026826555.1). Lineage (NCBI taxonomy): Eukaryota > Metazoa > Chordata > Mammalia > Cingulata > Chlamyphoridae > Tolypeutes > Tolypeutes matacus. The sequence continues at coordinate 351,749 of JAKSZT010054466.1, read as the reverse complement.
TCAGTCTTTATGTCTCAGATCAAATAATATCTCCTCAGATATGCCTTCACTGACCATTCCAGTCATAATCACTTCACATGGCTTTACAGTTTTCACTTTATGACATGATCTTTATTTACTACCTTTCTTCTTTATCTGCCTGGCTCTGCTTGCTAGACTACAACTTCGATGTGTTCAGCGGTCTTGTCAATTTTGTTCACTGCTCTGTCACTTTTTCCTAGAATAGTGCCTTCCCCAGGGCAGGCATCAAATACATATTTGGTAGCTTGGTTGAATGAATGGGTATACAGATTGATTATGGAGAAACATGCTTTTGCTTTTATAACTGTTTAATTTTCCTAAAAAGACATCTACAAAAACCATCTTGGGAGAGTACACACACTGAAGTCAGACCATCCGGGTTGAATGCCTGCTATGATTGTACTAGAGAAGGATTTTGGGCAAGACAAACACCCCCTCAGGTCCATTTTCTTATATGTAAAATGAGTTAATAGTATCTACCTCATTTGATTATTATGAGAATTAAATGGAATGTTATTTGAAAAGGGCTTAGGGTAAGATCTGGCACATAATAAATACTTTATAAATTTGGTTATTAACAGCATTATTATAATTATTCCAGAGCTCCCCTCCAGAGCAGGAGTGGGCAAATTACAGTCTGGGGGTCAAATCCAGCCCTCTACCTTCTTTTGTAAATAAAGCTTTATTTGTAACATAGCCACACTCGTTCATTTACATAGTCTGATGCAATTTCTGTTCTACATTAGCAGAATTGATTAGTTGTGACAGAAAGACAAGATGGTCCACAAAGCCCAAAATCTGTACTATCTGGCCCTTTACAGAAAAAGTGTGCTGACCTATTATACAGCATATTCCAAAGGTTTAGATTAGAGTGTATAAAGAGAGCAATAATGGCTTCTTAGAGGTATGTTTTGCTGAATTAAAAACACCAAACAAATACAGCCCTTAGCACCCGGGCCCCAGTTTAATCTCTTTGCCCTTACGTTTTCTGGTGCTATGTAAAAGCAAAAGGCAAAACTGTAAGTGCTCAAGCACAAGACCAGCTACAACCCCTCTGACAGATTGATCAGAAAGTCACATGACCATGGTACCATAGTGGGATAGTGCTAATGGTTGTGCTAACATGCCCAGTTATCTTCTTTTTAATCGATAGGAATCTCAGTAACTTGTGATTCACTGGTGGAACAACGCATAGTAGAAGTGTTAGAAAGAATTTTTTAAGCTTAAAAACTAAATGGCTGTGCTCTGATTAATCAAAGCTCTCAACGTCAGCTTTAAGCAATGCCTCCAATTACCTGTGGCAAACACTGTAGGCTTGTTCATGCAAAGCCGGATTCAGTCTCAACCTTTTGCTGCCTTGCCTATCTCTCCTTTAAAGATTAGAAAATGAATGAACCAAAACAAAATAATCTCCCAGAATCTGAACAAAAAGATGGAAATGGACATCTGTTGGCACCACCTTTCCAATATTTGACTTCTTTCTGCCTTCTAGACAGGCATGATATCTGAAGCTGCCACAACCATCCTGTGATCATGAGGGGACAGAGAAATCAGTTGGAATCGTTTTGAGCCATTAATCTAAAGCAACATCAGCAGTGCCAACCTCTGCTCTGGACTTCATGTGAGAATAAACCATTCTTTATTGGAGGCCACTCTGACTGGGTTTTCTGTTACTTCTACCAAAAATTTCCTCCTATTTGATATATTTCCCCAATTCAAAACTGGGATACTAATGAAAAGCAGCATGTTGTAAGAGAAAGGGTGCAGGGCTAGAAGTCAAAATATTCAAAATCCAGCCCTTCCATTTATTAAGGAGAAGGCTTTAATGGCATTAAGATCTTTTGCCTCCCCAGTAATTCTGTTTTACCTACCACTTAGGGCTGTGTAAGGCTCAAGTCAGAAAACATATGTAAACATGCTTACAAGGTAAACTTAAAACTTATGTGACAATTTGATTACAGACACACCATCAAAGAAAATGATTTCGAATTTTAGTTCCACATATTCAATATTGCAGTGTAGGGGAAGAAGTGTTTGATTTATTTTCATATTTTCTCCCTTGATAGTTTATTTGAGTTGCCAACAGGAGTAGCTGGTCAAAGAAGCTAACTGCCCCTGTTAGCTGAAAGAAAAGAAAGGACTGTTTCAGTAAGGGTTAATCAAGCTTGTGCTTTAAGTAAATCTTATGCTTTAAAAAAAAAAAGAACACTAATAGCTGCAGCATTAATGCCGTAAACTCTCCCAACTCTCACAGAAAATATCTACTTAAATGAAAAAAACACCAGGCAAGACTTCAGACTGTATTTAAAGAAAACACTAATTTCTGTTAGAAAACACTAATTTACAACAAGTCAAAATATGTGTGTTCAATTACCATGAGACAATGTAGAAAAAAACTATTTTAACTCATTTTCTATGTATTAATATCCTGACATATACTTTATATATACTAACTTTAACATGCCAAGATTTTAAAAAATATTTGAATATCTAAAGGCCATGTAATAACAAACCCGCGTAAGAAATAGAACAATAAAAACACCTATAAGTAAATTTTACTTGGAACTTCATTGTGGGACTTTTTGAGGCCCTCTTTAAAATGTATACCTTCAGGGAGAGTTTGTTTTGCTTCTACTTGGCACCTGGAGACCAGACCAATGAAGGCCATTTCACATTAAATATACAGCTTACAGGGATTGGGGACCTGCAAAAGAGTGTGAATTCAAGTCCTAGTCTTGCATGAGTATGAGTTTAGTACTCAGGAATTCTCAGAGAAAGCAATTTTATTTCTTTGTTCCACCAGAGCCAAAGCTAAAACATCTCCACACCATCTCTGGGGCAGAAAAATTTCTGGCACACCCAATTAGCAAATTACCTTTTGGGGTCCAGGGTTTATGTGCAAACTTCCACCTGTCCCCTTAACCTGCTGTGACCCAGAGCGGTCCTCCCTCAGTGGACACATAGTTTATTAAAATCCAGGACTTAGACCACCTGGGATCAGCACACTTTGGTACTTGGCTTTGGAGTCAAGCTTTCTTATCACACGAGAGCCTAAAGAATTCCATTACTTTAATTCCAACTCACTACGCATAAAATAAATATATTTTTAAAATATCTTATCCAGTATTTTTAGATGTTCTGTACCAGGAAAGGTTTCCCCAGTCATCTAATCCACCTATCACCAGGAAAAACAAAAAACAACCTTTAATGTACACACATCGTTGAGCCTCACAAGATTTGGGGAATCATAATATCTGAGAGTGTGGCCCCCAAATCTATAATTTGGCAAACTCCCTACCTGATTCTAAGGCAGCCAGTCCATTACCTTGTGGTTTGGAACCTTGCCTGACTTGAGTGTCTTTTATTCATAGTGAAGCTTCCAATTCAAGAAGAAAGTTTAACCATGACTGTTTTATAAAGAGAAGGTATAATGAAGTGTTTATCTAAGTCTGTTGTGAGCATGTTAAATACTTATACATTTCTATTATTGCTGAATCAGCATTACTACTCCTCAACCAACGTTACTGTGCTCATGACTAATTGAAGTGTAAAGAAATGCCCTTTTCTAGTCTCTTATTTTTCATGAAGGTGGTTATAAGAGTGATCTGTACAGAATGATTTGGGTTTTTTTAGGACTCACTGATACAGTGTGAGTTTAAAGTAATCCAGCACATTGGATTTGCAGAAACGACAATATAAGTTTCAGGTTTCTCCACCCTGACTTATCTGAGAGCCTTGAAAGTTTGCTAAATCTTAAAGAATGTATAGCCCTATTGCTTAGCAATTGCTGTGATTAGTTTCTGGAAAAAAGCACAGGACTTTTGGTTCATCCTACTTAAGTTCACCTATCAGGTAGGCAGTAGGGGAAAAAAATGCTTTCTCTAAGTAACATTAACTAGGATTCTTTCAAATAGATATCCTTTGGGATTTTATGCAGTCTCTTAGTAAATTAGCAACTACGGCAGTGGCTTATCACTATTGCTTATTTACCCCTTCAAATATATCCTATTTTTCTTGGTAAGCAGTTATTCATTTATTTGTTTAATGGGCATTTATTGGGCATTTACATATGATATGTGCTGAGTACTCTCAGACCGAATACTCCTACCATAGCTTTTCATAGTCATTAAATGTTGAGTTTTTAAAATACTGCATATAGTTCTTTTTTGTTTTGTTTTTTTTTACCAGGAGGTCCCGGGGATCAAACCTGGGTCCCTCCATATGGAAGATGGATGCCCAACCATTTGAGCCACATCCTCCCCCTGCATATAGTTCTTGAAATGAAAAAGAGAAATGTCCTCTAGCACATATTTTAGATCTCTGAAAAACCAGTCTTCACACTCTGCTGAACCAATATCGTGTAATGTGCTTTTGGGGAAATTTTCTGGGGACCATGGACATTCCAACTAGTCTTAACACAGAAAAAAGATATTAATGTCTACTGGAGAATTGGGAGGACAAAAAATAAGAGCTCCATACTGAAGTGTTACAATGTGACTGCATTGGTCAGGGAACCAAATAAAGTTCTCAGATCTTAAGAAAACTATTTCTATGTGTAAAGGAGAAAATTAAGGGTCATAGACTGAGGCTATTTGAGGTAACTTTTGAAAAAAGACCAAGCTCACTTCTTTTTCCTTGGCTCATGAGGAATCGTGAAATTACATAAGCTTCTTCCAATTATAACAAGACCTACTCAAAGATTCATAGACAGATTCATGGACAGTTTAATCTGCAATGACACCACTAACATTAACTACTGGAAGACCTCACTAGTTATTTCGCCAATCAATATACAAATGCTGCTTAACTGAAACGTTACCTGTTTTAGTGTCTACAACTATCTTTTGTTCCTTCGGAAAATATGTTTCAGCCAATCCACTTACCAACTGCTTGACCCAGACTAACAATATACATGTAATCAGAATATACCATTTCATTCCATTTATTTTTCAAATGAAAAAGCATCCATCTCTAGCACACACCACCTACTCTAGCATGGCAGATTATCAGGAAGTGTCCCCCTTTCAGAGGTTTTTCCCTCTTTCTGAGTTGTCCAAGAGCCTTGAAAGTTTGCTTAAAATTTGGATGAGCAAAAGCCCTATTCCAAAGGCTTCAGGTTGAAAAAAGTTGGAAACTCTGCTCAGTTAAATAGCAATTTTCATTTCTCAGTAATGTTGCTTTTATGGCTTCCACACAACATGGATATGGAAAACTCAAACAGCCTTTGTCCATTTTTGATAGTGCCTGTGCTGATCCATATCCTGGCATAAGCCAAGCTGGTTTTCCAAGGGAAAGAGATTCTGTTCCCTCAGTGTAATCCCTTTTGCTTCCAAGGTCTTGGCTCATTAACTACAGTGACACAAACAGCCATTGTTGTTCCTAAAGCAATGCCAGGGTAGCTGGGTGGCGTGAACCTTCCAGTCAATCTCTACCCTGACCTATAAATCCTGACATTGAAGCCAGATTGCCAGTTGAAACTCCTTTTTCCCTCATGAGGAGTTCCCTTTGGGGTAAGAAGGGAAGGTGGCGTCCTAATCCTTCAGACAACTTCTAATAACAGTGGGCCTCAGAAAGTACAGGATCAAGGCATAAACTCTCCTTGGCCTTTGTCAAGACATACAAGGAAAGGTCATGTTACTCCTTTCCTCCAGAATAATAACCTTAGAACAAAGCTGTTTCTCGAGGTGACTTTTCTCCATCTAGTAAGATAAATTACTTACATGGTTAATTAGCATTCCTTCCATAAAAGAAATTTCAAATCCTCACCTAACCAGGTGTGATGGTTAGGCTAATGTGTCAACTTGGCAGGTAATGGTGCCCAGTTCTTTGGTCAAACAAGCAGTGAGCTAATTGTAATACAAGGATATTTCATGGACTTTAATCATCAGTGAGTTGATTACATCTATAGCTGATTACATCAACAATCAACTGAGGACATTGCCATCAGCAAAGAGTGATTTCTCATCCAATCATTTGAAGGCCTTAAAAGGAAAAGTGATTTCAGCATTCAAGGAGAAAATTCCCATCTCTATTTTAGACAGTCAGTTTCTGCTGGGGAACTTATTGAGGACCTTCACCAGAGTCCCTGGCTTGTATACTGCCATACAGAATTTGGACTTGTGATCCCCCCATTCTCCCTGCAACCCCATCGCATGAGGCAATTCTATAAAATCTCATAATATTTACAGATATCTCCTGTAGGTACTGTTCTCTAGAGAACCCTGACTAATACACCAGGTATTGTGCTACACGTGCATTTGAGTGCTAATTGCAAACTCATGAGTTTTGGCAAATAATATCACCCTTTAGATTTCCTTCTAAGTGGCAAAACAAAAAAGCTATTTAGAATAAGAAATTATTGTTCTCTGTTGGCAAAGTATTGAAAATCCCCTTTTTTCTACTTGCTTTGAACAGGAAGTGGCATAGTTCTTTAAAAAATATGAAGAATGCTCAGTGGTACAGTGCCTATGAGAATGAAAATAACTTATTGATATTTAACCCGGGGTAAAAGCTATATATTTCTATATGTGTCTGTTAATTGAGGCAAAAGGGAAAAAATTAGTAGATGCAAATTCTTTCTATCAAATTGTGCAGGCTAATTATCCTTTATCTTTGAAGAAGTGCAAATGTCAAAAGGCTAACATGTAGTTTAATCAAAATTATGTCAGTTAGTCCAAATCAAGCATATCATATAATCCCTATAACCAGTAAAATATGTAGCCCACTAACAAATCATTTGAAACTTTCAGCTATTTGATCAGTAAAGAAGAAAGAAGAAGAAAAACCCCAAAATGTTAGCAGATGTTATATCTCAGGTAAAGGTTATTTTAAGATGCCAATAAGAAAATAAAATACAGCATTGGAAGAGAGACACAAACTCAAGAAATACATGGAGGGGACGGATGTGGCTCAAATGGTTGGGCATACCTCTCCCATATGGAGGGAACTGGGTTCAATCCCCAGGCCCTCCCAGTAAAATTAAGAAAAATATAGAAGGCATGCCAGGCTCCACCAAGCCACGCAGCAAGATGATGATGTAACAGGAGAGTGACACAAGAGAGAGTCAAGACCAGACGCACCGAAAAACCAGGAACTGAGGTGGCGCAGGTGGCAGAATGCCTCCTTCCCACATCGGAGGTTGTGGCAGTTTGATGTAATTATGAGTTCCAAAAATATAATTGAATCATGCTTGTAAACTGATCTGTTAATCTGGGCATGATTAGGTTAGGATTAGGGCGTTGAGCCCCACCCCTTGGTGGGTGGGGAATCGAATATAAAAGGCAAGGCAAAGGACAGTTGAAGCAGTCTTTTGAGAAGCAGTTTTGATGTTGGAAAGAAGGCCCCAGGAGAAGAGAAGCAAGCCGTTCGCCTGATCGTCTACAGCTGAACTTGTGGAGGAAACAGGAGCTAAGCCCGGAGAGAAACACAGCCCTGGGAAGAGAGGAACCCCAGAAGCCTGAACCCTGGCAAATGCCTGCAGCTGTCTTGCTCTAACACGTGGCAATGGACAGTGGTGAGAGAAGAAACCTAACGCTTTATGGCCTGGTATCTGTGGACTTCTACCCCAAATAAATACCCTTTATAAAGACCAACCCATTTTTGGTATTTCACATTAGCACCCCTTTGGCTGACTAATACAGAGGTTCCCAGGATTGAATCCCGGTGAAGACAGGAGGAGAAGGATGAGAAGAAAGGGCAGGAAACAGACACAGAGAATTGCCCAGCAAATGGACACAAAAACAGCAAAAACGGGGGGGGGGGGGGCAGGGAGGGGGGAATGGATAAAAATAAATAAATAAATAAATCTAAAAAAAAAAAAAAAAGAAATACATGGAGACAATAATTTGGGAGAAGTCACTAGAAGGTGAACACCATGAGGACAATGTGCTTTTTGTTTACAGATGTATTCTCATAGCCCAGAATAGTATCTGGTACACACAGATCTTCAACAAATAGTTTTGAATGAATTTTGAATGAGTTATTCAATCAAAAATGTCATGAGGAGAAATATGACAATGCAAGTTTCAAAATAAAAAAACAAAAGATTCATATTGTTTAGACCATTGAATTTCATGTATTTCTTCCTAAATTTGTTTTATACTTGGTTTGGTAGCAACCTTCCCTCATTTACATAGAAATAGGAAGGAATGGAACTGAAATAAAAGTAACATTAAAAATCAGCAATAATAAATTATTTGTGCTTACAAAACAGCTACATTGAAGGCAACTCTTTTTCAAACTCTCATAATATTAAATAACTTTCCTAAGTATTTGGAGACATATATTATGTCAATATCCACTCTTTAGAGATGAGAGTGAGGCACAAAGAGGTGGAGGGATTTTTCAAAAATCACCATGAAGTAAAACTCAAATGCAATTATATTTATTTGAAATATTGGGTAATATTTCAAGTCATATTTTATTATTATTGAACATTTTTCATATCATTTTTTGCACTAATACCGTTGTAAAATGACTCCTTTGTGTCTCTGTATAGTAAAAAAAATCTCCATCATTGTTCTTTATCCCTCAAATCTTGCCACTCCATTAAACATGTTTCCCTTACTTGTTCTCAGGTGGGAACCTGGTATATACAAGAAATAGGTTTTAATCACCATACTCCAGAGAGAACTTAAGGCTGCTTACAAAATTGCATATGCTACAAAAAAATAGAAGGTTACTTTTTTTTTTAAGTGAATGAGAAAATGAAAGCAGGTCTAAAATAATGTATGAACAATAAGATGATAGCAAGGACAAAGGTACCATACAAAATGCAAACTATGAGGTTTGTGCACTTACTAGTTAATCACCAGTCTCTAAACTTCTAGCAACCAAAATAAAGAGGGAGAACACAATTCTATGATTTTATATTCAAGAGATAAACCAGTTAGACTGGTCAGGAGGAGCACAGCCATTCCTGGTACAGAGGACAAAGAAAAGTATCTCTCATTGATCCTCATAATAAGGGTAAAGCAAAATTTTATAAACAACATCTTACCAGTAAACACAGTGTGAGTGCCATAGAGATTGTTTTTAGACATCCTTCAAATAGGAGGGCTAAATACCAAAGAACAATTCAATTAAGCAATGGGGTGTGGGTGGAAGAGAGACACAAACTCAAGAAATACATGGAAGGGGTGGAAGTGGCAAGTGAGGAGGTCCAGGCATTGAGATCAGTACTGATCTGCTTTAAATCAAAAATTGATTTTAGCATGTTTGGAGAAATGGAAAGACCATAAATCCTTCAACTAATGTTCCAGAAATGTAGTTTTATGAGCTTTTCATAAGAGCAAAAACTGTATGTTCAAAATTCTATTCCTTGATCAAAACCAAGAACATAACTATTTGGTGCCACCAGACTGAGATGAGTACAGAGTCATGTGTATGACTAGCTACATAATTTGTGAGACTCAGTGCAAAATGAAACTGTGGGATCCCTTGTTCAATGACAAAAAACAACCTCAATATTTTAAGCCTGGATAATTATAAAAATGTATATTTTCAAATGTCAACCTTTGCCATTAAAAATTTTATATATTACATTGATTATATGTATTTATTTTATTATTACATATCATACATATATATATGTAAGGCACTTAATACAATTTTTATCCTTGAGCAATGAAACAAATTTGAAACTCCACAGACCAGAATAACACTGTATAGCATCCAGGAAAGAGTGGGAAGAAGAGGTTGATAAATTATGGTAAAGAACTATACATGTGACAGGGGATACATGGGAGGAATCTCACCTGGACATACATATAAGGCATATAAATGTGTTCAAATGTTCATGGGGCATTGTCACGGTGAGTGGAGATTCACACAATAACCGAAGGAATGTCAAATTCCCATCCTGGAGCTCTGCCATATTCTCTAATAGATGAGCCAGGGCCGCCCCCCCCCCCCCCCCGCTCACCCCTGAGTACAGGGGCAATGACTAGTGAAAGAGGATGGTCCATTGACAGGCCCTTGATATTAATGACAGTGCATATGAACCTTCACTCTTGAAATTGAAACTTAGCCTAATATTATAGTGTGTCTAAGAGTTGCCTCCTGTGAGCCACCTTGTTGCTCAATGTGGCCTCTCTCTAAGCCAAACTCAGTATATAAATATATTATCTTTCCCCCAGCATGGGACATGAGTCCTGGGGATGAGCCTCCCTGGCACCGAGGGATTATTACCAAGCACCAACTAGCAATGCAACTGGAAAAATGCCTTGACCAAAAGGAGTCAAAGGTAAAGACAAATGAGTTTATATGGCTAAGAGACTTCAAAATGAGTCCGGAGGTCATTCTAGAGGTTAGGCTTGTGCACATCTCAGCAGGATCACTTTGACTGCCAAAGTAGATACTACCCCAAATAGGCTGAATTTGTTGGGCAGGCCATGAGAGCTCAGCTTTGGGGAGTCATCAGAGAAGTTTTTGGCACCCTTCCTGACCCCCTCCACAGGGCACTTTGGAACCAGTATACATCCTCTTCATGGGTCCCTGGCCCATTCTGATTGGGAAAGACTGAATTGGGAAAGTCCTCCCTGGGGTGACCTTCCTCCTAGAATTTGACCTTCAGGCTAAAGCAGCATGAGACAATAAAAGGAATGTAAAAAACTACAGAGGCAAAGGCCTGCTGGCTTCAAATATCCAGGAGAAGGAGGTTCATCACCTGGGCAACAGAAACAATCAAACTCCTATAAACAGGGGAACTCCAAAACAATGAACAAGAAAAAGCCCAGGACAAGACAGACCCATAAAGACAAAGAGTACCCTGCACACTGCATTCCTCCTAAAGGAGAAGGGCTGAAGCTCAAGAAAATCTCTGTCTTATCACCAGCTGGTTACAAAACCAAGAAACAGACCACCCAGATTGTAAATCCCAAAGTTAACATTTAAAAAATATTAAAATGTACAGTGTGCAAAAAAAAAAAAAAAAAAGTACAAGACAAACAAGAAAACAATAAATGATGTTCTATCCAAAGGAAAAGGATAAAAATACAAAAAAACACCAACAAAGAAGATGAGAAAGTGGGAAACTGAACAAAGCCTTTTTAAAAAATGGTCTTAAAAATGTTCAGGGAGATGAAGGAAAGTACAGAAGAAGTACTAAAGGATATCAAGAAAACAATGAATGAACAACATGAGAGTCTAAGTAAAGAGACAGACATTTTTAAAAGGGACCAAAGAGAACTACTAAAGTTGAAGACCACAATAACTGAAATGAAAAATGCCCAGGAGGATTTCAGGAGCAGAATGGAGCTCGCTGAAAAAAGAATATGTGAACTTGAAGAGAAGACATTTTAAATGAGTCAGGCTGAGGAGCAGAAAATAAAAAGAAATATCAAAAGCAAAAATGCCTAAGACAGCTATGGCACACCATCAAACACTACAATAGATATGTTATGGGAGTCCCAGAAGAAGAAGAAAGAAAGAAGTAGAAGGAATAGTCAAAGAAATAATGATAGAGAATATCCCAAACTTAGCAAAAGATGTGAATATGCACATTCAAGAAGCTCAGAAAACACCATACAGGATAAACATGAAGAAAAATATACCCTGTCAGTTACTGATAACACCATCAAATGCAAACTACAAAGAGAGAGTTAGGAAAGCTGCAAGAGAAAAGCAATGTGTTACATACAAGAGCATCTCAATTAGACTGAGTGACAATTTCTCATCAGAAACCATGGAGGCAAGAAGGCAGTGGGTTAAAATACTTTAAGTGCTGAAGGAAAACAACTGCCAACCAAGAATTTTATATCTGGTGAGACTTTCAAAAATGAGGGAAACATTAAGACATTTGCAGATAATCAAAAGCTGAGGGAGTTCATCACCACTAAATCTGCCCTATAAGCAAAGCTAAAGTGAGTTCTTCAGACTGAAATGAAAGGTCACTAGAAAATGGTTCAAAACAGCATAAAGGAATAAAGACCTGCAGTAAAGATAACCATTTGGTTAATTATAAATGTCGGTATTATTGTATTGTATTTTTTGGCATGTAACCCCACTTCTTACTTCCTACAGGTGCTAAAATGCAAGTGCATAAATAATGATAAATCTAGGTTTTGGATATACAATGTAGAAAGATATAAGTGGTAATAATTTCAAGAAATGGTGGAGGGACAGAGTAGTATAGAAAAATTATGTGTGCATGCTGCTGAGGTTAAGTTGGCATCAAACAAAACATGATTGCTATATATTTAGGATGTTAAAATTTAGCCCCATGGCAACCTCAAGGAAAAGAGATGAAAAATATATCCAGATCAAAATCAGAAAGCACTCAATATGTACAATACACAAAAGCAAATAAATATAAAGGTAGGCTTTAACGGAAGTCAGGGACAAAAGTTATAAGATTTACAAAGGCTAAATAGCAAAATGCCATAAGAAAGTCCTGTTTTATCAGTAGTGGCTTTACATGTACATGGATTAAACTCTCCAGTCAAAAGGCAGATACTGGCAGAATGGATAAAAAATCATGACCCAACTATATACTATCTTCAAGATACTCACCATAAAATCAAAGATATAAGTAGGTTGACAGTGAAAGGATGGAAAAAATACATACCACGCAAGTAGTAACCAAAGGACAGCTGTGTTGGCTATAATAATATCAGATAAAATAGACTTTAAGTCAAAAAACAGTTACGAGGGACAAGGATGGTCATTATATGCTGATGAAGGGAATGTGACAGTTTGACGTTTTTGTGAATCCCAGAAAAGAGCATGTTCTAGAGCTAATCCAACCCTTTGATTGGACTGGATTCAGATGGGGGAACTTTGATTGGATTGCTGAGTGAGGCATGACACAGTGTGGGTCTTGGTCCTCTTGCTGAAGTCCTTTATAAACAGAGGACTGAAAGCAAAGACACATAGAGCAAAAGTGGCAGTGATAGAGAAAACACGAGAGGCTGGAAGAGATGAGGCCAGAGGAGAGGGCAGAGACAAGTCATATGCCAGATCAATCACAGCTGAGCTCTGGGAAAAGGTAAGCCTGGACGAGGAGGCCAAGACCCAGACCAGCAGAACTGCCATTGTGTCTTGCCATGTGGTGCGAGGCCAAATCACTGGCAGCCAACATTCGGTGAGACGGCATCTCTGATGGTGCTTTGATTGGGACAGTTTCACAGCCTCAGAAGTTTCAACTTTTAACTTAATACGTTCCCATTATAAAAGCCAATCCATTTCTGTTTTATTGCTACCAGCAGCTTTTAGCAAAATAAAACAGGGAATAATTAAACAGGAAGATGTAACAGTTATAAGTATATATGTACCTAACAGCAGAGCCCCAAAATATATTAGAAAAATACTGACAGATTTGAAGGGAGAAATGGATGGTTCTACATTAATAGTAGGAGACTTTAATAAACCACTCTCAGTAATGGATAGAACATCTTGTCAGAATATGAATATGGAAGTACATGACTGAGACAACTAGACCTAACAGACATATATGAAACACTGCACACAACAAAAACACAGTACACATTTTCTTGAGGGCACATGGATCATTCTCCAGGAAAGACCATATGTTGCATCATAAAATAAGCCTCAATAAATTCAAAAATATTGAAATCATACAATGTATATTCTCCAACCACAACAGGGTGAAGCTAGAAATCAATAATAGTGGGAGAAATGGATAATTCACAAATAAGTGGAAATTAAACAAAATACTCTTAAACAATCAATGGGTTAAAGAGGAAATCAGAAGGGATATTAAGAACTACCTTGAGGTGAATGAAACTGAAAAAACAACATACCAAAACTTATGGGATGCAGAAAAGGCACTGCTGAGATGGAAATTTATAACTCTAAATGCTTACATTAAATAAAAGAAAGATTTCGTATCAGAGACATAACTTCAAAAGTGGAAGAAATAAAAAAGAAGTGGAAACTAAACCTTAACCAAGCAGAAGGTAGGAAATAAAGATTAGAGTGGAGATAACTGAAATAGAAAGTAGAGAGAATCAACAAAACCAAAAATTGTTTCTTTGATAGGATCAATAAAATCAACAAATCTTTAGCTAGAGTGACAAAGAAAAAAATAGAAAGGATGCAAATAACTAAAATCAGAAATGAAACATGGGACATTACTACCGACTCCACTGAAATAAAAAAGGACTGTACAAGTATCAATTTATGCCAATAAATTAGATAACTTAGATGAAATGGACAAATTCTTAAAAATGTCCAAACTACCGAAACTGACTCAAGAAGAAATAGAAAATTGCTACAAACCAATTGCTAGTAAAGAGATTGAATCAGTAATCAAAAACGTCACATCAAAGAAAAGCCTAGGACCAGATGGCTTCAAAGGGGAATTCTACCAAACATTCTAAGGAACCGCTCATAGGTTTGATAGACCAATGAAAATCTTTTTCTCAAAAATTTGAACTCAGAGTCTTAGAGCCTGAAGGAGTTGGGAGCTAGTCCATATTAATGGCAGAACACTAGATTAAAGTTCTTTGAACTAGAGCTGCTGAGGATCTCAGAGCCACCCTGCTTCTCAGCTTTCCTGCAGCCCGGTTGCTCAGTTTTTCCTTGATTTCCATGAATCTTCTTATAATAAACCTCCTTTGCTTAAGTTAATAAATAGATCTCTATTCCTTGCAAATAAAATGCTGTGTCTAAGAGATCCTCACTGGAAATTAAGATCTTATAATTCAAAGACTACCCTCAATAGACTCCAATATTTTATGGCACAGCTTCTGTTTGAGCTTCAGGCAATAAAGGTAACTAACTGTCCTGATTTGCCTGAGATTGAGGTATTTCCTGGGACACAGGGCATTCAGTGCAAAAAAACAGGATGGTGGTCACCCACCTCCAGTAACAGGGGACATACCAAATACAGAAAGCCCGTCCCATACCCAATGCTTTTTCTTATAGTCAAAGGTTGTAAGAAGACCAACAAAAATTACATACCTACAAATTATCTCATATTCTTACTTCCAGACTTTGCCATAGTTTTAAGGTACAGAATATATAGTATAGTAGCTATGTTCAGTCCAGGCCCCAGCATAGCATAAAAGTCACAGTAGTAGTTCAGAAGGCATGGAGAAAATAAGTCCAAAAAGAGTACCATTATCCCTAACACAGGAGAACAGCTTTCCTAAATAAAATGTACTATGAAGTTAAAGTCAAAAAACATTCTCTGAAGTGAAAATAAATAACCCTACAGAGACCCACATCCTGAAAGCATCCCTTCACACAGGAAGAGTTAGCCTCGGTGCAGTCCATAAGCAGTGTAGGCTTATGAATAAAATAACCATGATTAATAATACATTGCATTTCCTCATGAAATAGGGTAAAAGGTCTCTTGTTGCCTTAAACAACCACAGGAGGAAAATATGACAACATTAAGCAAGGATTGTAAGTTGTTCTGAGAAATATCCTAAAAGTATAGTACAAAATGACAAGAAAATGGGATTCAACAACTAGGGGCTCTTAAGCCGTATTTTCTCCATGTCTTTAAGAGCATAGTCAGGGATGTGACAAAACAAAATTCATTCTCTTCCCTTGTAGATATGAAAGGGCATCTTATTTGTTGCTATTGTAGAAAAGGCACCAACATAAAAAAATGAAAAAACCATATCACCTGAGGCGGTGGGCAGGCTAGTGGAATACCATAAGATTCAGCAATAATGTCAGACAAAAAGCCCATCCCTTTCTCTAAGCTATCACTTCCCAACAGAATTAATAGCATAGTATTCAAATTTCAATTTTTTTTTTAATGGAAAGCAACTTTGATTTCATTAGACCTATTCTTCTTAAGAGTTCATATGCCCTAGTCAGATATAAACTCCCTGATAATTGTTTCATTCATTTTCATAGCAAATTCCCACCTAAAAGCTAACATATTGGGCAAAAATAAATGTGTTGAACAAACCTATGAAGAAAATGAACCAAGGGAAAAGAGAGAACTGGTTGGGTTAAGGTTGTTGCTAACACCAAATTTTAAACATGGGTGTAAAACTTTTAAATAAATATTAATAAAATAAGCTATTTCTGCATTAATACCAACAAGTATATATATCTGCCTCACCTCTTTCCTAAAGGATGAGGAAGTTGGCAAAAGGAAGACAAATAAAATAAATTAATAAAATAAGATTTTTAATGAGAAATGGGAAGAAAAGTAAATGTCCAAAATAATGTGCAAAATAATACGAGTCAGGTAGTGTATTGCAAACAGCTATAATCTTCCTGATAAGACTAAGAGGAAAATGTGCTAAGTCACATAAGTTATTTTTGTCTGAGAAGAGGAAACTCACTACTTTCCCAAGGGAGATAAAAAGCTTTACCAAAAAGCAAACGAATAGAAATTTCCCATGTCGGGTAGGAGTAGAGATCACTCAGTGACATAATGGACAACATCATTACATTTTCAGAATAAACATGGAAACATCGGAAAAGATGGCATCTGAAGAGATTTAAGCAACACTCAAAATATTCACCCATGTTACCAAGGAAAAGTTCCCAACATCAGTGACATTAGATAATGTTAGGTTTGTATACCTTGATTCATAAATAAGTAAACAGAATCAGAAGTCAATAAAGGGTACAAACAATATTGTATAGATTTTGACTTTTTTCCCCCTGTAAAGTGAAAAAAAAAAGTATAATAATGGTCAAAGTAACAACAATTAAAACACACACACATACATGTTTACGAGCATTTACTATATACCTGATTCTGGGCTGGGTTTGCAGCAAGACTCTCTGTGGCAGGTTGAATTATGTACCCCAACAATCACCTCAGTCCATGACTGAGGGTATGAACCATTTGTAAATAGCACCTCTTGGCAATGCTATTTTTAGTTAAGGTATGGGCCAACCAAGTGAGGGTATCTTAATCCAGATTAATGGAGGCTATATAAGGAGAACTGGGAAGTCACAGAAGCTAGAAAGGAAAGGAACTCACCATGTCACAGGGGGAAGCAATACAAGCTGAGGTACCCCAAGGATTGCTGGCACCCAGCACCAGAGCTCTACCATTTTCAAGAAAGCAAACCTTGTTGATATCTTGATTCTGGACTTCATTTAGCCTCAAAACCATGAGTTAATATATTCCTATTGTTAAAGCCAACCCATTATGTGTGGTATTTGTTATGACAGCCTGGCAGACTAAGACACTACCTAACAAGTATTATCTGATTTTTACTAAGAAAAAAAAAAACAACTGAGACTCAGAAAGGTAATGAAACATGTCCAAAATCACACAGCAAAGCCAGAATTAAATCTGAAGATTTCTTGACTCCAAACTAACAGAACCTTTTCCACTGTACCGTCATGACTCCCTTAGGAACATACTTAAAACCCACTTGTTTTTTTTTTTTTTCATGTAAAATATTGGGTCGAGAGACTCAAATGTACAATTTTTAGCAGAAAGATGGAATTGAGTTTTGATAGTATATTTGGAAGAGTGATGATTCTATAGATTTGATGCTATAATTTAGACTTAGTGTCTAAACTACATTTTGAGGCCATTTGGAGGACATCATAGCTAAGGAATTATTGGAAAAAACTTGCCCTGGATCAGGGCTTCTTATAAAAGAAAATTCAAGCCCTGAACTGTAAGCCTTGATGTTTTCAATTATCGGTCCACTGGTTACCAGTTCTGTTCAACTCTAGGCATTAGGATGTAAGATTATATAACAGGCAACTTTGGTGTTGAAATACTTTTTCCAAACATAACTGCAGAGAGAAAGTTCTGTGGACTTTTCTCTCTGCAGGCAGGCAGCTTGGGTAATGGAAATGACTGGAAAGCTGGGGTGACCCTAGGTTCCTCCCGACTTCATTATTAACTGCAGAATAAGAGACAAAACCCTTTAACATTCTGCTACTATTCTGTATAGCTAAACATGGTATCAAGTGCCACTACATCTGATGAATATTATTGTTAGTATCATATATTAGATATTGTCAAATGCTGAAAAGCATGTAGAACAAAGCATAAATTCTACCCTCTAGATAAACATTAACATTTTTAAAGGATAAAATTAATACATGCACATGGGGAAAATCTCATGCAGTTTGGAAAGATATATGATGAGATGCAAAATTCTCCCTCCACACAAACCCCAGTTTGTCCCTTTCTCCAGATTTAATTATAACAGTGTCTTAGGCATCCTTCCAGAACACAAAGTTATAATCCACTAATACATGTGTGTGTGTATATTCTTTTATTATATACTGGGATTATTTATTCTGTTCAGCGCTTTCATTTTACTTAATTTTATATCTTAGAGAACTTTCCATACCGGCACATATCATTCTTTTTTAAAGGCAGCATAGCAACAAGATTTATTTAGCCCACATCTCATTGATAAACATTTAAGTTGATCTTATGATTTTCTTCTATAGCAAATAATTCTATAGCACGTATGTATGTATATATATATCAGAATATACATTTATAGATATTATGGAGTTTTTTTAACCTCTAGTAAAATCTGCTCTGCTACTTAATTCACTAAGCAAATGCAATAAAAAAAAAAAAAGGCCACCATATGCTAATAGTAATCTTTGAAATGAAGTTGGTACATTCTGTAAATGCAAAGAATGATCATTAATTTCTTTTCCTTAAATATTAATGGTTTCTTCTCTTTTATTTGAGAAGAATGTGCCTCTGAATTTTGTCCTAGAGTGTGAAGTACAACGAGCCCTTTCACATAAGTCTTAACTATTTCATGCCACTGCCTATAGTCTTAAGTTTAATAATCAACTGGAAAGTTTTCCTATTTTGCAGGAAAACGTTAACAGTAAAAATAGAAACAATACCCATTCCAACTTCGTATTGAAACAAATCCTGTCTCATAGTGTGTTGGTATATGAATGTGGGAAAGGACAGATCTACCCTTTTTTAGAAATTTTCACCAGAGAGAACAGTCCTCCCAAGCAGCACTCCCCATCTACTCAGGGACATGTTTAACTATAAATCATATTCATGTGTGCATGCCTATCTTAATCAATATATAACCAGCATACACAATATTTTCTCACGAGCAGGGTTCCTGACTCTTTCTTGAAGAGATACTTTGTAATCACCAAAATTGTACCTCTAAGTATGTGAAAACATATGCTTTTGCATAAGCACTTTGCTTTTGCATATGTAGTTAGAAGCCCAAAATCTTCTAATATGGTTGTGCAGGCTTGAAACTCAACTTCAAGTAGCTGCAATCCACTAGTAACATATCTCAAAATGCATTCATTATGACATTTGACAGAGAGCATTCCTTTTGACTTATGAAACTGGAAAAAGAGAAATCACTTCCACAAGGCACGCTTGCCGAGAAAATATTAATTAAGAACCACCTCCAAGTTACTTTGCCCCTCTCATCCAAGGGCTGGATTTTATGGGCTATCACGTTCCTTACTGGCTATATTCTTGGAGGAAGAGAATAAGATACCAATGAAAGGAACTACCCTGACTACAAAAGATAATACAGATTCCATTATAAAGTCATTTTTAAGCCATTGCAAGAGTTCTAAACTTGTATACCATTTGTGCCCCTCCCCTTTATTTGGGCAGATTTTGCTATTGCAATTTTAGCTATTGTTTTCTACCAGAAACATTTTTTTTACTGAAACTTTAGAATAACTTATTTAGCCACACTAATTACTGTCTATCAAAGCAGAGAGATTGTTGGTTAAACACAAGACTTTCAATATAAAATGAATTGTTCCAGGAAAAGAGACATTTAAATCACAGATAATTTTTTTTTTACCACCACTGAACTGTCTTTTAGGTCTATGTAAGTGTGTATTAATTAACCTCAAAAGAAACAGAAACATTTAATCAGATGTAGAGGGACTTAAAGCCTATAATCTGTTCAACCTAAAGGAAACCTAAAAAGGCTCTACACTTGCAAAACAAATTACAGGATGACTATTCATATACCAAAGGCTTCATTCTATAGCTCCTTAAATAAAGACCACTAAAATGACATTAAATAGGGGTATATTTTCCCCTACAAAGTCATGTCATTTGGTATGTTTGTGTTTCTATCTGGCCCTTAGGAAGATTCTAATTTTAGAATTTTAAAAGTTGAGGAGATTTTCTTGTTTACCTGATTTTTTTAAAGCATTTGAAATAGAAATAAATACTGTTAGTATGTAGTATATTGTACTCAATGACTAAAAATGGATACGAATTTTTCAAATCTTTATACATATTGCCAAAATGCCCTTCAGAAAGGCTGCACCAACTTACATTCTCACCACCAGTGTATCAAAATGGGAATCTTGAAGGATATGTTCACATTGAAAAGTTAAAATCCCTTTTATTTTGCCAAAATTCTGTTATCTAGTTCAGTGGTCAGCAAACATTTCCTGCAAAGGGCTAGAGAGCGAATATTTTAGGCTCTGGGAGCCAGACAGTCTTTGTTTCAAGTACTCAACTGTGCAAGTACTTAAAAAGTAGACGTAGACACTATGTAAGCAAATGGACACGGCTGTATCCCAATAAAACTTCCTTTACAAAAACAGGGAGTAGGCAAAATTTTGGACCATGAGCCACAGTTTGCTAACCCTTGTCTAGTCAATGAAAAATCTCGGTGTAGTCTTGTGATTTTTAACACCAATCTATCAATCTTTTGACAAGCCTTAGAAAGAAACCTGAAAGAAAATGTGTATATGTATGCACATGGGTGTCCTTTTTGTAATACCTATAAACAAGTTCATTCACCTTATAGGGCTGAAAAAGGAAAGGACAACTCAAAACTGACTGTGGAGAGACTAACTTCCAAAATCATACTGGTCTTGATCATAGCCAACACTCATAGAGGACTTTACAGCTTTCCCATTCATTATCTCATTAGATGTTCAAACACTGTGAAGTGGTTATGATTATGCCAACTTCACTGATGCGGCAACTGAGGCTCAGTTTACTAGCTGTGAGACTTTGGCCCAGAGGCGACCTTGGTACTACAGTTGCTGTGCAAATTGTGCACAACCAGAAAAGTCCCGCAGAACAAATCCTCTGAAGGAGCACATTCAGCACTGCAACATTACACACATATCTTGCCTCTGATTTTCAGGTAAGTTGTTTGTTTTCTTGTTAAGACCTGAAGATTTTGTCAGTAGGAATGGATGCTAATTAGTAAGATAAGAGATTGATCTTGCATTCTTGTCTGGTAATGTCTGTTTTGTGCCAGAAATATCCCTGTGGCACTGAGCCAGAAAGAATGAAGCAGCTATAAATGTCTAGGCAAAAGCCTGAAAAATAAATTCACAAGAAAGAAAATCTATAATTAGGGAAATTATGAACTAAATTTGAAGGTAGATTCACAACCTCTGTGAGTTTATGCAGTAGTGAGGACAGATTCAGATAATCAACTAGCAAAAGAGAACTGCTTCCCCACTCCCACCCCCCTTCAAAGATTAAGAGATACCAACAAGGGTGTTAAAACATTCTGAAAGAAAGAAGTGGGCAATCTTCCCTTGAGCATAGACTCAGTGTTATTCTGTGACCACAAATAGCATTCTCCTGAGATTGACATGTTTTTTTTTTCTTCTAGGCTGTGTGTCCGGGCTCCATGCACAGTCCTGGAGCAGACACAAAGCAGAGTAAGGCCTGTAAGGATCTTACACTCCACTGAAGAGCTAGGCTGGTCTATGGGCCACGTATATCCCAGTTATTCCCAGTTGTTCTTCAGCACTTACAGCAGGACTTTAAGAAGTCCCTTGCAAATTTTCCTGCCCACATTTTCCGCAGTCTCTGAATTCAGCTTGCCATCCAATAGCTTTGCGGGTATATCCTGATGCTGTTCTTTTTTTGGATTCATCTAGGCAAGTGAGGTTGTCTGTTCACCAGCCAGCTGCTTTGATGCCATGCTTCCAGATCTGCTAAATGCAGATGGCTCTGCTCTCAAAGTGTTTGTGCTTTATGGGCACTTTGCAAAGCCAGCACTGTATGTTGGAAGAAGAACAAGCCCAGAGACACCAAAGCCATTCACCAGAATGCAGCAGGGACTGCCAAGATTTTCCTTGAAAACACAGTTTTGAAAGTGTTCATAGAATCCTATTACCTAAGCAGCTTGTGGTCCAGTGATGAACAAGTCCAAAAAATGGGTAGAACCAAATTCAAAGGAGAAGGGCAAATTGCAGAAAAGACGAAAATCAATCCCTAGGTGTAAAGTAGCATTACCCAGAGTAATTTCTAGCCCTGGCTCCTTCCATTAAATTAAGTAATTTCAGCAAGTGAGTTAAGCTGTCTGGGCTGCATCTACCCCATTATAAATAGAGGAAAGACAACAGACTCCCTTAATGTTTGTGTGAAGATGAAAGGAGAATGAGCTTTCTAAATTAACCCTTGAATTCTAGTATTTGAATAGTCAAGTGCTTTAAAATGTAAGGTACAGTGAGTGATGCAGTCATGGATCTTGGTCTACTAGGCATGTCATAAACAATTCTTGTGCAGGCTTATCAATGCCACCTAAGAGACATACTGAACATCAGGTGACACTTCAATAGCATCAGCATGAACACCTGGAACATGGCCAATCCACTTTCATGGAATGGAGTTTTAGGTGAGCTGCTACATTAAAGGGGCAAAGTCAATTTTATCTATGATTTTAGAGGCATTGCACAGTACTCAAAAAAGAGCTGAAATCTCAAGGTTTGATGAAGAATATGTAATAGAATCAATCATACTGCCCAAGCTTGTGTATATAGTATTTGATTACCTCTATCTTATACTTATCATACCAGTCCTAGAACAACTAATTCTAAATCAAGGAAACTTCTCACGGGAAAGAATCTAGAAATGTTCTCTCCTGACCATTATCATAAAAAAATGTGGTATACTGCTATTGAACCATAGGAGTATTTTTTTATAGGTCAGACACACTCAAATATTGACAATTTCATATGGTCCAATCCAAGAGATCAGAGGTTGAACTAGATATGGTACAAACGACCTGGTCTTCCATGAGATCACAGTCTACAACTTGCTAAATTGGGCTCCACATAATCTTTTTTATCACATCTTTTGTTCCAGTTCATTAAGCTTAAATAAAGCACCCTGTTAAGTGATTTATAAACTTGTATATTTAAGAGGCAGCGATTCAAAGGAAATGGTGAGTAGATTCTATAACATCTAAATAAATTTTTAAGTGGAGCTACTCTTAAAGGGAGCTGTCTTATTTTTGTTTTTATTTTCTCCTTCTTATTTTGTTTATCTTTAAATAATGGAACTCAACCCTAGAGAGGATATTCAATGTACTACACTGGGTTCAATTATAGACAAGAGGAAAAACAATGTATCTCCTATTACCACTAAATGTATATTTTATATTTGCTTCATAATGATAAAACTGTGGCTGTTCTTTTGAGTCCTTACAGCAGAAGTTGTTTCCTTCACACTCTTAGGATTTATGGCAGGCAGACCACAGAGTGTCTCCCTTTCTGGATTTGTGGCAGTTTTTCTGAGGGAGCACGATGTGACATATTTACCTTCAAAACTCAAATTTAGCTTTGAGAATTTTATGACAGATCTTAAGACAAGTTTTTCTTATAAAATCAAGCTTGGAAATCACTGATACACTCAAATTGCACAGCCTCTTTCTGTTTCAAACTAATAGAGATACTGATCTGTTGAACTATTTTATAAAAGAAGGAGATAATGACCCAAGGCCAGAAGACACTGAATTATTTTTAAACCAATTGGTCACCTTTCCCCACAAACCTCTGCTTAATCGATCTTTATAGGAGTAACAGTAACCAGGAAAAACTCACTTTGAAGTTCACCCACCATGCACCCAGGAGCCCACAGGCTTCAGGGACTCCAAGGTGCAGGCTCTACAAGTAGCTGCAGAGCCCTCTGGGAGCAGGGAGCAATGACAAAGGCAAAATTAACCTTTGAGCAATTTCCTGCTTTGAAGACTTAAGTCAGCATTTAATCTCTTTGGGGTGTGGGTTTTCCCGTTGGCTTTTTAAAATTAAATTTGTCAAATACAATTCACCCAATCTTATATGTAGTATTCTTATTAGGGCATTACCATGTAAAATAGATGATCATTATAGGACTATTACAAGGGTTAACGCTCAGAAAAATAGAGCAATTATCATCACTTATAGATCCATGGAGAGGCAGTATGGCACAATGGAGAGAAGTCTAATAAATTTGATTTCAAAAATCACTAGATTTTCAGTAAAGATTTCGTATTCATGTTCACATTCTCCCCAGCCAGAGGTTTCTGGGGCTTTCTGCACTGATCTCACTGGTCTTTCTCCTCTCTCCCTGAGGAAGAAGGAGAGGCGTGTGGGGAAGTCTTTTCACCTCTGCCTAGGAAAACACTGACTCAGCCAGGGCATGTGAGCCCCAGGGAGAACAGAACAGTGCTCCAAATATTTTCTTCATCTAGTGCTTTGTAATATTATATATATATATATTCTATTAAAATATTATATCAATACACTGTATTAGAATATCAACCCAGCATAATATAGCCCTATTCTCAACCTTTAATTTTATTCCTCCAAGGATAATAACTTTTTTTCTCTAGATCCATTTTGTATGCTTCCTCTGAGTCCCTGATATTGATCTCCACAACGCGCATAGAAGGGTCCAAGTGAATGTGTAATGACCTATTGGGTTTTTGCTTTTTATTCCTAGGGTAGGTGGGTTCAAGTGGAAGAGGAGAGGACAGGAGAGCTGTTTAATTTGTTGTGCTATTATGATTTTACTGAGGTGGGAAAGCAGATTGAAATGCATTATGTTATTTCCTTAAGACTTCACTGTGGATCTCAAGCATTAAAATTCTTAGCGCTGTGAAAATAAGGCCAAGCGCATGGGTCAGGATAAGAAAGAGTAAAAGCTAGGAGCCAAGAAGTTCACAGGTGGAAACACAGCTGTACCCTGTGCTCCACCTGCTGCTGTGGGCTTCCTCAGCGGGCTCTACCTAGCCCACAGCCCCCTCACTGTGGGCCTCACCCCTGCACTCCCCACCCTGGCCATACTTCATTGAATGGGGTGGACACCTGATCCAAACCAGGCCAAAAACATTTGGAACTGGGACAAAAATCTCTGCATGACTGCATTTCTGGGGTAAATAGTCCAAATGCAGCATATATTCCACCACATGGATTGGGGAGCAAAAAAAAGCTGGTTCCCAGAGCGAATGAAACTAAAGAGCAGAAAGGAAAGGAGAAAAGACAGTGAAAATCCCAATGCCTAGGCCCACACCTTTCTGAGGTCTGAATACCTCCCTGCCTTTGATTCTATGAGCTATTTTACATTCTTACAAATAATCATTTTTTGTTCCATATAATTTGAATTAATTTTTGTTGCATTCAAGAATCCAAGTTAATAAGGTAGAATCTATTTTGGAAGGCAAAGGAGAAAAAGGTGGCTGAAAGACATGGTGCATTTTTTGAACAGATAGATTCACTTTAAAAAATTATTTCTTTCTAGCGGAGCCTTCTGGTCCAACTCAGACACATGGTATCTCAGTTACCCATAAAGTCAACCACCACTGTCATCTTCTGGGTTCTTAAAATCCTAATACAGTAACCCTGAAGTATGAAAAAAATTCTTTACATTATGTTCTCTTCCCCCTAGCCTAGCAGGTGCCCACCCACCCTCAGAGTTTGTATTATTTTTCCATAGGCCATAAAAGGATCTTCATTATTGGGATCACACATGCTGTTAATGAGAGTTGTGCCTCATGAATATGTAAGAAGAAAACTAGTATAGGAAATGTTACTTTCCCATGTATGCATACTTTTTTACCTCCTATATTTTTATCCCCCATTTTCTTTATTCATCCTCTTCTTGTATAAGCCATGAGTTCTCTTTGGCCCTTTATCCATTTCTACACCTTCAACACAAACTCATTTCCACTTGTCTACCATCCTCATTGCTCTTCCTTGCTTTTTCTATAGCACTCCTTCTATAATACTGGTGATTACATCATTCTGCAAATGTCTTTTGATTTCTCTATCGCTCCTACCAGGCTGGAAGTTGACTGTCAGAAGGGGCAGCAGGATTTCGAACTGTGCCTTCTAGATTCATGATATAAAGTAATATCTGGAATCAGAAGTCAGGTTTTACATTAATTATAGAGGCAGAAATTTAATTAACAGAGTAGGGGGGTGAATGTCATGTGCTCTGCATTCTGCCATTTTGGTGAGACTATCAACCCTCATTGGGGCCTTGGCAGACGGCAGGTACATGACCATATGGCAGTCTATCAAGAGCAGTTTAATTCTCACCTTTGGGATTTTCAGTGTATCTGGTCCAAGCACATGTGTCCCAAAGGTTGGTGTGCAGGAATGTGTTCTGTCATAAGTAGTGCTACCAGAAGACTCTATGGTCATGCTCAGGATCTTGAATTGGTTTCAAAGGGCTATCAGTTTAGTAATATGGTAGGGTCACATTGTTTGAGTTTAGAGGTTGCCTGTTTATACAAATAACTAGTTAACAGATAATTCATTAGACAAGACCCTCCCACTTATGTATACCTTTTGGAGGCTATTCCTGGTGGCCTGAACTTCTGCAAGTACTTAGCATCTGCTTGCTGCTTCCACCAGATTTCCTCTGATAGCTGCTAAGGTGCATCTTTCAGAATATAAGACCTCTGCCACCCCCTGATAGATGATGAAAAAATGTGGCTGGTCATTAGGGTACTAGATACAGCTTAAGGCTTGATTGAAAACTGAGGCCCTTATGGCCCAGTTTTTGTCAAGGTCCAGTTTTCTCAGCGACTACAATCTCCACTGGGATTAGTTTTATTATGGGGACAAAAATGTTGGCATTGCATTATTAGAGGCATGAATTTCAATGAAGACAGTGGGAGTAGGCCAAGATCAGGCAGAAATTGTATTATTTAGGAAAAGAAGCTCAGTTTTTTTTCTTGATGTTAACTGTTGACTGGCAGCTTTCCTTCATGCTCTGCCATCTTCTACATGTGGCCTCCAAAGCTGCTCTGATCAGCCATCAGGAAGAGCGTGGAGAGACCATGGAAAAGGCTGCTCACTCATTTACGAGTCCCAGCCCTCAAGCAGCAAGCACTTCTAACTACTTTCCTTTCCTGAGAACTTAATATTATGAACCATAACTCATGGCAAAAGGGACTGGAAATTTAATTCCTATCTAGGTAACCATGTGCCCAGAACAACCCCATTACTTTGGAAGAAGGGAAGAATTAGTTTGGTGGGCAGCTAGCCTAGCAGATTTACTTCTCAATTCAGAAATACAAGTATATACCAGTGATTTGCAGGTAAAGTTCATGTTGGTTTCAGTTTATTCACCTGTAGCAGAGGATTGTAATTAGGATCATGCTTATTAGAATCACCTGTGTATTAGTTTTCCAGGGCTAAAACAACAAAGAATCGCAGACTAGTTGGCTTAAACTACAGAAATGTATTATCTCGCATTTCTGGAGGCTAGGAGTCTAAAACCAAAGTGTTGAGGGGGCCATACTTCCTCTTAGGAGAGAAAATCCATTCCATTTCTTCTGATGGGAGGCTGGCAATCCATGATGTTCCTTGGCTTGTGGCAGCACAACTCAATCTCTGCCTCTATCAAATGGCCCTTTTTCCTCTCTTCCCTTTCCTCCCTCCTTCCCTCCTTTCTTCTCTCTCTTTGTCCAAATTTCCTATCCTTATTAGACACAAGTCATATTGGATTGGGGCCCATCCTAACCCAGTTTGGTCTCATCTTAACTAATAACATCTTCAAAGATCTTATTTACAAATAAGTTCACATTTACAGGACTGGGAGTTAGGACTGGAGCATGTGTTTTAGGGAAATACAATTCAATCCATAACACCACATATGTACAAATCCTATCTGGATCTACTTATTGATTTAATATTCTGCTTGGAAGGATTGTTCAGGATGGGTATGTGTATTTAGACAGAATTTCCCAGGGTGATTCTGACATATTCCCCTGTTGAGAACAACTGTATGAAAAGATAGTGAAGCACTGCACAAAGAGAATGACAGCACCCATTCAGGAATTTTCAAGTGAGGTAGGCCTAGAGAGCTGAATTCCAATTGTCAATCTCCAAAATCCAGATGAGGTTGATCTTAGAGAGCTTGCTTCTCATGACTTGAGCTTTACGGAGCGCATCTAACAGATCCAAGTCTAATTTAAACAACCCAGATAGTCACAGTACCGACGCCAATTTAGCGGAGGTGTCACATGAGGATCAATGAGGAAAGAGTAGCAATTCTCCAGTTTCCCCAGCACGGGGTACCTGAAAGCAGTGTCCACAACATGGGGGAGATCAGGCTGGTACTTAACTAGAGCCAGTTCATCAGAAAATGGACTTGAAAATGGTATCTCCCTGTTCTTAGTTCACTGGCTCTCAACTCTAGCTGCACATTAGAATCCTCCAGAAAGCTTTTAAATATATCGGTGTCCAGGCCTCATGCCAGAACAAAGAAGCAGAATCCCAGGGGTGGGAATGGGCTCATGAGTCCATAGTTTTGTTATTCTCCTCAGGTGTTTCTAGTGAGGATTTATTCCATAACCTTAAGAGTAGGAACACTCACTGTTCTGCCTCCCTAATTTACCTCCTCAGCCTATATGACCAACAGCCCAACCATCTGCCTCCCTCTGTGCCCAAGTCTGTGTTCTTCTCACCCAGAGCTTTATTTCCCAGGTGCTGACACTGTAACATGGCAGTGACTGCTTCATCCATGTGGTGGTGGAAAGTCCAACGTTCCCAGGAAGATTGCGTTACCAGCTGAGGAACGAGAGAGGTATGGGTCACCTGTGGTGTTAGGAGCCAATAAGGTATGAGAACTTCTGGAAGAGAGCAGAGCCAGATGAGCAGAGTAGGAAAGAATAGTCAGGGGGTGTTGACAATCCAAGGGAGTCCTGAGAGGTGGATAGTGAATGTAGTGAAAATACTGAGTCAGGAATCAGAAACTAGAAGATGAGAGCAAGCAAGCAGTAGAGCAGACAGGTCTGGATCAAACATGGAAGTGAGTGGGATGGGGCTGCCAGTGTTCCATACAATATTCATTTGATCATCTATCAGATGTGGCTTACAGTACAAGTGTGTCAATTTAATTCAAAGAACCAGAGATGAGGCTGACAGTTACAAACTGACCTACTGGCAATCCTGGGAATACACCCACAGGCATCTAAGCTCCTACTTCCTTAACTAAATTGTTCTCTCCATTTGAAATGGCCAATACAACTTCTCAACCAAGACTCCTTCCACAGAATATTTCTATACCTCATTTCTAGTGCCATTTCAGCAGTTCAGGGTTCTCTAGGGAAACAGAACTGACAGGAGATGTCAATAAATAGTAGGAGATTTTATAAAAGTGTCTCATGAGACTATGGGAATGCACAAGCCCAGATTCCATAAGGGAGGCTGCAAGCCAGGGACTCTGATGAAGGCCCTCAATGAGTTTCCCAGGAGACACTGGGTGTCTGCTGTAGATATGGAAAATCTCTCTCTCTGAATGCTGAAATCACTTCTCCTTTTATGGCCTTCAACTGATTGGATGAGAAGTCACTAATTGCTGAAGGCAATCTCCTCACTTGATTGTAGATGTAATCAGCCACAGATGCAATCTACTCACTGATGATTAAAGTCCATGAAATGCCCTTGTATTACAATTAACCCAGTGCTTACTTGACCAAAGAACTGGGCACCATTACCTGGCCAAGTTGGCACAGTAGTCTAACCATCACAAGCAGGTACACAGTTAATCCCCACAAACACTTTTTATACTGGGCCTAAAAACTATTATAACCATTTATCAAACGAGGAAACTGCTGAAATTAAGATACTTCACACAACCCCACAAGTCCATGATGAAATCAGACCTAAGAACTAGGTCTTCTTACTACAGCAGGTTGACTCCAACATAATCTTCCCTAAATCAATATTATTTTCCAAAAGCATATGTAATTATAAGTAGCTAATTTTCATAGAATCAAATTTCAGTTTCTCTTTATTCCTGGAGTTGTGCCTATTTCTTCATGTAAAATCATTTTTTACTTCACAGTTAGACATGGCAATAAAATGACATTAAGTTGAAGCCAAACTGGCAAGTTCCATAACTTAACCTGGTACTCACTGATCCCTCTAGAAAGCATTTGTTTACAGATAAAGGAATTTTTTAAATGCTGAAGTAGCAATCTTGGTTCTGAAGATGTGAAACTGGTTGTTCAGTAAGTGAGCAGCTTCCTTTTTTATGAATGGAGGTCAAGATAAGAATCTACAGACACTCTGGCTTTCTCAACCCATTAAATTACTGTTGTAATGCACAATATTACTGAGAAAAAGAGCTTTAGAAACATAGATTTTCTCTTGCCACTGATTGGTGTTTGGGGATCTGAAAAGAGTAATATTTTGCTTAATTTACCCTCATACTTTTCTGGAACTAGAAGCATCCTGAGCAAAGACTTTAGACTACTGGAGGAAGAGATTATCGGGGAATTGATAGTCTGTTAGTCTAGTCTAGACTATTAGGTGGTCTAGATTAGGATTCTAAGGCAGTTTGCTTATGGAAGTGGACCAGCAGCTATAAACAAAATATGTTTATAAGCCAAAAAAACAGAGAGCTGATTTTGGATGAAAGAGAGAGGAGAATTTTTTGTGCACAGGTGTTCAGGAGAAAGAGAAGATATGGATGAATGGGATAGATGAGCATAATAGAGGGCAATGCAGTACTTATATCTTTCCTTTTAGATTTATGGACAGTTCTTACACCCCAGTAGGGAAGTGGTAAGACCAGATGCTGAAAGCATTGTGTTCGTGAAAGACTTTGTGAAACTTTCAGTATAAGCAGTGCTGTTTGAGGTCTAAGGGTTCAAACAAGTTCTGTACAGAGCTGCGGAGAAAGTTGTCCCATTTCCTCACTGATGCGTAGAAGCCTCCTATGGGATTATGGAGCAGAACTATGTAGCAGTGGTGTCCACCTATCCACCTGACTGATGGGGAAGCAGTGTTTTCCTGGAAAACCACCAGTCAAGGCAGTGACTACAAACTTCCCTCAGGTGACTCTAGTTAGCAGACTTCCATGAAGTCTGAGAAGCTCATGTAGAAAACTTTTGGGAAGAGTCAGAAATACTTAGTAAGAAACATGTGGACAGTAACTGAGTCACTTATGTCAGCAGGTAGGAGCTAGGAGCTGGCAAGCTAGAGCACTCAGCATGATGTCTGTACTCACTGCCTGGTAAGAACCAAGCAGGTTAAACACACAAGAATAAAGCAAGGAACCATTTACTTGGGTGTTTTAAAATTTAATCAGGATAGGCAAGATGGCATCGGTTTAAGTGGGCACTCACCACTTAACCTGACCAGGAAAGGGGAGGCGGATCTGCTCATATAGCCTGCTGAATCCTACTGCGCTAGGAGAGTAAAACCTGCCTGGGGGAAAGTGACTGAATAGCTTTCTGAAGAGCTAGCTGACCCAGATGGAGGGGTAGCTCAGTGGAGGAATCTCTGCCTTGAATATATGAGGTCCCTGTTTCGGTTTCTTACTCTTCTAAGAGTGGTGATCCACAGGGATATCTAACATCCAGCTGATATCATAGGACAGGGAAAACATAGACATTATTTTTGCACTAGTTTCTTTTGGGTCCCTGATTTTTCGAAAAATAAAAAGGTTACTTAAAAAAGAAAAAAATTAACTTAGTTTACTCGCTAAAAACCGATTTAAAACCTGCAGAGAGAAGCCTGCAGGGTAATTGATTGATGAACACAGGCAGCCTGAGAGGCTCCACAAGGGCCCAAGAAAGAACACTGTTCTTCCTTAGCTTTGTTTGACTGCTTGCTTGTATGTTTGGTTGGGTTTTGTTTTTTGTCTTTTGTTTTTATTGTTGTTGTTGTTTTGTTTCTTGTTTTTCTTTCCTCTTTGCACGCCCTTCTTCTTTTAAAATTAGGTGCTGCTAGATTGTTTCTTCTTCGCTGTGCTTCTCCTTCCTTGATTTCCCATTTTCTGTGTATACTGATTTTGTCTACCAACGCTATCTCTTTTCCTTCTTTCATTTTTCTATCTTCTGCTTTCTGTTGTGGTGCTTACATTCCACCTTTTTTTATTAGTCCTCAACTTTACTGGTTTCAATTTCTACCTTGTCAATTCTGTTTTCTTTTTTTTATTATTATTAACTTTTTTCTTTCTGTCCTCTTATTTCTCTTTCTCTCTCTCCTCATCATTCTGGCCTTTTAAATCATTCAATATTTTTTCTATATTTGGTTTCCCATTTCACTTTTTTATTCCTATTACTCTGCATTGCTTACATGAGTTAAATATTCATTTTACTAAGTCTTATATGGCCCCTATTCTAACTTTTATTATTATTTCTATTATCTTTTATCTTTTCTTACCTCTTTTGATTTCTCTAGCTCTAATCTTTTTCCTTCAAGGGAACATAGAAAACAGCAAGGAAATAGAATAAGAAGAACAAAGTGTCAAAGAGAATACTTAACACACACACAAAACCAGCAGCTAAACAAAAATCTAGAGCAGAGAGAGAAGTTAATCAACTGAATAAACCCATCAAGATAAATGATAACCAGAGGGCAACAAAAAATTACAAACCATACTAAGAAACAGGTAGATATGGACCAGTCCAATGAACAAACTAAAAACCAGGAAGAGATGCAGAACATTGAAGAACTAATCAAAGCTGTCCAAACAAATATCATGGACCAACTTAATGAAGTGAAGGAAGAGGTTAAGGGTATTAAGAAGACACTGGGAGAATATAGTGAAGAAATTGTAAACATACATAAAAAAAAATAAAAAAAATAAAAAACGGGTATGATGGTGATGAATGGCATAATCCAAGAAATCAAAAAGACACTGTAATCACATAACAGCAGATTTGAACAGGCAGAAGAAATAATTAGTGATGTGGAAGACAGTACATCTGAAATCAAACAGATAGTAGAACAGATAGATAAAAAGGTAGAAAAAATCCAGCAGGGACCTAGGGATTTAAACAACACATAAACGCATAAACATACGATTATAGGCATCTCAGAGGAAGAAGAGAATGGAAAGGGAACAGAAGGAGTGTTGAAGGAAATAATGGCTGAAAACTTCCCAACCCTATTGAGGGAGATGGACATACATGTCCAGAAAGCACAGCACAGCCCAAACAGTATAAATCCTAACAGGCCTACTCCAAGACATATACTTGCCAAAATGTCCAATGCTCAAGCCAAAGCAGCATGAGAAAAGAGAACCATCACACACAAGGGAAGCTCAATAAGACTAAATGCTGATTTCTCATCTGAAACCATGGAGGCAAGAAGACAGTGGTACACATAGTCATGGTACTCAAAGAAAAAACTTCCAGCCACAAATTCTCTATCCAGGAAAGCTGGCATTCAAAAATGATGGAGAGTTCAAAATATTCACAGATAAACAGAAATTAAGAGAGTATGCCCATAAGAAACCTGAACTTCAGGAAATACAAAAGGAAGTTCTACAGGTTGAAAGGAAAAAACAGGAGAGATAGAGTTGGAGGAGAGTGTAAGAAATAAAAGGACAAAATGAGAAATAAAGACAACATATGACACACATTAACCCAAAGAAAATATGGCTGATGTAAGAAATTCCTTGAGAGTAATAACACTGAATGTTCAATGGATTAAACTCACCAGTCAAGAAACACAGATTGGCAAAATGGATAAGGAAATATGACCCATCTATGTCTACAAGAAAACCACGTTAGGCCCAGGGATTTAAGGAGGCAGAAAGTGAATGGCTGGAAAACAATTTTACAAGCAAACAACCAAAAAAGGGTGAGAGTAGCTATACTAATATCGGACAAAATAGACTTTAAATGCCAAACTATTGTAAGAGACAAAGATGGACACTATATATTAGTAAAAGGGGTAATATTTCAAGAAGAAATAACAATAATAAACCATTATCACCATTAGATAGAACACCTAGACAGAGAATCAATAAAGAAACAAAGACTCTGAATAATACATTAGAGGACCTGGACCTAATAGACATATACAGAATGCTACACCCAAATACAGCGGGATATACATTCTTCTTGAGTGCACATGGATCATACTCCAAGATAGACCACATGCTAGGTCACAGAACAACTCTCAATGAATTCAGAAAGATTGAGATTATACAAAGTAATTTCTCTGACCACAATGGAATGAAATTGGAAATCATTAAGGGCCAGAGAACCAGATTGGGCACAAAGATATGGAAGTTAAACAACACACTCTTAGACAAGCGGTGGGTCAAAGAGGAAATCTCAAAAGAAATCAGTAACTACCTTGAAACGAATGAAAATGACAGCACAACATATCAAAACCTATAGGATGCAGCCAAAGCTGTACTGAGAGGGAATTTCATAGCCATAAATGCACATATCAAAAAAGAAGAAAGAGCTACAATTGAAGACCTAAGTGCACACCTGGAAGAATTGGGAAAAACAACAACAAACAAACCCCAAAGGAAGTAGAAAGAAGGAAACAACAAAGATTAGAGCAGAACTAAATGAAATAGAAAATAGGAAAGCATTAGAAAAATAAAACCAAAAGCTGGTTCTTCGAGAAGATCAATAAAATTGACAAACCCTTAGCCAGACTACCAAAGAAAAAGAGAAAGCAGATGCAAATACACAAAACAAGAACTGAGGAAGGAATTATCACCACTGACCCCACAGAAATAAAGAGTATCATAAGAGGATACTTTGAAAATTATATGCCAACAAGAATGACAATTTAGAGGAAATGGACAAGTTTCTAGAAACCCACAAACAGCCGACATTGACAAAAGAAGAAATTGATGAACTCAACAGCCCAATTACAAATAAAGAGATAGACTCCATCATCAAAAACCTCCCAACTAAGAAGAGCCCAGGAACAGATGGCTTCACAGGTGAATTCTACCAAACATTCAGAAAGAGCTAACACCAATCCTGCTTAAGCTCTTCCAAAAAACAGAAGTAGAAGGAACATTGCCTAACTCATTCTATGATGCCAACATTACCCTTATACCAAAGCCAAACAAAGATGCCACAAGAAAGGAAAATTACAGACCAATCTCTCTAATGAACCTGGATGTTAAAATCCTCAACAAAACACTTGCTAATTGCATTCAACAACATATCAAACTAATTATACACCATGACCAAGTGGGTTTCATCCCGGGTATGCAAGGATGGTTCAACATAAGAAAAACAATCAATGTAATACATCACATAAACAGATTGAAAGAAAAAAATCACATCATCATCTCTATAGATGCAGAAAAAGCATTCGAAAAAATATAGCACTCTTGCCTGATAAAAACACTGCAAAAGATAGGAATATAAGGAAACTTTCTGAACATGATAAAGGGTATATATGAAAAACCCAGGGCCAACATCATCTTCAATGGTGAAATCCTAAAAGCTTTCCCTCTAAGATTGGGAACAAGACAAGGATGCCCACTATCACCGCTCCTATTTAACATTGTCTTAGAAGTACTTGCTCAAGCACTGAGACAAGAAAAAGATATAAAAGGCATCCAAATTGGAAAAGAAGAAGTAAAAATTTCACTATTTGCAGATGACATGATCCTATACATAGAAAGCCCTGAGAAATCTACAACAAAGCTTCTAAAACTTATAAAGGAGTTCAGTAAAGTTGCAGGCTGTAAGATCAGTGCTTAAATATCAGTAGCATTTCTGTACACCAATAACGAGCAATCTGAGGAGGAAATCAAGAAAAAAATACCATTTACAATAGTAACTAAAAGTATCAAATATCTAGGAATAAATTGAACTAAAGATATAAAGGACTTATATACAGAAAACTACATAACACTGTTAAAGGAAATCAAAGAAGACTTAAATAAATGGAAGAATATTCCCTGCTCATGGATGGGAAGACTAAACATCATCAAGATGTCTATCCTACCCAAACTAATCTACAGATTTCATGCAATCCCAATATAAATCAACACTGTATTTTTTAATGAATTGGAAAAACTAACTACAAAATTTATTTGGAAGGGTAAGAGGCCCCAAATTGCCAAAGACCTATTGAATAAGAAAAATGAAGTTGGAGGTATCATACTACCTGACTTTAAAACATAACTACAATGCTACAATTGTCAAAACTGCATGGTATTGGCACAAGGATAGACATACTGACCAATGGAACCCAGTTGAGAGTTCCGACATAGATCCTTGCATATACAGTCATTTGATATTCGACAAGGCCACCAAGCCCACTCAGTTGGGAGAGAATGGCCTCTTCAATAAATGCTGCTTGGAGAACTGGATATCCATATCCAAAAGAATGAGAGAGGAACACCATCTCACACCTTATACGAAAATCAACTCAAGATGGATCAAAGATCTAAATATAAGAGCCAAGACCATAAAGACCTTGGAAGATAATGCAGGGAAACATCTGCAGGAACTTGTAATAGGAAATGGTTTCATGAACTTTACACCCAAAGCACGAGCAGCAAAGGAAAAAATAGATAAATGGGATCACCTCAAAATTAAAAACTTCTACACCTCAAAGGACATTATCAAGAAAGTAAAAAGGCAGCCTATCCAATGGGAGAAAATATTTGGCAACCATATATCTGATAGGAGCCTAATATCCTGCATATATAAAGAAATCCTACACCTTGAAAATAAAAAGACAAACCATTTAAAAAATGGGCAAGCTACCTGAAAAGACAGTTCTCCAAAGAAGAAATACAAATGGCTAAAAGCACATGAAAAGATGCTCAACATCACTAGCTATTAGGGAAATGCAAATCAAAACTACAATGAGATACCATCTTACATCCATTAGAATGGCGGCTATTAAAAAAAAGCAGCAGACTCTAAGTGTTGGAGAGGATGTGGTGGAATGGGAACCCTCATCCACTGCTGGTGGGATTATAAAATGGTCCAGCCACTAAGGAGGATAGTTTGGCAGTTCCTCAAAAAACTAACTATAGAACTTCCATATGATCCAGCAATTCCACTGCTGGGTATAAACCCTGAAGAATTGAAAGCAAAGACACGAACAGATATATGCACACCAATGTTCATAGCGGCATTGTTCACAATTGCCAAAAGTTGGAATCAACCCTGGTGCCCATCAACAGATGAATGGATAAACAAAATGTGGTACATACATACAATGGAATATAACTCAGCTGTAAGAAAGAATAAAGTGCTAAACACGGGATAACATGGATGAATCTTGAAGATCTTATGTTGTGTGAAGCAAGCCAAGCATTGAAGGATGAACACTACATGACCTCACTGATATGAATTAAGGAAATTGAGCAGTCTCAGAGAATTATTGTCCATAAGATAGGCTTACAAGAAATAGAAAGAGAAGAGAAGGTTGTGAGCCATCACCAATACAGATGTAATCTATGGTAAAGTGATAGAGTATAGTTATGTATTGAAGAGATAGGACAGGAGGATAGTGATATTACTGGGTTGGGTGGTGCAGGGTTGACAGGTGGGTAGATTGGGAAGGGTGGGTCAGAAGGTCCAGGATACTGGGGGGAGGGTTGGGAGAAGGACCAGGTGAACACTGGGGATTTGTGGGTATGCAGCTGCAAGTACAGAGGTGGGAATGCTCTTATGGCGAAATGACAAGGGTCACTGGTTTAGGGTATTGGTTGGGGGGACATTCAGGAAAGGGTGCACCTAGAGCAGTCTTCTAAGGAGTGTGTGAGTGTTCATTCTATCATAATGCGTGTATCAGTGGGTGGAGACCAAACATAATGAGCGGGAAGGAGTTGGACCCCCATCTTAGGGAGGACTGATTTGTTCAGAAATAGACAGTCGGGAGTCTCTCAAGAGCAAGGGTGGTTCCTAATAGGGGAGAACAAACCAGTGTGTCAAGACCTCCTGTTGCATGCAACCATGAATCTTGTTATCCAACGAGTCAAGCCAGGGGGTCATCTTGGGCCCCAGGGGGATGGGGAGGGAAGAATAGAATAGATCAAACAGGGGGTATTTAGTGGTCAATAGAAATGTTCTTCATTACCATACAGTGATGGACACAGGACATGGTAAATATCATCAGGATTTATAAGAGTATACAGTCTAAAATATAAACCATAGTGTAAACCATTGACAATGTTTAGCAGCTATGCTTCACTATTTGTATATCAGTTATAACAATGCTACCATCAACATATAAAAAGGTATTATTATGGGGGGGAGGAAAGGGGGAGGATGTTGGGTATATAAGAGTCTCCTGTATTCTGAGTGTGACTTCGCTGTGACCTAAAACTTCTTTGAAAACAAAAAGAAAAATAGTGAGACACTGGGGAATGAGAGGGGGAAGATGCCACTGTACGGACTGGACACCAGATATTGCAGTGATGAAAGGCAAAAGGTAAAAAAAATTTTTTTCATTTTTTTAATATCATAATCTTCTAATTTAATTTTAGTTTTAGTTTTTTAGTTTTATGTATTTTATCTCTTACATTTAAACTTATCATTATTATTTCTTTTTCCTATTAATTGTATTCAGCTATTTTAATGGCTTCATCTTTGAAGAAGCTTTGGGTCACAGAAGGGTTACAACTGGAGCAGGGGAGGATCGTTGGTGTGGGGTGTCAGGGATGGGGGATGCATGGGAGGAAGTTCACCTGAGCATAAATATAAGGTATAT
Organism: Tolypeutes matacus; assembly: GCA_026826555.1. NCBI lineage: Eukaryota > Metazoa > Chordata > Mammalia > Cingulata > Chlamyphoridae > Tolypeutes > Tolypeutes matacus. Next base: position 313,151 of record JAKSZT010054466.1, on the reverse strand, counting down.
AAAAATGTGCAAATGTTCACGAGGCATTGTCACAGTGGATGGAGAATCACTCAATAAATGAAAGAATACTGAATTCCCATCCTGGAGAGCTCTGCCACATTCTCTAAGGAAGCAGCAACAGTCCCCCAAGTGCAGGGGCAGTGACTGGTGAAGGAGGATGATCCACTGATGGGACCTTGATATTGATGACTACTAGCCTTATGAGTCTTTGCTCTTGAAATTGAAACTTAGCCTATTGTTATAGGGTGCCTAAGGGTTGCCTTCTGAGAGCTTCTTTGTTGCTCAAATGTGGCCTCTCTCTAAGCCAAACTCAGCATGTGAATGCATTACCTTCTTCCCAGTGTGGGACATGACTCCTGGGGATGAGCCTCCCTGGCACCAAGGGATTGCTACCAAGTGCCAACTCGCAATGTGACTGGAAAAAGACCTTGAATAAAAGGGGGGAAAGGTAAAGACAAATGAGTTTATATGGCTAAGAGACTGCAAGATGAGTCAGGAGGTCATTGCAGAGATAATGCACATCTCAGTAGGATCTCATAGAATTCATAGAATGCACATCTCAGTAGGATCTCATAGAATTCATAGAATGCACATCTCAGTAGGATCTCATAGAATTCCAAAGTGGATATCACACCAAATAGCAGGGCTCCTGAGGTCTCTGGAGACACCCAGGTCCTATGTCAGGGCGGATAGCTCCAGAGTTTGGTGCCTTGCCAGTGGGCCCTACTTTGGAGTTTGTGCTCCTGAGAGTGACAGAGTTGGACTCAACTATGTCTTCTCTGCATGTGGCTCATCTGTCCCTTCTATTCAAACCTATACTTGGTGCTGGAGTTTGTAGGTATATGTCCAGAGACTTGAGTCTTTGGGCTATCCAGGTGCCGGCTCGGCCCAGAGCCTCAGTGGAGCAGCAACTCCTACTCTACAGCTCATTGAACTCACCCAGGTCAACTAGAGGGGAGATGATGACAGACAACATCCATCCCAGGAAATAGAGAGAGTCTGCAGCTGTAGGCAGGAAAATCCCATCCATCTTCCCCATGGGATATAAGCCCCCTCTGAACTGGAAGTGGAGTGGACATCACCATCCCAAAATCCTCAGGATGGGGGGAAGAGCTATGGACTAGTGTGGACTTAATGGTATTCTACTATAGACATACTGTGATTTAAGCAATAGAAGAAATTACAACATTGATGTGGAGCCAGTGGCCACTGGAGGCTCTGGGGGCAGAGAGAGGGAAAAGCAGTTGTAATACAGGGGCTTTTTTGGGACTTGGGAATTGTCCTGAGTGACACTGCAACAACAGACATAGGCCATTTTATATCATCATATAACATGCAGAACTGTGTGGGAGAGAGTGCGGTCTACAATGTGAACTATGGTCCATGTGTAATGGCAAAGCCCCAGGATGTGTTTATCAATTGCAGTGAATGTGCCACACTAATGAAGGATGCTTATATGGGAGGTTGTGGGAGGTGTGGGAGGTGGGGCATATGGGAATCCCTATATTTTTTGTGTAAAATTTATGTAATTAAGAATCTCTTAAAAAAATAAAATAAAAATTTAATCAGAAGGATTCAAATGAAATCAAAGGACAGTGAACAAAAGGAGTAAATGTAGTCCTGCTTAATAGCATGAAAATTCTGGGTTCTGATCCTCCTCTCAACCAGGCTGACTTAGGAGAATTAAAGATCACTTCCTAGAATTTCCTTGGACATATATGTCTACCCCATTCTAACTTTAAATCAGACCAATTCAATCATATCACATAAAACTAAAGCATTTTGTTTAAAGTCTAGGTATACCAAACTCCAGCAGACGTCATTGGGTAGACCTCCACAGTCTGCCTGTTTCCCTCATCCAGTTGCCCAGGACTCCCATGCCCTTGGCACAGACCAGAAGGTCAGGATCCTAGCCAGGATTCCTCAGACTCTTTGCCCACGAGATAAATTCATCAATACAGTGCTTAATGAGCATACGCTGGAGAACCGATGGGGCTCTCTGACAATCACTAGAGTATTTACTTAGGGAAGAGAATATTCAAAGATGAGGTGATACTCCAGTGACCCTCTCTAGGCACAAAGTCAGCACTGCTGGTTCCTCTATTCCCCATCAGGAAGCAAACTCCAAAGAAGAAAGAATGCCTTGTCCTTCCCTCCCCCAAGGAGCTTTTGAATTCATGAGCAGCTTGTCTGTAAACTGCATTGTTACGGAATTTCTAGAATCATTATTCAGTGAGGAGAGTGACCTGTAGGCTCTCACTGGTAATATCTAGGGTATCTGAGGAGAGCTGGTGGTCCTTTGAGGACTGAGAGAAGAATCCAGTCCGAGAGTTAGGTGATGCTGCTGGAGGAGATGCAGCTCAATCAAGACTCTAAGAAAGAAGACCAGGGAGCCAACATGCCTCATGGAACACTGAGCAGACTCCTCCTTCCTGTTCCCTGAATTGAGGGGAACATGCAGTGGAAGTGACTCATGCAAAAGGGACTCGAGGACAAAAGGGTTCATCATCCAGGTTCAATTAACAACATTAGGAGTGGTGGAGAACCTATGATAAGTGATGGAGAGCTTGCAACCTCATCCAAGTTTAGATTATAGTAATTTTTCCATGCAGACATAAAAGGAAGTGATACAAGCGCTCTGGAAAAGATTAGGAAGTCTCTATAGAAGGTAAACATAAATATGGATGCCCTATAATCCAGAAATTCTACTCCTGTCTATATAACCAGTAAAAAGAGTGCTTGGGGCACCAAAAAATACCCCACATGTATAGTAACAATCATCGTAGCACTTTTCATAATAGCCTAAAACTGGGAACAACACAAAAGTGATCAATGGTAATGTGGATTAATAAATTGTGGTGTGTTCTGGCAATGGAATACTGAACAACATTGAAAGAAAAAATGAACTACTGCTACATGCAATAGCACAGCCAACCCTTGCAGACAAAATGCTGGACAAAGGAAACCAGACACAAACGAGTAATACTGGATAAATAAATAAATTTATATAAGCTCCCAAACAAGCGAAACTAGTCTATAGTGATTGAGGTCTGAAAAGCAGTTACTTTACGAGAGGGTGGGCAAGGGCATGAACGAGTCAGAGTGCTGCAAAAGTTCCATATCTCAACATGGATGATGGTTACATGGGTATACACAAGTGCATTGAGCTGGCATGCTTATAATCTGTGCATTTTCTATGTATCAGTTATACAACAATTAAAACTTAAAAAGGAGATGTAAATTTACAAGATAAAAAAATGATGGGGGTACCTCTTGGCGCATGGAACTGACTGAGGATCAAATAGAAAATAGCTAACTAAATTTTTGAGGGAGTTGTAGGGACTACAAAGGACTGAACACGTAGAGGCTAAGAAAGTATCTCCTCAAACAAAGAAGGCATGTTCTCTAATGTCCTCTTCAGATGTGGCCAAGAACAATAACAAAAAAAGAAAAACCTCACAGAGAGCAGAGCCAGAGGGCTGGGAAATTATCCCTGGGAACAGAAATGAGACCAAGTCCAGGTTAGGTGGCCTGCACAGCCAGCCCAGTGGCTGTCGGGATTGCCACAACCAGCGGCTTGCTGTAAGCATCTAAGTTTCCTCTTTCTGATAGGAGTAATTAATGTGGTTATCGGGTTTCTGCTACACCATTGTATGTTGGGTATGTGTGGAGCAGATAATTTGTCGTGGGAGAGGGAGTAGATCCTTCTCCAGATCAGAGAAGTAACTTCCAGAAAAGATGTAGAGGCTTTCACTGCATTCTGGACTTGTCATGACTAGACCATAGTACTATTAGTACCTACATTTTAGCAATGAAAAATAGAAGCACAGAGAGGTTTGGTAACTTGGCCCAGCATCACAGAGTTAATAAGTGCTGTAAGCAGGATTTTAATTTGGGCAGTTGGGCTCCAGAGTCATCTAGTGGTTACATATGAACTGGAAATATCAGCTAATACTGTAAATATTATACACATTACATAGCCTATGTTTACCAGTAAATCCATAATTAATAACCCCACATATTGTACAAAAGTACATTATAGTGTTTTTTAATAAGTTTAAAGGATTTTTCCAAATATTTTAGAAAGCTATTGCTGAGAGGAGCATTGAGGAAACCATCAAAAGAAGCATGTCCCCTACCAATACTGAGTGGCCCAGGACTGAAACCAGAGGAAGGAAGACAGACACCCTGGGGGAAAATGGACAGGAAGCTACACAGTTAGTGGCCCTCATTACAGTCATGTAGCCTCCACCCCAGCACATCTCTGAAAGGGAAGGCCAGCATAACTCTGTCATCTCAGGGAACCTTAGCACAACTCTTTCTAAGTATATCAAAACAAGTCTTCCCAAGAAAATCCCTACCAATGGCATCCTTTATAGCAACAAGAGCAGAAGGTTCTGCAGGGAAGCACAAGGACTTGTAAAACATTTGCATACCTGCAGCGTGCTTTCTCTGAGACAACTGAAAACATTGCTTTTTGACAACTGAGTCCCAAATCACTTAAGGAGGTAAGAGAGGGGATTCCCCTCCAGACACCAGATCACCTTGATGCAGCTAGCGAGCCTCAAGACCTCTTCCTTACCTGCATAACCTTGGAATTTCCAGAGCTATTGCAAGCTAACAAGCTCTGATTCCTCCAGGAGTGTGGCCTTTCATTAAACACCTTCTGCTTCTCCCACGTGCTGACTTCTGTGGCTCTCCAAACAAAATAGGAAACAGTACTTTCCTTTTCATCCTTGTCTCACTTCTAGGACTATATGAGAGGAAGGACTTTGCCTAGAACCTTATTTCAAAGAATGCCAAGTAGAATCGGCATCCCTCATCAGGAGAGCATGGGCACCTGTCTTTTCCATGGAGACAGGTGGATGCTTGTGGCAGGCTTTCAGGGGAGCAGCGGGCAGCTGGCAATAGTCCTATGCAGATCTTTTCACAGGCAACCATGTTCAGGTGCTTTTGTGGCAAGCTGCCAGTTTAAGGCTCTAATTAATTAAAGTTCTCTTCTTGCCAAGGATATTGGCCATTTTGACATCTCAGTTGGAGACTTGAGCTCGTGGAGGTTCAGCTTTGGAAAAGCAGCTCTGCCTTTATCATATTTGATCTCCCCAGTGGGAAAAGCCAAGTGCCCAGAGTTGCAATAATCGTGTAAAGTGCCAGTTTTCTTTGCCAAAAAACAGTGGGCTCTTTTCTTTATCCTTCCCTTGGGGAAAACTCCCACCGAGTCATTTACTGGCTTCTCTGCTTATTATGCGATTCCACAGCAGCAGTACCATTTTCATTTTTCAACATATGAAGGCAATTCCACTAGCATGCATGGTCTGTGGTTTTAAAGGAGATCATTAAATTTAGGTTCAACCCCAAACAGTAAGGACAGAATTATGATCTCCTGTGACAATATTTAAAGTCTAGCAGTACTGGAGAGAGTTATCCCACTCATTTCCATGGGTCACACAAGTCTTTAAGAAGATCATCCCCCATCCCCTCAGAAAACAAATAATTCAGGGCCACCAACAGACATAACCTATCCAGTATCCTAGAGATACATTTGGATGTTGCCCTGGTAAGTCTTAAGATGAGTGATAGAGCAAGATAATTGCTCTCCCAGGGAGAGTTAGTCACAATATTTTCTCTGAGATCAAAGCACTTTGTTTATGCTTCTATTATCGAACTTAGCCTATTGTGGTTTATCCAAGTATAGTTTTGTCTTCCCCCATAAAACTCTGAGCTCATTTATGTCAATAATTCATTTGTCTTTTATACTGCAAACAATGCATGGGAGACCTTCAATATATATTAAATAATTAATTCATTGGGTCTAGGTGAAACCAAACCATCCTCTTATTAAGGGAGATGGAAATGACATAACTTACACCTTGTTACCTAATGTATTAGGTTGAGCCATATAAAATTGCTAATATTTAACCATTTTTACCCACAAAAAAATAACAATTTCATACAGTTCAACTTATATTTTTTAAAAATTCAACCAAAAAATCATACTATTTTTTCACATCTTCTCTGACTGGCTTAGTTCCAACCTCACCCACAGTTGTAGCCCACAGATGCAGCACCACAGGCAAGCCCAGGAGATACTTGGGCTTGCCTAGGAATCACCCAAGTCGAATGGCTCCTATGTATCCTGGGGAGATTTATTTACAGAGTTCAACACCACCAGAAAAAGCCCAGGGCTTGGTTTCAATTAAAAATCATAGGTTTTCTTCAAAGTTTTCCTAATCTCTAGAAGTTTCCTCCAGATCAGGCTCCGACACAAGCTGGATCTTGAGTCTGTGCCTGATAAGAGCAGTTCATGTAGGCTGCCCCAGATCCAGCTTCTAGAATTGTGCTGAACCTAGACCAGCATCTATAGAGGGAAAATATTGACTCTAAGGAGGGGTTCTTAGCCTTTTTTGTTCCACAGACCCCTTTGCCAGTCAGGTGAAAACCACAGTTCCCTTACTAAGTCCACACGATACTGTGAATTATTTAATAAATATATCACACCCACACCAACATGTCCCCACAAGAATAATGCCTTTTTGAATTTCAATTCAAGTTCACAGACCCCTGGTTAAGAACCCCTGTTCTACAGTGTTAGCTAAGGTCTGAGGCCAAGGTAAGCCTATGTAGTACATTGTTAATTTGGACACATTCTATTGTAATCTGGTTAAAAAAAAAAGGAATGTAGGGGACAGTAAAATACGGGAAAAAAGAGAAGTAGGAAGGAGAAAAGAGAAGGAAAGGGAGAGAAAGAGAGAAAGGGATAGAAAAATGAAAAGGAGGAAGGGAGAATGCGTGGGAAGGAGGGAGGGAGGATGGAGCAGATAAAGCTAAATAGAAAAATGAGGAGATAAAAGAAGAGGAGGAAAGAAAAAAGAGAAAAAGAAATGTATGCGAAAGTATTGAGATTCAAGAGCTAGAAATTGTGGTTGCAAAAACAGCCATTGCTGAGTTATGGCTATTTTTTTTTAAAGACAAATATAGGCTCTTTCCCCAACAAAATGAACTTTTTGTGGTCAAATCCATAGTGAGAGTGAAATGCTGAAAATATAAATCTTTTTGTTAATCCTTGAAATGAACGTATTTAAGCAGCTACAATCTCTAGCAGTATAAGCAGGCTTCAGGTGTCAGGCTAAATTTGCCTAATCCAAACTTATCTGCTTGAGCTGGTAGAAATCTAAAACTTAAACTATCAAAAACTGGTTGCATTGTAATTTGGTAATAGATTCAGAGCTTGAATGGGGAAGGGAAGAACAACAGGATCCCTGGAGGCTTAACTAACTCTGTGAAATGTCACAAATTCTTCCTCTAAATCTCCAGGCTTTCATAATGAAATAGCTAAATTAGCAATGCTTTCCTGAATTTAGAGGATGACCCTGAATCCTCCATATTTTGATATGGTTACTATTATTATTTACTAAGGAAAGAAAATATGAAGCATCACATATGCAATTCAGAGTATATTTTTACCAATGTTTTTCACTGAATTGAGATAACATTTTAAAAATATCACTAAAGGAATTCAATGGGGTTCATTTTCTGTATACATTGCTACACCAATCCCATATAGCCAAAACACTTTGCAATTACCATTTCCCTAATTTATTCCAACATTTGAAGGCCCACGGTATGCAAGACATGGTATATGATAGATACATTATATGATTTGCCATAACGAAGGCCTGTTCTCTATGGGAGCTTTGAAAGACAGCATACTAAATGACATACATAAAGCTCCATAAAATACAGCAAGCTTTTTCTTCGCAAATTGTTTCCCACCTTCTCATTTCCAACATCCCTTGTGATTTTTTCATGTTTATAAATTCTTGCACAAAGTGAAAGAAGTAATAATATGGGAGAAAAGATATGAGTTAAGAATCCATGGACATAAAAAAAAAAAAAAAAAGAGGAAAGGAATAGGAAAGTTAAGAAGTAGTAAAGGAAAAAGTGGGCATCTGTTGCTTTTGCCTGCCTAGCATCTGTTCTGATTTTTCAGTGGAGAACCAGCACTCCCTGTTCCCAGAGGTTTGGGTGACACTTGTCTGAGCCCCAGCTGCAGAGGTAAGCACATAGCCCAAATCTGGTCAATCAACACATCCCGACTCCCCCAAAACTGTGATTTATCATTGGTGGTTTTACATCCAACCAGGCCGTAAGGGTCAATTCTGGGGTTTTGCTTTGAACTGTAGGAAGATGAGTTCTTCCTCCAAGCTAAGGTGTAAGGCCGGATAGTCAGTAGGCATTTTGCTATTTCGTGGGAAAAAGCCAGTTGGAGAATAAAGCCAAAGTTGGAGAAAGCGTAACCAAGTGATGAATACAACGAGAAAGAGAGATTCCTACTGTCATCATTCAGGAACCTAGATCCAGTCATGCCCAAAGTCAGCTATTCTTGGCCTTTTTCAATTATGTGGGTGTTTTTTGCTAATGTTATTTTGCTTATGTTATTGAATACTGCACAGAGTAGGTTTAGGTCATTTGCATACACTGCATAGAATTCGATTTCCCACAGCTTAGGTATCTCCTATGTGAATATATTTAAACCAAACCATTCTGAAAAAAAAAAGCAAGTATTTACAGCTTCATTTTCATGTATAACAACTGAATAGAATAAAAAAGCACCTTCTGGGCATGGCTCAAGTAGTACTACACCGCCTCTTTATCCCAGAGGAAAGTTGACAGTTAAAAATTCCATGCAAAACACATGATCTAATTAAATAAAATGCTGTCATCAGAGGCAAAAGTTTCAGCCCTCACCCCTTTCACCAGATTCAGCCATTAAACTGGACATTTGGTTTCCAAAATTTCAGAAGACCAGGCACTTCCTTCAATTCATCTGAGGGAAAGGAAGGAAGAAATGAGAACAGCCTAAAGAATCTTTTGCCAAGCCCTGTGTGCCTGATTGAATTCCTGGACCATTTATGTATTTACAAATGATTTCATAATTAATATTAATTAATATTTACTAATGGTCTGAATCAATAAATCAATGACAAACTCTCACATTGACCCGGAATGCTGTTAATCACAGATGAAAACCCACCTGTGTTCTTTATAAGTTTTGAGCTCTGAAGTTAGGCAGCCAGGATTTGAATGCTGGCAGCAGTCTACATCTTACTACTGGGTGACCTTGGGCAAGTTACTAAACCTTTCTGTACTGCCATTTCATCATGTGGAAATGGAGATATTAAGAGAACCTACCTCAATAAGACTGTGGTGCAGATGAAATGAACTAACCCTATAAAGGATTTATTAAAATCACTGGCACATAATAAGCCCTCAAAAAATATTAGTCTTTGTTATTTTTATTCACTCCAACCTCACTGGCCTCCTTACTTGACTACATCTGCACAAGGGTCCTGCACTGGCTGTTTCCTCTGCCGAGGATGCTCTTCCCCAAATACGGGAGTATCTGGGGAACTTCCTCACCTCTCCTCACCTCTTCTTTGTCAAATGATACCTTGACCGTCACATTAAGTAGTGCAACCGGCTCCTCCCCCAAGACCTCCAACTCCCCTGACTCTATTTTTTTCGCATGACATTCTAAAACACTATGTAATTAATTTTGTGTGTTGTTTATTTTCTGTTTTTCCCGCCACTAGAACAAGTTCCAAGATGACAGAGATTTCTTTTTATTCATGAATGTGAACTCTGCCTTGCACACAGTAGCTCGATATGCATTGTTAAATCACTTACTAATATCATTACGATTTTCAGTCATAGCAAGTAATGAAAACCATGGAGTTTTAGAGCTGGAAATGACCAGAGTTCCACTCCTCCCTTTGTAAAGGGAGAAACTGAGTGCAGCGACAGCATGTCTTGCTGAAGCGTCTAAGGGCCTGAGCCAGCAGGAAGGTTCTCAGGTCCACGTGCCCAGGCTGCGCTCTGTCTGGACCCATAATGCAGTCACCACACCAGCTTGGTAAAGGAGCAGCTCTGACATTACTGTTACCGCAGATGTCTTATTTAGTGGCTGGCTTGAGAATTACTCCAGAAGATTATAGCAATCATGAAACTGCAGAATTAAGATAATAAAGAAAATCAACATGGGAGGAGAGAGAGAGTCGCTTTGTCCTATACAGGTCGTTTATGTAAACAAAGGAAAAACACAGAGCTGAGCCACTAAATCAGAGGTTGCAATTAGCTCAATTATAGAGGAACTTGGTCCCATTTTGAGCAACAATAACAAGAGTGATAATTCTTAATTGAGGGAAATTAAGTATTCTGACTACTCTACTCTCATAAAAAGAATTGCAAGCCAGAACAGAGATCCAATTTACACGAACTCTCCTTCATTCTTCAGAGAAATTCATCTTTTCCATTTTTTTCCACTTCCTTTCACATCTAGCTGTCAACTAAGAAAACAAAAGATACAAATCTCAATGAAAACTTGTCCTCCAGAACACATTATGCAAGTTAAATGTATGTGTGTGTTTAAATAATTATAGCCCAGTCTTGATATACAAGATTCTGGGAAATCCAAAAGGAAAACAGGTAAGAAAGGAAAGAGAAAAGGTTGGCATAAGACTCAAGGAAATAGCAGCCAAGACAAAAACTCTCTAGCATCATAAGGAAAACTCGAAATTTATAGCCAAAAGTTCACCATAGTATCTTTAGTACTTGAAAAAGAAATGGGTGGAATCAAGCTAATGATTATGTAGCTGAGCACAGTATAGTTTGTGGCATTTGCCCACCAAAAAATAAGTTAGAAAAAAATATATGGTATGCTGATTAATGCACTTTCGCATGTATAATCTGCAAGATTAGTCTAGATGGCCTAGGAAAACACCTCTTTATTGCTTTAAACTGTTTTGGTAGTATGAAACTGCTGTGATAAAAATTTAATCCATGTTTTATCTGGAGCTCAAATAGCTTTTATTCAGATGGGGGAAGACTCCTAATTATTACTTCTTCAAATATATCCTAAACTGTGTATAACATGCATGAACCACAGACTCCAAAGGTCATGTTCTTGAAAGTCATATTCATGCAGATGTAGCCACTATCACTACAGCTCAAAGGGGATCAGAGCAACACATTTCATGACATTTGCCCTTAACTACCTTCCTTCCTATTAGCAATGTTACTGCTGGAGACAATAACTATATTATGCCATCCATGGATCTAAACATTCTGTTTATTCTGAAGTGACGGTGACAATCATAGCAGCTGCTAGGAGAGAATAATGGGTGTGCTCCGGTACTGACAGTGCTGTGGTTAGCATTAAGACACAATCACCAAAATGTCCATACCCCAAAGGGCACCAAGCCGTGCTACAAATGTGATGTCATTGCCAAATGCTAAAAATTGCTCAGGTTAAACTGTAAACTTCAGATCCCTGCAGTTTACTCTACGTAAATTATACCTCAATAAAAGATGATTCTATGTGAATATCCTTGCTGTCCTGATTTTGTGATAATCAGGGTAGGCTAAACATTAGCTATATTAGAAACCGTGCATGTGTCCCCAGACCTAGTTTTTCTCCCTAGGTCTGGTTTTTAGAATGCTGGTGATAAATTAAGCCTGATTTATTATATGATCATCCCGAATGGGAAAATACGGTAACTTTGGGTATCTTTGGTCAACCTTGAGAGATATAGCAGGGGGATGGGTGTGGCTCAGGTGGTTGGGTGTCCGTCTACCATATGGAGGGACCTGGGTTCAACCCCCAGGACCTCCTGGTAAAAAGAAAAAAAAGAAAAATATAGAAGGCACATGGGTCGCCAGGCCCCGTGCGCGGATGTGTCACCAGGTCCTGTGAGCGGGTGAGCTACTAGGCCCCGTGCACGGGTGAGCCACCAGGCCCTGCACGTGGGTGAGCTGCCAGGCCCCACAAGCCACGCAGCAAGTTGATGACGTAACAGGAGAGTGACACAAGGGAGAGCCAAGACAAGATGCCCAGTAAAACCAGAAACTAAGGTGGTGCAGGCAGTAGTAGGATGCCTCTCTCCCAAATCGGAGGTTCCGAGGATCGAATCCCAGTGAAGACAGGAGGAGAAGGATGAGAAGAGAGGGCAGGAAACAGACACAGAGACTTGCCCAGCAAATGGACATAAAAACAGCAAAAATGGGGGGGGGCAGTAAAAATGGATAAAAGTAAATAAATAAATAAATCCTTAATGTATAGGGAAGGAAGATTCGGGCTATAGTTAGTAATGATACTTTGACGATGCTCTTTCATGATTTGTTAACAAATGTTTCACAACAATGCAGGGTGTTTGGGGAGGGGGTGATGTGTGGGAGCCCTATATGATGTTATGCATGTTTGTTTTGTAAGATCACGATGTTTACTGAACACTTATAGTTTATGTATGTTCACGTATGAATTATATTCTTCAATAAATTGTTTAAAAATAAAATAAATAAATAAAATTTTTTTAAAAATGATTCTAATTTATTCCTTGAGGGCTATTGTGCATTTTATTCTGTACCTCTGCACAGGCACATATGGTACTTTTACCTGCCTGTGGATGTTCTAGGTGCTGGTATAAGAAGGCTTACAGAGGGGACTCTTTCCTTTTCTTTCTTCTCTAACTCAAGCGCTCTTCTGAAAGCTTTTGGAGGAACATAGTAGACATTTAATAATGCTTTTTAATTCACAAGCTTGGCCTAATATTATTACTGAGACATTGTTCTAAGAATTTTACATGGATCCATATATTCAATTCTTACAATAATTCTACAAGTAGATATCATTTTAGTCTCTTTTTATAGATGAGGCAAGTTAGGCAAGGAAAAGCTAAGTAACTTGTGCAAAGCTGTAGAGCTCATGGGTGGTGGAGCTGGAATTACAAACCCAGGAGCAGAGTTAAAAGCCTGTGCCCTTGACCCCTGCACCATCTGCCTCTCAGGAGAGTGGGTTTGGGAAAATGCCAAAACAAAACCCCCAAAACAGGTAATACGAATTGAAAGGAGAGCACACAGAATCCACAATCCACTATCCTTATCACAGACATTGCAAATGAGTGCCAAGAGCCCTTTCTTTGCGGAGGAAAGGGAGGAAGGGAAGGAGATATGGAAAGAGGGAGGGAGGGAGGGAAGAAGGGAAAGAGAAAGGGAGGAAATAAGGAAGGGGAGGAGGACTGCAGCCCTCCCCTCCATACTACAGTGATGCAACTTTCCTTCCCATAAATGAGTGGTCTGTTCTGGCACAAATGAAAAAGGGACAGAACTTTTTACAAATGTGTTATATCGTCCTTTTTGAGAATAGAGCCCTAGAGTAAGCCAGCAAAGAGCACTCTGCCAAAAATGAACTTTTATTCCTTCTGAAAAAGCTATTTAAAAAATAAACAGAATTTAAATTTACTTGAGATGATATCCTTTACTGTGGCTGCTCCAGAAACATGGGATCCTATCACTTTGAAGGGGGATCTGAGGAATTTTCTCAAGGTTGACGGGATTGGCTTAGTCTTGGTGCCCTTTCTCAGGGCATGGGAAGAAGCCCCCATGACGGACCAGCCTGGAAATTCTGCCAAGAGGCTGGGAGTCATGGGAATCTGCCCAGCCAGCTTCGTGGAGGTCACTGAACCCCATGTAGACATTAAGTTTTGGCACTTAAAAGAGGAAGCCAGAGACATTCTAGTTTCAAAAGGCAGAGGAACCAACTGTGAGTAAATATCTTAACTACTGGTATTAAGTAGTTAATACAAGTACTGGTAATCCTGGTATTACTGGCTTAGGTTACATTTACCCACAGTCTTATTCATCAACATTGATAAAAAGCATGAAACTTCCAATGGCCCATTATAGTGTACAATCTTAATCACCTACCCCTGGAAGAAATTACTTTGTCTAGGTGAGTGAAGCATTACGTATGTCTACTAAAAATTAAAACTTCAAGAAATAAATAAATAAACTAAAAATTTTAAAACTTCATCCACTGGGCCAAGAGCTGACATGGCCGCATCCTCTGCACACTCACACACAGTTGGTGATAGTGCAAAGGCCTACAGCAAAGCCATGGGTTTGAAGGAAGAGATGACACAGCCAGCACAACCACAGATAATACCACAAGAGATAACAAAACTCTGAATCAGTACTACCAACGGATGGATTTCCTTTAGTTTCCCATATCATCTAAAACCAAAGCCAATAGTTTTTTTGTTTGTTTGTTTGTTCTTTAATTTTAAAGAAGCTTTAGATTATATAAATGTTACATTAAAAATATAGGGGATTCCCATATGCCCCATTCCCTCCCCCTCCCACACTTTCCCACATTAACAACATCCTTCATTAGTGTGGTACATTTATTACAACTGGTGAATACATATTGAAGCATTGCCACTAACCATAGATTATAGTTTACATTCTAGTTTATACTCTATCCTGTGCATTATTGTAAGTTATGGCCTGTATCCATCATTGCAACATCATGCAGGACAATTCCAATATCCCCAAAATGTCCCCATATTACTTCTACTTTTCCCTCTCTCTTCCCTCAGAACCTCTGGTGGCTACTGCCTCTAAATCAATGATAACAGTTCTTCCATTGCTAGAATAACAATAAGTCTATAGTAGAATAATAGTGACTCTACTTTAGTCCGTTGTTCATTCCCCAATCTTGAGGATTTGGGGATGGTGATGCCCACTCTGCCTCTCAATTAGAGGCAAAGCCAATAGATTTTTTTTTAATGAATTTTTTATTTTAAAAGTTTTAGATTTACATAAAAGTTGTGATGATAATTTAAAGAGTTCCTATAGACCCCACACCCAGTTTCCCTTAACATCTTATATTAGTGGGATATGTTTGTCACAACTAATAAACCAGTATTGACGTACTGTTCTCAGTTGAAGTTCATACTTCATTTAGATTTCTTAATGTCCTTTTCCTTTTCCAGGATCCCATCCAGGATACCACATTACATTTAGTCATCATGTCTCCTTAGGCACCTCTAGACTATGACAGTTTCCTGGGCTTTCCCTGTTTTTGATGACCTTGACAGTTTTGAGTACTGGTTAGGTATTTTAATATTTTATTTTATTTTATTTTATTTATTTTATTTTATTTTATTTTTTCCATTTATTTATTTTATTTTATTTTATTTTTTCCAACAGATTTTTATGACAAGAATATGTTTTCTAAATATTATACTTTTTAAAAATTTGTCATTTATATGGGTTAAGATAACAGAAGTTCAGGGAGAGAGAAAGCAAGGTGAGACATAAAGAAAGAGAGAGACACATAGCTTCCCTCTACCCTCCAAACTTATAGTAAACCTTCAAAATGGTAGTTGAATTTAAAAAATAAACTCCAGGGAAACGGATGTGGCTCAAGAGGTTCGGCGTCCGTCTACCATATGGAGAGACCGGGGTTCGATCCCCGGTACCTCCCGGTTAAAAAAAAAAAAATAAAAAAAAATAAACTCCAAACTAAGGAACATATTTCTATGACTATAGACAGAGATTCTGGATAAGGATTCTAGGTTACCATATGTAGATGGAAGTTACAGCAGAGTGAAGCAGGCGTTTTGATGCCAAACTGGAAAATCATTGTTTTTTCGTTTCCAAGTAATCTGTAAAGCAGACATCCCTGACTCTTAACCCTTCTTATCCCCGGCCCTCACCCCATCCATCACCCTCACCTATCCATGACTCCTTCTGATCTGTGCCCCAGTGGTGGGGGTCAAGGATAGGGTAAGAGTCAGGGACAGAGCAAGCCTCTGAGTAGGGGGTGAGGATATCTGTTTTGCACATTACCTTCAAATGAAAACACTGCAAGTTCAACCGTGCTATGACAGAATGCCCCCGAATGAAAACTGTGAGTTAAAATAGCTATGTCCAAATCTTTCAGTGAGAGTAGCTGATATAAAAGTATTAAGATACAAAGATATAAAAGCCAATGAACATAAAACTGGTGGCATGACGTGCTGCAGAGCATGATTAAAGATGCTCACCAACCCATTCTCTGATGCACATCCCCCAAATTCCAACTTTTAGTGAAGTCGTGTAGGATGGAGAGGTTACAGAAGGAAAAGATCAGAAGATATGAATTAAGTCTATCCTCTAATAGCCAGACTTGAGCTTAATACATGCCCTGGATTATGTCATTTCATGTCTTGGCACATTAATTTTTCCTCTATAACATGTTAAAAATAACAACCGGCTTTGCAATAGGAGGCACACAATAAATAATCATTAATGAATGATAGAATTCATGAATCTCCCCTAGATGTTTCCAGCTTTTCCACTTTAAGCAGTGAACTGGTCGTGGCTGAAAATATGAACAGCGGCCCTTATGGCTCTCTAAGGAGGGACCCTGGAGGGATTGGGTATTGTTGGCTACACTAAACACTTCAATCCCCCATCTGTCCATTAACACCATATTTCAGGGCAAAAATTATCTTCATGAATAAATTCTGAATATAAATATTCTTCTCTCGACTCCTATGGAAAGGGAAAAAAACCTGCTTTTTAGAACAAAATGGTCCTGGGATGACCTCACACTAAGTGATAAATCATGTATATAGCAAATCCATCCATTGAATAAACCTTTCCTAAGTTTTTACTTCCTGCAAGGTATTGTTCTATACTTCTAACAGAATCAGTCATTGTTCTTCCCCTCCAAGGACTGATAGGTTAGGGGGGAAGCTGGACACATAAATAAGCATTTATAATCCAAAAATAGTGGGAGAAAGAAACAGAAAACACTAAAAGTTAAAAGCCAGGGTTCTGGGTCAGACTGCCTGGATTCGTGTCTTGGCTCCAACTTCTGGACCTGGATTTCCTTATCTTTAAAATGGGAATAATAATATTACCTGCCTAAATTGTTATGAGAATTTAATGAGAAATCCTTGTGAAGCACCTCTCACTGGGCAGGGAACATGATAAACATTTGACAAGTCTTAGCCTAATGGCATGGTTGTTAGGGGTTACCCTAGGACTAAATACAAAGTGTATGAACCCAGGAAGTAAAACTTCTAATCTCTCCTGTGCAGATCAAAGGAGTCTTTGGAAAAGGAAAGAACAATGTGAGTTCTCTCCATGGAAGAGTAAAAGTTTTACAGGCAGGCAAGAGGGAAAAGAGCATTCCAGGAAGAGGGGACTGTCTGTACAAAGGCACAAAGTTATCAAAGAGTTTCACATTCCGGAACAGTCCCCTTAAGGCAGGGGTTCTTAACAAGGGGTCTGTGAGCTTGAATTGAAATTCAAAAAAAAAAACCATTATTCTTGTGGGGACGTGTTGGTGCAGGTGTGATATATTTATTAAATAATACACAGTATAGTGGGACTTAGTAAGGGGTCCATGGTTTTCACCTGACTGGCAAAGGGATCTGTGGAACAAAGGAGGTTAATCACCCCTGGCTTAAGGCCTCCAGACTACAGTACAGGGTGGAGTACCAAGAGATGAGGCTGGAGATCATGTGGATGGTCCTCACAAGCTATGGGAGGAGTTGGAATTTATTTTCAGTAAAATTGAGATCCCTTAGATGTTTTTAAGGAAGGGTTTGACAAGAATAGTCAGTTTGTTCGTTTGTTTTTGGTTCGTTGGTTGTTTATCAAAAAGCATTTTGAAAAATGGAGTGGAGAGGAGGGAAATTAGTATCAGGGAGAGCAGGGAGCAGCATTCCAAAGGAAAGATGAAAAGGCAAAGGAAGAAATGATGGAGAAATTCCAGGGACACTTCAAAGATGGAATTTATAGTATATGATAACTAGTTGGATGTGGGTATGGAAGGAAAGGAAGGGATCAAGGATGACACTGAGGTGTCTAGCTTGGAACGGTGAAGCCATTAAATGAGATGGTAAATGTAAGAGAAGAAAGTTCAGGATAGGAGAGAATATGTAGAAAGACTTTGTTTGCATTTAGACCTGTTCTGTGGTATACCTAGGTGAAAAATATCTATAGGCAGTTAGAAACACAGACATAAAACTCAGAGAGATTTCATTACTTGGGACACAGATTTGAAAGTGATTTTTCTAAAATTGAACAGGTAAGATCACCCCAGGATCACTAATTTCATAAATGGTACCATCTATGCAAAATATTATGAAGGAATATCTGGTAGACTAAATAAATACCGTAGAAGTATATACATGTATATTAAATTACATTTATCAAAGTCACTTTTGATTTTCCTGCCTATGAAATTGAAAAATAACACTTACGTAAGCAATTTATAACATTCTTTTCCAAATATTCTACCTCCTGAATGAATGATGTAGTTATACACAAACTCAAAGCTGGTTGAACAAAAGGGAAGGGAAGGGAAGGGAAGGGAAGGGAAGGGAAGGGAAGGGAAGTTTCCTTCTGCAGCAAACTCCTTTAAAGACTATTTTACCATTTCCAATTCCTCCTTTCAATCCATCCTAAACCTATTACTATCTGACCTCTGTACCCATTACTTTCATCTCACTAAAGCCAACAACAATCTGCAGTATTGATAAAACCAATGGATAACTTTCAGTATTTATTTTACCTGAGTTCTCAGCAAACATTTTGATGCTAATGACTACTGCTTTTTTATTGGTGACTTTTTTTATTGGTTTGACTTCTGTGACATCACATTTTCTGGTTTCACACAATCTCATAAAGGTTCTGTCTTCTCACTTCAGATTCCTTCACAAGTCCATAGTGTTCTCTCAGATCTTTTATGTAAACCCTCCTTTTCACTCTACATACCACTCCCAGGCATTCTCATCATTCCTACTCTTCCAATCATTCTCTATATGCATATTACTTCTATATCCATATCAACAGCCCAGAATGCTTTACCGAATTCTAAATCTATATATTCAGCCACCAACTGGGTGGTACTTTCATATACTCATGTGAACTCATCAATTTCTTCCCTACATCCGGTTCTGTACTAATGGTCCCTATCTCAAAAAATGGCATCCCTGTTCTGTCAGTTGCCCATGCCAGAAATCTGGGAATCATCCTAAACTATTTCCTCTACTGTATATCCAAACAAGTATCACTTCCTGATGATTTTATTGCCCAAATATCTCTTGATACCCACTTCCATTGTTCTGATCCTGGCCACTACGATCTCTTGCCTGGATTCTTGCAGTAGACTTATACCTAGACTTCATGTCTAAAATCTTGCTCCTTCTGTCCTTCTGCAGCCAAGTGATCTTAAAATAAAAATCATATCATGTCACACACACCTATCTACTTCAAGGTTTCTTAAAAAGTTTTTTTAAAAAATCTAAATTCTTAATATGGTTTTACAAAACATTCCATGATCATGCCCTGGCTCCCTTTTTTCTCATTTCTTACCACTCTTCATTTCATGTTGTAATTTCCAGACACTCTGAACTTTACATAGTTTTCTACCTCTCATCTTTGGGTGTTCACACTTGTGGTTATTCTGCCTCTGCCTTGTTGTCACATAGCAAAATCCCATTCATTCTTTGGCTCTGCATGAAGATCACTACTTTGAGAAAGTTTTCCCCTAACCCCTACATTAGGTTAGGTTCTCCTGGTATTTGATTCCATAACCCCCAAACACATAATATCCAACAATAATTTTGCTAATTACTTATTAAATTACTACCTATAAGTTCAATGAGGATAAAATTCATGTCTGACTTGCTCACCACTATATTCTGGTGCATTCACTTAGCCAGTGCTCAGTGAACACTTGTGAAATGAATGGATGATAAATGGATGAATGAAAGTAAAGTCATAGAGAGAATGCTACTCTAATTTGTGCATGACACAGGACTAGGAGAGGTAGTAAATAAGTTGGATAACAGAACTGAGTTAATAAATTATTTTGATTAATCAAAGTGAAAAAAAAGAATAGGAATATATGTAATGCCCTACATTCATACTCCAAGAATAATTTACATGGATATAAAAGAGAATCATGTTCCCCCCATGTCCTCTCTCTAGGACCTGGGTTCCCACCCATTCCTCCCTCCCTCTGCATCCCCCAACACACCCCACTGCCCACCCCTGGGCACTTGAGAGGCTGCAGCTTGTGGAGAATTCCAACCTGGTGAGCATCTGTATACCCACCAAGGACTCTGGGCACAGCTCCAAGTTTTTTTTTCAGTTTCCCTTTGTACAGCTTAAGTCTCCATGCCCAGGCCAAGAGAAGCCAGGTCAGCATGGCAGATACTAGAATTCAATAATGTCTTTAAGGAAGTGAAAGGCTCCATGAATGATTGTCAGCTGAGGCTGAGCCACCAAGGCATCATCTTCAAGAACAGTAGGATGGGCAAAGTGGATAACATTCAGGCTGGGGAGCTGATGGAAAGCATCTGGCCCCATGTAGCTCTTGGCCATGGATTTAACAGCTCACAAAGAACAGCCACCTACAAATATGATGGCTTCTAAGACTCAGTGTTTGAGAAACTCTGGTTTCTTCATAACTCACTATCGCCTCACGCTAACAGAGAAGGACCTAGGCGTGAAAGGCTGGAAACTGGGTAATGGTGAAGTTTGGTGGGCAGCTGCTTTCCTTTGACATTAGTGACCAGTCTGTCTTCCACAGGCTCCTCAGCAACATGCCCCAGTGAACCACAAGCAAGATTGAGGTAACACTGGAATTCCACCAGAATGATGATGCAGAGGTCTCTCTCACAGAAGTGCACTTCTGTGTCTCCCACCCAGAAGGATGATGTGGACCCTGTCAAGGCATCTCCCCAGAATATGCTGTCTCACACAGACATGACCTAGGCCACTGGAAAAGCCATCTGCATCTTCTGGGAGCTGCAGTGTCTGACTGCCAGTGGCCAAAGACATTTGGGTCTACCCCACTTTGCTGAACCTGCACAGCAAGACCTTTAACTACCAGATTCCCTATACCACAGTATAGTCTCTCCTTTGCTACCCCACAAGAACCAGTGCCAGATGCTCTTTGTGATCAGCCTGGATTCCCCCATCAAGTAGGGCCAAACCTGTTACCACTTCCTGATCCTGCTCTTCTCCAAGGATGAAAACATTTCCTTGACTCTCAACATTAACGAGGGAAGAGATGGAAAAGAAAAAAAATGAAATTTTCCTTCTTCTAGCCTACTGAATGGATAATTAAATAATAGTGCTGAATGGCACAATTATAACAACGGTCTCCAAATATCACCTACAATACCAATGTCATTCTGCCACATATTTACTTGTCCCTAGTCAGTACTTTTCACATTTCCTATAGCAACTCTTCTAATTTTTTATTCTGCACAGCCTCCTGGCCCAACTTGGCCCAAAGCAAATTAACGGAAAAAAACAGTACTCAGAAACAGAGTGGACCTTAACCCAGATTACTGGAAGCCTTTATAAGCAGATACACAGACATAGAAAGAGAAAGCCACAAAGAAGGAGCTAAAACATGGAAGTGAGTGGAACCCAGAAGAGAAAGGAAAGGACATCACTATGTGACGTGAAGCGTGGACACAAGCCAAGGTGCCCTAAGGTTTCCCAGCAGACAGCACCAGAATATTACAGACTTCAGGGAGAAAGCATTGCCTTCTAGATGATGCAATTTTGGACTTCTCCTTGTCTCAAAACTGTGGGCCAATAAATTTCCCTTGTTTTAGCCAACTCATTATGTGGTGGTTGTGCTAGCAGATCAGGAAAACTAAGACTGTCCTATTTTAAATCTAAAGCTATATCCTATTTTAAATCATAAACTTATATCATAAAGTATAAAAATACTAGACTATAAAAAAGGAGAACCCCTAAAGTCCCTTCCCTCTCTAAAAGCTTAAAATTCTAAGAATAATATATGTAGAACCCACTACTCAATGCAGAGAACAAGACAAACACAGAAGGACTCAATCAGGATGGAGATTTAATAGGCAATCAAAAACTACCAAAATAATGAAAAGGATGACATTCAGAGCAGTCAGCCCTCACACCACCTTTAAAGATAAATATTGCTACGTCCTTCATATCAAGCAATATTAAAAGTGGAAGAAGCATAACAAACCATGAAACCTTAAAAATGCCAAATAACTATTATATTATGCTTTGGTCAACTCTTTATGCACCTGGTTTTCCATATCAATAGATAGTGTCAAGGAATTTATTTGAGTAGTTTGAACTGTGAAATCACTCCTTTTTCCCCAAGAAGGAAAAGATCTAGTTAAACTTGAGATTAAAGAGGTGGATAAAAGTGACCTCTAGACTGCAAAGGCCAGAAATTAGACACGCTGCTAGCACAGGCAGTCTTCAGACATGATCTATTACAGGGACATCTTCCTTCAGATGAGAGGGAGGCTAATCCTTTTGCAAAGCATGACAATGTCTCAAACTTGACTGTGGTGAATCCAAACCAGATTTGTATGCTATATGATCAGCTTTCAAAGTGGAAAATCATTTTTTATATTGTATTAGGTTTAGGTTTATTAGATTTAAATTTGCAAACAAAGATATAAAAGCCTGCAATGAAGTTTGCATGACATGCCCCGGACTCCCTTGATGCTCATCTTGCAGAATAAAATATCAGATTATGGCAAGATAGAAATATATGGAATCACTGCCTCTCTATTAAAAAAATGCTGTGAAAAGGTAACAGCGTTCCCCACATCCTTAAAAAGAACCATTCAAATTTCCATCTCTGAGGAAAGAAGGCCATGATAATCTGTCAGAATATTCTCTCTGATATCCTAGCTTTTCAATTTAATGTCACCAATTCTGAAGCCTTCTATCACTCTGGCAGGATGCTGAAATTCTTGGAGGCTGACTTACCTTTTTGCAGTCAGGTAAGGACTTCTCATTGGCCAATGTGCTGAAAATGGTGGTCTGCAAAATAGGAAGGTAGGAAACACATTAGAGATGTCAAAGTACAATGATGTTGACCCTGTTTTGTTCACTGCCAATCCAAGGTAGGCACTGCCTCCCATGACTCCACTGGTTTCTCTTGACTTTAAAATGTGTCCTTTACTGTTCCCACTGCCATTCTTCCCAAGTGAGAACAATTCAGTGAGGCAGGGACTCTTACTTATCACCATTTCTCAAACAAGGTAGCTGAAGCAGTTAGGTTAAATAATTGCCAAAGATTACATACCTTGGATATAGTTAAGTCAGAAATCAAAGCCAAACAATCTGATTCCAGAACTCACCTTCCTAATTGCACATTACACCCTCTTATCATGAAAAGATATATGCAAAATACTAGAGTCAAATGACAAAAATCTTTCAAATGATGCCTGTTATAAACCTGAGTGATAGTTTCTCCCCATTTAAGTGATTTCTGAGTCTGAACAACAGTTTCAGGACTTATTCTCTCATCTTTACTTTAACACATTCAGTCTCTCCGTGATTGACTCCTTATATATTTATGGGTATATTTACTTGACCTAATCAATCACTAAAAAGAAACTTTGGCATTCAAGGTCACATTGAGATTTACATGCAAATGTGTCTCTTTCAGACAATCCTATGAAGGGTTATACATAGCTATGGTTAGTCACACAAATGCTACTGAGATTTTTTTTTTTCAGTGAACCTTTCTACTTTATTTTCCTTTAATTACAAAAACTAATATATATTATTAATGAGTCAATCTCCTTTCAATCCCATCCTTCTAAGGTAATCACTAATAAAAATTTGTGTTCATCCTTCCACAAATTCTCATGCAAATACATATCTATATATAGAAGTTTCTTTCTGTCTTGAGATCATTCTCTCCTACTTAAAAGCATGTTATCAGCATCTTTCCAGATTAGTTCATCTAGACTGACTCATTCTTCTTAACAGCTGCATAACATCCTATAATATGGAAAGAGCATAATTTATTTACACTTTCCTTTATTGGTAGAAATTCAGATAGTTTTCAGTTTTGGTTTTTTTGTTGTTCTTGTTTTTGTTTTATTTTGTTTGCTATTACAAACTATGCTTCAATAAACATCCGTGTGTGTGTGTGTGTGTGTGTATGCAACATGTACTTAAATATGTATTACTAATGTGTATAGATATGTATATAAACCCTTATATATGCATTATACACATATAAGTATATATATTATGTGTGTATATATATGTAAGTATATACACATATGTTTGTATGTTTATGTATATATATGTATGTATATAGATAGACATAGGTATACACGCAAATATTTTATACTAGCACTTTTATTTTGGTTGAATAGGGTCAAAAGAAATGTATGAAAAATAAGGAAATTGGTATGGCTGGAAGATCTAATGTACACAAACTTTCTCCTATTCTCTTCTCATACAATACCATAAAAATATTGACCACCTAACACAGGGTTTTGTTTTGTTTTAAAACAAGCACTAGAAAAAGTTAAGAATCAGAGTTAGCACACCACATTCTGGTTCAAACACCCTACAGTATTAAAGGACAGAAAACAAAGATATGGACATACATACAGGAAAGAGTCTTTAATGAAAAAAATTATGTTGAAATTTTTAAATTCAGTTTGCTGGCAGGTTTTATTCGTTTTTTAAAATTTCTGGTGATAGAAAGACTAAACGTATTAAGAAAGTTTTAATTTGAAAGGGAAAAGGGGGAGATGGGAAGAAAAGAGGAAAGGTAAAAGAAAAAAGAAGGATGAGATGAAAAGTACACAGAAAATAGCAACACATAGCAGAATTGTCAAGAAAAGGAAGAAAATGGCTCCCATAGAAAAGCAGCCATTTTTCTGAAGGAGAAGGAGGGCACATGATTCAATCTTCCTAGCTTGCTCTATCCCATGGACCTAATCTCAACCCTGAAAAAATGGCAGCAGGTATTGAAAAGGATTAGGTATAGCCCTGTAAATTCCAGCCTGTCTTGTCCTTTGCTACTGCCAGATGTATCCTCATTTCTCTCAATACTGTATTCTTGGGGATGTTAAGAAAGAAATTCTTGGGCTCTTCAAGGGTTACGCCAGTAAAGAACAACTTGGGGAGAAAAGCTGCAGAATAAGACTGCCCTCCATATGCTGAAGTGAGCCAGCCTACTTACAATCTTGCCATAGAATGCCTTCCTTACGTCCTTTCATCATCTTTACTCGTTTGCACACAGGAGCCCTGTATCTTGAGAGGGACCTCAATGTTCATGGTCAGATTTCTGCTCCAGGAAGATAAAGATCCAATGAGACTTGGTCATTACAGCAGTCCTATTACCTAACCCAGTGCCTGGCATGAGGAAGGTTTCCAATAAATATGCGCTGAATGGATGCAAAAAACAAAACAAACAGAAACAGACATCAGGCAAAACCGCAGTGCTTATATTAAAACACTATAACACAATGGGAAGCGGCTGTGGCTCAATCAGTGGGGCTCCCGTATACCATATGGGGGGCCCCGGGTTCGGTTCCCGGGGCCTCCTGGTGAGGGCGGGCCCCCCCGCACAGCGTAGTTGGCTGACCCAGCGAGCACAAGCAGCAAGGGGGGGATAAATGAATAAATAAATAAAATCTTTAAAAAAACAACAACACTATAACACTATGTTTGGAAGCACGATGCTGAAAAAGCCACCTCACATGTAATAGCTCTGCAAAGTGAAACTAAGGGGGGAAGAGAAAACATTCCCACACAGCAGTGAAATCCATTTTCTCTCTAGCACATATCTATTTTCTATTATCTATTTGGTCTGGCTGTACCATTTCATTGGTTTAAACCAGGGTTTCTCCCTCATATCAAGCAATAATAGAAACAGAATTGCTTGGGCATTTTAACATTTGGGACTGGATAATTCTTTACTGTGCATTGTAGAATGTTTCCTAGCTTCACTGGCCTCTACCCACTAGAAGCCAATGGCACTGCCCCTGACCCAGTCATGACAACCCAAAATGTCTCCAGACAGTATCCCTGGAAGGCCAAATCACCCCTAGTTGAGAACCACTGATCTAAACTCTAATGGAGCTAGTTGAAAAAAATGACCCTAATTCCCTGGCTAGTGCAACTAAATTTTTCCAGGAAAGAGAAGTCTAGTGGTGGGAATTCCTCTCCTTGCCCAAGAATTCAAGGCTTACTCTCTGTCCTAAATGGGAGTTAGAAGCTGGGGAAGACCCAAATTCCAGCTACTGAAGTCTCCGTGTGGGGGACTAATTGCATTTTTAACTAAGCTCAACATGAACCAGCACCACCAGCCTGGGGAGAGTAAATTAAGGAACACATCTAAGGATTCAGACATTAGTGCTGTAGCCTCAGGGGAAATGATCTTCGAAATTAAACAATACCATTCAACCTTCAAGAACAGTCTCAAGTGACCTGGGAAACATGTTTGGAGGAGAAATGAGAGTCAGAGATGGGTGAAATTAGCATCACTAAAAACGAAAAAAAATTAATACACGTAGCTCTAAATGTTACAGTTATAGGAAAGAACCACTTGAGCTGAAGGACAAATGTACAGTGAAATCTAAATACCTGGAATGAGTGTGAAAGAGGTAAGGAATGGGTCAGTGATAGTATGTGCCCTTAATGTAACAATTTTCTAGGGGATTTTACTTATACGCTTGGTCAGTCTCATTCTGTTCCCTTCGAAAGACTTTAACTGGCACTCCAGTTTCCTAATTGTAGCTATTGCGAATGACTTTGAGTGGACTTTCTAAACCTTCCCATAATGTGTTCACTTTAATTACTGAAAATCAAAGACTAAAAACATAGTGACTTGCCCACACTGTGACCTTCTTGATTATTGCATCAATATTTTTCTACTAAAGAGGAAATTACCGGTGCGTCACCTCCACCTCCAAAGTTTGTGTGATGTTACCGTTGTCACAGGAGAGCAGCACAATACAGCACCGTGACTTTTCTAAAGCACTGACTTCTGGCTCTTTTAGTGAGGTGACCACTGTGGGGCGAACAGTTTTATACAGGGAGTTTTAGCAATCTCCCAAAACGGATTTAGAAAGGTGAGACCCCATGTTTGTTCCCTTATATACTGACAGCTGAATTTTCACTTATTAGATCTCTGTTTTTAGCATCAGGCTTTGAATTATACTAAACAAACCCACATGCTAGGGTTTAAGGTTCACCACAGAGGGGGAAATTGGAGATTTCGTGTATTACAGCTCACTGGTCTTTTACATCTTACAGGGATTACTTTTATCAAATCCTTTCCTATAAGCAGATTTTCTGTACTTTGCTTATTTATTTAAACAAATCAATTTTATTGATACATATTAATAAAGCATAAATCCATCCAAATTATTTTGTTTTTTAATAATTTCAAAAGCACAGTTTGATAGGAGAGAAGTGGGGACTTAGATCTTGAGGGCATTGGGTATTCATCGTGATCATGAAAGATCCAGAGACACAGGTGGCAGGTTAGGTTGCCTGAAAAGCAGACTCTGAGGTGGAGATTAGACATCACCCCCTGGTAGCAGGAAAGGGAAGGAAGCAGCATTGAGCAGAGGGATTAGTTGGGCTGCGGTGCAAACTCAAAGAAGGTCTCAGCCTATCAAATGGGGAGTTCTGAAGCTGGGAGAGAGTTGTCCTAAACTTGGGGAAAAGGTAGGGCTGCCCTGGGAAGGGAGCATGATCCTGTTAAAGTTGACCCTTCTCACCCAAGGGCAATTTTCTGAGAGGGCTAACAGCTAAGTCTGCTGACAGCATTCCTAGCAATAGGGAGGTCTGTGCAGCGCATTGCCAGATCTACCACAACGTCCTTTCCTTGGACACAATTTTGCCAAGGGCAGATTCTGTCTCTATCTGATTTACTGTAGTTGAATACAACCCCTTAATATAGCTTAGATAGGAGAGCCAATGTGGCTCAGTGGTTGAGCGCCAGTTTCTCACATGCAAGGTCCATGGTTCAA
Source organism: Tolypeutes matacus (assembly GCA_026826555.1). Classification (NCBI taxonomy): domain Eukaryota; kingdom Metazoa; phylum Chordata; class Mammalia; order Cingulata; family Chlamyphoridae; genus Tolypeutes; species Tolypeutes matacus. The sequence continues at coordinate 285,504 of JAKSZT010054466.1, read as the reverse complement.
TCCCTGGCCCCAGTACCTCAAATATATATATATAGAAATTATAGCTTAGAAGTTTTCCTGTTTTTTATGATAGAGTCTTTGGGCAAATAAATAAATCTAGGCATTTAGGCACTAAATTCTTGTCCCTACTTAACAGACCTCCTTGTGAGTTTAAGAAGGATCAATGGACCTCCAGTCTTGAATTCTTCACTATGAAATAAGGAAACTCACATTCATCTCCTTTTAGCTCATGAGAGTGAAAGCCCTGGCCAAGAAGAAAGAAAATGGACCTGATTTTGTTGTGCACATTGTTTGGAAATTGATGTGTATAATAACTACTTCTTCCCTTCATTCTCTGAATAACTAAATAACATGGTCAGCTCTTGATTATCTATAGAGGTGGAAAGGGTCTACAGGTGATCCACAAAAGCATAACTTATAAAATACCCTTACATTTGACTTTGAGACACATTAATAATGGCTAATTTAGAAGACCGAGCTGCTTAAACATGTCTTCCTTAAATAGCATGAACAACAATTTGTAGAAATATTCCAAGTGGGCAAAAAAGGCAAAACAACCTAAAAGTGCTGTTATTAGGACACTAATAAGACCTCAATCAGACCCACAGATGGAGAGTCAGTAATTGATGGCTTATCCAGTATAGCCTGCAAAAAAAATACAAAGACCTCCTAAAGGTAAGCTGTTTTCTCCATCCTCACTGGTAGGAATGTTTTGCAAAGTGATTGAAACACTGAAAGGAGACTCCATATGTTGTGTACTCCTTGTTAAGGAAGAGTTTACCTCTGAGAGTTATTACCATGTTGTTTTATTCTCACTAAATTAGGTTTGGAAGAAGAAACAGAAATAAATATACTTTACCTCTACTGAATCAATTTCTGCTAAGTAATGTCTATAAGATTTATATTTAGAAAAACAGCAAACATATGACACTTTCTTGATTAAATTGGAACAAAGTTGGGTGCAAGGGAAGAGGAGAGTGTTGCTCAAGTATTGGATTGTAGAATTTAAGGAATACAGAAACTGAATCTCTGAGCTGGCAATGTTATAAAATTTTATTTCAAGCATTAGTGGTCCCTTTGTGTGTGTGTGTGTGTGTGTGTGTGTGTTTCACTCTCAGCCAAATACCACCAGATAAAACCAGCTAGTTTTGATAAATGGTCAAATACAGTTGAAAGCTAAGAACCATTTAAAGGAATGATGCCTGCACAAAGCATCTCCTTTTGATAACTGCAATTTGCACCCCACAGACATGCCAGGTGATTTCTTACTCACTGGTTGATGTCAGGACTTAACCTACTCATATTACTAACAATTTTGAAGTCTCTTACACATGAATCGATGTGTGCCAAAAGATGCACATTACTTGGATGATTTCTTAGACATTTTAGTCAACCAATTCTAGGATTTCTAGACTAAGTAAGAATTTCTATTTCGTTCTCATGCACTACCAGACTAAAACATATCTCCTGAAAACAGTGGTGTCCTTTCCAGGCAAAGTGTGCATTCACATTTATTTTTTTTTAAACTGTGTAAATATAAAACACAATCAACCAAAGGAAAAAAATTATACCCGCAAATAAATGATAAAATTACAGTGTTTTCTTGTAGTCCATGAATACTAAAAATTTCAATTAACCAAGTGAAAAGCCATTGAATGTGCCAGCAGGATTTATAGCCCAGACTAATGACCATCATCTGCATCCTATTTAGCTAATGAAGGTTTGGAACACTTGTGGATAATTAAGGGAAAGCTAATGGGAGGAAATTCGAACCATGGAAAGATCAGATCTATTTATGTCTGCATTTAAAACTAAACATATCTAATAGTTCACTCAATCAAGGCATAATGTCTGTTCATTTGGGATAAGATAGATGCTCATAAATTAAGCTAGCTTCTAAAATCCAAAATTCATACCTCATTCATTTATTCAGTAAATATTTTCTGAACACCTATACTGTGCCTGTCCTTATGGATCCAAATGATAGCACCAAGATCTTCCTAAAGTTTTTTCTACTACTTTCCCTCCACCTTATTAAACTTATAGCTCTGCTTTTCTGTTTTTCACTTTACCCACGTAACTACCATTTCCCTGTCTGCCATGACATATATGGCATAACTGCGATCCAGGGGCATGATGGGAAAGTACAAGAGTGTGCAGTAGGGCACCTATTTTTTTCCTGAGATCTGGCAACGCTCTCCAGGGCAGGCCCCACATCCATTAATAGCTGGGTATTTGTGTGAGGAAGACTAATAACTGTTAGAGGGAAGCAAAAATCTAATGTTCACTGGTAGCCAGACAGAATTAAAACTCAGTGTTGAGGGATGAGGAAAAAAAAAAAAAAAAAAAAAAACTCAGTGTAGGACTACTGAATGTCACTGTTTAGTTTACCAGTCATCTCATTCAACTGTTATTATTCTGCTTGAGTAGGAGGCACCTTAGAAAACCCTTCTCCTAAACCTGCCATAGTCTAAGACAAGTTTGTATTTCACGAACATGGTGCTTTGAGGACCAGCAGTCCCAGGATCTATGTCGGTGCTGAAGAATGGCACACCTGGCTAGCAAGCATGGGTACAGGCTCCAGAAGGGGAAGTCTACTAATAGCTGTATAATTCACTTTTTGAAAATCCCTTCAAATGTGAAAAATAAGGCCAGATGAATGGCATCAACAAAAAGAGAGCATATATATACCTAGCTGGACATAATTGTGTCTAAGCCAAGAGGTCTCAAACTTTAGCACATGTAAATCACTTGGAGGGTTTGTTAAAACAGATTGCTGGGGAATTGTGGGAGGATGGTGTTGAATAAGGCAGGCAGAGTTCAAAAGCTGTCCAAGGGACCTGCTTTGGGAGTCAGCAGACAAGGACAATGCTTCACAACTGCCAGGAGGGTGAGGGAGCGAGAAATGAAGAGCGCAAAACAACAAACATGAGTTACCAAACCCCTGTGACAGTAGGGAAGGGCTCCCCTCCCCCACCCCCAAGATATTAAGGTGGGGTAAAACCCCTGGCTCACTGCAGCTGACTGGGAGGGGAATAGGCATCTTACTCCCTGTCAGCTGTTACAAGGGGGAAATGAGGTGGAGTTGGGAGGCTTCACTTCAGTGAATTCAGCCAGCATAGCCCACTTTGATCCCAGCTCTGGCCAGACCAAAACACGGAAAATGCAGCTTGAAACACCTCTGTGGAAAGGTGCATCAATGTGCGCCATCTGCTGGCCATTCTGGAAATTGCACAGACAAAAATGGCTTTTAGTCCTCCCTGAATCCTAACTCCTGGGAGAAAATCTGTGCCCCATTAGTGAGTCCCTGGCATGATTTTGATAACTTCAGCTGGGAAATTTTAAAGACTTAGAATAAGTTAAACCAAATATCAAGGAAGAGCTGTGAAAAAAAACAAAACACTAGGCAAGAGACAGAAATTGGCCATCAGAGTAAAGTCACCAGCATATTCAGATGCCTAGACATCAGCAAAAAATTGCAAGCCATACTAGGAAACAGGAAGGGTTGGCCCAGCCAAAGGAACAAATCAAATATCCTGAAGAGATATAGGATTTAAGGCAATTAATCAGTGATAATCACACAACTCTCCTAAATCAATTCAAATAATGGAAAGAAAATATGACTAAGGAGATAAAGGATATTAAGAAGACACTGGGTGAGCAAAGAACAATTTGAAAGCTTACAAAGAAAAGTAACAGACCTTATGGGAATGAAAGACACAATGGAGGAGATTAAAAATACATTAGAGGCTCAAAAGAACAGATTTTAATTACTAAAAGACAGAATTATTGATTTTGAAGACAAAACATCTGGACTGGAAAAGACAGTAGAATAGAAAGAAAAGAGAATGGAAAAAATGGAACAGGGTCTTAGGGAATTGAATGACAATGCAAAATGCAGAAAGAGATGCATTATCAATGTCCCAGATGGAGAAGAGTATGGAAAAGGGACAGAAAGAATATTTGGGGAAATAATGACCAAAAACTTCCAACCCTTTTAAAAGAAATAAATATCAATATTCAAGACTGACAACACACCCAAAACAGAATAAATCTGAATAGATCCACCCCCAAGATACATATTATTCAGAATGACAAACAACAGAGTTAAAGAGAGGATTTTGAAAGCAGCAAGAGAAAAGTAAAGCATCACATACAAGGGAACCTCGATAAGATTAAGTGCCAACCTCTCATCAGAAACCACAGAGGAGAGAAGAAAGAGATATGATGTATTTAGGTACTGAAAGAGAAAAACTGCCAGCCAAGAATTCTGTATCCAGAAAAACTGTCCTTCAGAAATGAGGGTGAGTTCAAAGTCTTCACAGACAAATAAAAACTGATAGAATATTTTACCAAAAGACAAGAATTAAAAGAGATATTAAAGGGAGTGCTGCAGCCTCAAAGGAAAAAATAAGGGCAAGAGACTTGGAGAAGAGTGTAGAAATGAAGATTATTAGGAAGGGTAAATTAAAGGGTAAAAAGACAGACAATAGTATGGCATGACAACAGAAAGCCAAAGGTCAAAAAGGATGAAGTAGGTAATGCCTTTACATTAATAACTTTGATTGTTAATGGCTTGAACTCCCCAATGAAAAGACATAGACTGATAGAATGGATTAAAAAAATATGAGCCATCTTATATTGTCGACAAGAGACTCACCTGAAACATTAGAACATGACCAGGTTAAAAGTGGAAGGTTGGAAGAAGATATTCCATGCAAATAGTAACCAAAAAGAGCTGGGGTAGCCATTCTAACATCAAACAAAATAGATTTTAAATGTAAAACTGTTATAAAAGATGAAGAAGGTCATTATATATTAATAAAAGGGATAATTCACCAAGAAGAAATAACTATAGTAAATATTTATGCACCTAACCTCAGTGCCCCAAGATACATGAGGCACTCACTGGCAAAACTGAAGGGAGAAATAGATATCTATACAATAATAGTTGGGGACTTCAGTACACCACTCTCAGTATTGAATAGAGCATCTGGACAGAGGATAAATAAACAGAGAATTTGAATAATATGATTAATGAACTAGACCTAACAGACATCTATAGAGCACTATACACCAAAACAGTAGGATATACATTCTTTTCAAGTGCTCATGTATCCCTCTCCAAGATAAACCACATGCCGGGTCACAACACGAGTCTCAGTAAATTTAGAAAGACTAATATTATACAAAATGCTTTCTCTGATCATAATGGAATGAAGCTGAAAATCAATAATAGATGCAAAAAGGGAAAAGTCATAAATATATGGAGGTTAAACAACACACTCTTAAATAATCAGTGAGTTAAAGAAAAAATTGCAAGAGAATTCAACACATATCTCAAGGTGAATGAAAATGAGAACACAGCATATCAAAATCTATGGGACACTGCAAAGGTAGTGCTGAAGTGAGATTTATAGCCCTGAATGCCTACATTAAAAAAGAAGAAAGAGCTAAAATTGAAGATCTAACTGCACACCTAGAGGAACTAGAAAAAGAAGGGCAAACTAATCCCAAACCAAGTAAAGGAAAGAAATATAGGAGAAATAAATGAAATTGAGAACAAAAAAAAAAAAGAGAAAATCAACAAAACCAAGTTGGTTCTTTGAGAATATCAACAAATCAACAAACCCTTAGCTAAACTGACAAAGAAAAGAGAAAACACAAATAAATAAAATCAGAAACGAGAGGGGTGACATTACCACTGATCCTACAGGAATAACAGAGATCATAAGAGGATACTATGAACAACTGTATGCCAAAAAACTAGACAATGTATACAATATAGACAAATTCCTAGAAACACATGAACCACCTACAAAGACACTAGAAGAAATAGATGACTGCAACAAACCAATCACAAGTGAAGAGATTGAAACAGTCATCAAAAACCTCCCAAAGATGAAAAGCCTAGGACCAGATGGCTTCACAGAGGAGTTCTACCAATCATTCAATGATGATCTAATACAAATCTTGCTCAAGCTCTTCCAAAAAATTGAACAGGAAAGAATGCTACCAAACTTATACTATGAAGCCAACATCATGCTAATACCAAAACCGGATAAAGATACTATGAAAAAAGAAAATTACAGACCAATATCTCTAATGAACATAGATGCAAAAATCCCCAACAAAATACTTGCAAACCAAATCCAAAAGCACAGTAAAAGAATTATACACCAAAATCGAGTGGGTTTTATCCCAGGTATGCAAGGGTGGTTCGACACAAGAAAATCAATTAGTATAATAAGCCACATTGATACATTGAAGAAGAAAAATCACATGATCCTCTCGATTGATGCAGAAAAGACATGAAAAAATACAGCACCCACTCTTGATAAAAAATACTCCAGGGCGGGCCGCGGATCGCCGAGCGCGCCCGGGTTGTTAGGGATGGCGCTGCCGGGCTTGTAGGGGCCATGCCGCGCGGGCCCCGGGCCTGCCCCGCTCCCCGCCGGCATGGTGAACCTGGCGGCCATGGTGTGGCGCCGGCTTCTGTGGAAGAGGTGGGTGCTTGCCCTGGTCTTCGGGCTCTCGCTCGTCTACTTCCTCACCAGCACCTTCAAGCAGGAGGTACCGGGGATTGAACCCAGGACCTTGTACATGGGAAGCAGGCACTCAAGCACTGAGGAGGAGAGAGCAGTGAGAGATCGCAATCTTCTCCAGGTTCAAGACCATGATCAGCCCATTCCCTGGAAAGTGCAGTTTAACCTGGGCAATAGCAGTCGACCAGACAATCAGTGCCGGAACTCCATTCAAGGGAAACACCTCATCACGGATGAACTAGGATACGTTTGTGAAAGGAAGGATTTGCTGGTGAATGGCTGCTGTCATGTCCACGTCCCCAGTACAAAGCAGTACTGCTGCGACGGCTGCTTGTCCAACAGCTGCTGCAGCGCCTATGAGTACTGTGTTTCCTGCTGCCTGCAGCCCAGCAAGCAACTTCTCCTGGAGCGCTTCCTCAACCGAGCAGCTGTGGCATTCCAGAACCTCTTCATGGCAGTGGAAGATCACTTTGAATTGTGTTTGGCTAAATGCAGGACCTCGTCTCAGAGCGTGCAGCATGAGAACACCTATAGGGATCCCATAGCCAAGTATTGCTATGGCGAGAGCCCTCCCGAGCTCTTCCCTGCGTGATGGGCACAGAAGACTTAAAGCAAGGGCGAGAAGATGCCCTGCTGAAGAACTATCAGCCTGAAGCCAGACTTCAGCATTCAAGCTAGTGCATTGGTCAGAGGACAAAAGCCTTGTGGGAATCTACTTCTCATATTGTACTCTCTGGCTTCACTCATTGCCCGGGCCTTACCAGTTGGAACTGTTCTATAAAACAACGTGGAAACTCCAGCCATTCACATTTGCAAAAGACAAAACTACAGACCAAGCTTTGCATGGTGTTGACATTCTTGGATGGATGGCACAACCAGTGTTCCTGTGAGGGAGCTGTGACTTGTGTTCCCCAGGTGTTGGGGGTCAAGTTTTTACTTACTGTTCTGATCTGGGCCCATTCACTGAAAATTATTTATTGGATTTCTTTGGAGTAGTGAGAAAGTGGTAAAGTTTTGTGTAGGAAAATGCTTTGCCTTTCTAGTTGACTGTATTCAAGGAAATTATTTTTATTGTTGTCATTGTTCTTGTTTTCTTGTGTTCTTGAGCTTCATGAGTTATATTATCCTTTTGCCCAGATAAAATGTTTTGTGTCTTAGAATGTGGATTTTCTCTTTAGGGGGTTATTTTTCATTTTGTTTTAACAGCGTCTTCAGGAGCAGGCCCTGAGCACCAAGGAATTAACCATATCCTTACACATAAAATTACCTGAAAAGTCAGACACTGTTCCATTCTAATTCTATGTAAAATTTCTTGCAGCTGACATCACATGCACACAGGTTCTTTTCTAGTGATATCTGAATATGCTTGTATACCTGTGTGAGAGAACAGTTTAACCAGGAATTCTGGCTTACTGTCCTGGAGGACTCTGTTCTCATTTCCTTTGAAATTGCTGTGTTCTACTCAGCCACAGTACAAAGGGGGTCTCAGGAAAATCATGGGCCGCCTTGTCCCCTTGTCCTATCAGAGAAACCCAGCGTTAAGTCAGTTCTTAAATGGAGATACCACATTAGCAGCTTGCTGAATGTGCTCTTCTTTATTGCTTTCAGCTTCTGCAAATGTAACAGATGCAAATACTCGGTTTCCCATTGATTTGCAAGCTAATAGTTCATAGTTTACGCTTAAAATGAAGAAAAGAAAATCCAATTGTGATGGTAAAGTTCATGTGCCAACTTGGGTAGGTTATGGTGCCCAGTTATTTGGTCAAGCAGGCACTAGCCGGATTGTTATTGTGAGAATATTTAATGGATTTGAATCATCAATAAGTCAATTGCATATATGGCTGACTACATCTACAATCAACTAAGGAGATTTTCTTCACTAATGAGAGAAATTTCATCTACCAGTTGAAGGCCTTAAAAGGAAAAGTATGATTTCAGCTGTCAGAAGGAAGAATTTTCCTCTACTTTAGCCAGCCAACTTCTCCTGGAGAATTCATTGAAAACCTTTATCCAAGTTCCCAGTTGCAGCCTACCCTACAGAACACAGACTTACAGACTTGCCCATCCCCACAGTCGTGTGGACTGTCGGCTTTCTTAGACAGTAAACTGTCTCACAGTGGCTTTTTTTTTATCCTTAAATTAAAAAAACTTTTTACAAACACTCCCCCTTCTTGTCCCCGTCCCCTGGTAACTTCTAATTTACTTTCTACCTCTGCGAATTTGCTATTTCTAGTCACCTCTTAAAAGCGATATTATACAGTTTTTGTCCTCATGTGTCTAGCTTGTTTCATTAAGCATAATGTTTTCAAGAGTTCTTCCATGTTGCAGCAGGTCTCATAATTTCAGGTTTTCTTGTGGCTGAATAATACTCTACTGTGTATATGTACCACATTTTGTTATCCATTCATTTGTGGATAGACACTTGGGTTGGCTGTTGTGACTAATGCTGCTATAAACATTGGTGTACAAGTATCTGTGGCCCTGTTTTCACTCTCTTTTGGGTGTATATCTAGATGTGAGGTTGCTGGGTCAAATGATAATTCTATATTTAACTTTTTGAGGAACCACCATATCACTTTCCACAGTGGCTACACCATTTGACAGTCACACCAACAATTCACTAGAGTTCAATTTCTCTACATCCTCATTGACATTTATTTTCCATTTTGAAAAGAGTAGCCATTTTTCTGGGTGTGAAGTGGTATAACATTGTGGTTTTAATTTGAATTTCCCTATTGGCTAATGATGTTGATCATCTTTTCATGTGTTTATTGGCCTTTTATATATCTTCTCTGGAGAAAATGTCTATTAAATTCCTTTGCCCATTTAAAAAAAAAAAATACTCCAAAAGATAGGAATAGAAGGAAGCTTTCTCAATGTAGTAAAGTGCATACATGAAAAACCTACAGCTAGCATTGTACTCAAAGGTGAAAGACTGAAAGCTTTCCCACTGAGATCAGAAACAAGACAAGATGCCCACTCTGAGAATTATTATTCAATATTGTGCTAGAAGTCTTAGCTAGAGCTATTAGGCTAGATAAAGAAATAAAAGGCACCCAAATAGGAAAGGAACAAGTAAAACTTTCACTATTCACTAATTCTATGATCCTATATTTAGAAAATCCTGAAAAATCCACAAGACTACTAAAATTAATAGACGAGTTCAGCAAAATAGCAGAATACAAGGTTAATAAGCAAAAATCAATAGCATTTCTACACACCACTGATGTGCAATCTGAGGAGGAAATCAGAAAAAAAAATCCCATTTATAATAGCAACTAAAACAATCAATTATTTAGGAATAAACTTAACAAAGGACATAAAGGACCTGTATTCAGAAAACTATAAAACATTGCTAAAAGAAACTGAAAAAGACTTAAATAAATGGAAGGACCATTCGTATTCATGGATTGGAAGACTAAATATCACTAAGATGTCAATTCTACCCAAACTGATTTACAGATTCAACACAATCCCAATAAAAATCCCAACAGCCTTTTTTGCAGAAATTGAAAGGCCAATTTATTTGGAAGGGTAAGAGACACCAAATAGCCAAAAATGTCTTGAAAAGGAAGAACGAAGTTGGAGGACTCTCACTACCTGACTTTAAAGCATATTACTTAGCTACAGTGGTAAAAACAGCATAGTATTGGCATAAAGATAGACAGATTGCCCAATGGAACCAAATCAAGAACTCAGAAATAGACCCTCACACCTACAGTCAAGTGATTTTTGACAAGGCTGTCAAGTCCTCCCAACTGGGCCAGAACAGTCCATTCAACAAATGGTGCTGGGAGAACTGGATAGCCATATCCAAAAGAAAGAAAGAGGACCCCTATCTCACACCTTATACAAAAGTTAACTCAAACTGGATCAAGGACCGAAATATAAAGGTGACAACCATAAAACTCCTAGAAGGAAATGCAGGGAAACATCTTCAAGATCTTGTGGTAGGTGGTAGTTTCTTGAACCTTTCACCCAAAGCATGAGCCACAAAAGAAAAAAATAGTTAAATGGGGCCTTCCCAAAATTCAACACTTTTGCACCTCACAGGACTTTATCAAAAGAATGAAAAGGCAGCTGAATCAATGGAAGAAAATATTTGGCAATCACATATTGAATAAGGGTTTAATATCCATGATATATAAAGAGATCATATAACTCAACAATAAAAAGACAAACTACCTGATTAAAAAATAGCCAAAAGACTTGAAAAGAAAATTGTCCAAAGAAGAAATACCAATGGCAAAGAAATACATGAAAAAATGTTCAACATCACTAGTGATTAGGGAAATGCAATCAAAACTACAATAAGATATCACTTCACACCTATTAGACTGGCCATAATTTAAAAATCAGAAAATTGTAAATATTGGAGAGGATCTGATGAGGTAGGAATGCTTATTCACTGTTGGTGTAGATGTAGAATGGTACAGCCACTGTGGAGGACTGTTTGGCAGTTCCTAAGGAAGTTGAATACAGACTTGCCATGTGACCCGGCAATACCATTACTAGGTATTACCCAGAAGAACTGAGAGCAGTGACGTGAATAGACATCTGCACACTGATGTTCATAGCAACATTATTCACAATAGCCAAAAGTTGGAAACAAGCAAGTGTCCATCAACTGATGAATGGATGAACAAATTGTGGTGTGTATACACACAATGGAATATTATGCAGCAGTAAGAAGAAATGAAGTCCTGAAGCATATGGCAACATGGATGAATCTGAAGGATATTTTGTTGGGTGAAGCAAGCCAGACACAAAAGGACATTCACTGTATGATTGCGCTATTACGAAATAAATATATTATGTAAAATCACGGAGTTAATTATTAGAATATAGGTCACCACAAAATAGAATGAGGGTAGAGAATGGAAAGCTGATGGTTAATCTGTGCAGAATTGGTTAAAAGATTGTTTGCAAATCTTTGGAAATGAATGGAAATGGTGAGAGCACACCATGCTATTTGTGACTAGCAGAGCTATTATAGGGTTATGACAGAGGTTGAAAGGAAAAGCCTAAGGACATTTACTAGTAGGAAAACTAAAATATGTAACCTGGGACTGTATAACATAGTGAAACCTTATGTAATATACGAATATGGGTGATATTGCATATATAAGACTGTTTTTACAAAATATAAATACAAATTAACTGGAGAGAAGAAAACAATAGCTGCTACATTCAGCAGGGTAAGTATAGAAAGTTGAGAGGTGATGAGTTTTCATTTGTTTGGTTGGTTGGTTTTTGTTTATAATCATTATTTATTATTATTATTATTATTATTATTATTATTATTATTATTATTACTGGAATAATGAAAATGCTCTGGGACTGATTGGGGTAATGAATGCACAACTATGTGGTTATACTAATACCATTGATCGTACACTTTGGATGGATTTATGCTTTATTAATCTGTATCAATAAAATTGATTTGTTAACAACAACAACAACAAAAACAGATTGCTGGACTCATTCCCAGAGTTTCAGATCAGGAGGCATGGAGCAGGGCCCAGGAATTTGCATTTCTAACAAGTTACAGGTGATGCTGATGTTTCTGGCTGGAGACCATACCTTAGAACCAGCAGTCTAAGCCTTACCCAAAGCAAGGTAACTCAGATTATTACCATGCCTTTTATGACTTCACAAAAGAAGAAACAGTCTCCTTGGCATTTCCAGAGCATAATTTTAGTTACTGACAATACAAATAATACCTTCTGACACATATATAGAAACATGCAATTTATAAAGCCCCTTAACACACACTGTTCATTTGAACTTCCAAACAACCTTATAAGATAGTTGTTATTAATCTCATTTTAAGACACTAAGAAACAGTTTAAGTGACTTGCTCAAGTTTTCTTAACTAGTAAGTGATCAAGCCAGAACTCAGATCATGAGCTGTCAGAACTATTTCTAGGGTAGACTGTGCTGCGAGCATTGTACTCTGAGACCATCAGAGTACAATATTAAATTCATTAAAAAATTCATTAAAAAACAATGTGAAGTTGCTTTTATGTCATAATATCAATGCCAATGTTTCTTTATTAATATATTGATATTAATTTTTTATCATTCAGCATTATTTAAAAGGCTAAGGAGTCTTCCCATTCATAGTGAATTATAAGAGATCCAAAAAGCTCTCTTAAAAGGGTTGGGTAGAACAGAAACTGAGAAATATACACATACACACACACACATATATAGTACAGAGACAAAGTGAAATCAGCAGCTACTGTGAATCCTCGGAAGAAAATACCATTAGGAAAAGAGGCGTTACTCTTTAGTACCCATTCCCCACAGGAAGTGGGTGGTTGACATTTTCCACTAAGAAGAAAGAGCCTTTGGGTATAGAGAACCAGTAGGAAGCTCAGACTCTGCAGGGAGCAGAAGGAACTCTGGTTTAGAAACTGCACAGATGTGGAATGATAAGACCAGGCGATGCAGCCCACAAACAGATCCACCAGGACCTCCAGTAAGAGGATGAAGCTATTCTCCTTGCTGTGCCCTCACGTCCCTGACCCTGACGGGGAGGATCCTGCGAGACCAGCGAGACGTGAGGCGCTAGGGAAAGGGGAGGAGAAGCTGTCAGAACACATTTCATGCACTTCATGACAGTATTTGAAGATGGCCAATTAGTGCCAGAAGGAGAGACCCGAGCAACAAAGATCCTCAAAGAAGACACAACAAAATGCAACATATTCGGACAAAAGGCACTGGATGGCGACCAGCTCCAACCCACAGAGCTGCAGACCAAGTCTCCCTAAAGTCATCGGCATTAATATAACAAAAAGGCTGGCAGTAGCTACTCAGGGTCATCCCATTGTTTTTCCCAGAGCACAGTAGCCTAATCTGACATAGGAAATGCTGAAAGGAAGGGGGATTAAAGGAACTGAAGCAAATAAGAGGGGCAGAACATCTCCTGTACATTTTCTACTTTAAAAGAACAGTGAGGAAAACTACACTAAAATTCTATGTACATTAGCATGTATAATTTTTGAGTCAACAGCTGTGGTGCTTTTATTTATTTATTCATTTATCCCCCCCTTGCTGCTTGTGCTCGCTGGGTCAGCTAACCACGCCGTGCGGGCGGGCCTGCCCTCACCAGGAGGCCCCGGGAACCGAACCCGGGGCCTCCCATATGGTAAACGGGAGCCCTACTGATTGAGCCACAGCCGCTTCCCTGGTGCTTTTAATAATAAGACCGCATCAATGATTTAAACAGATTCTTGCTCAATATTTGGGAATTTAGATCCTTTAGACCTCTCCAAATCTCCACGGTACCTTATACAAACCCCTTTTATAGAACTTATCCCATATGGTTTCCCTTCTGCAGCCAGAGACCCACTCGTAATGGTCTTTGGACCCTATTCTTTCACACAACGATGGACATTGTAATGGGCACACAGCTGGGCTTGGTAAGTGTTTTCTGAATATAAAAGTGCTTGAAGGAAGGGAGGCAGGAGAAAGAAAAAAGGAGGAAGTGGAGGAGGGAGGTACAGAGGGAAGAAGGCCAGGAATGAGGGAGGCTGATGATAATCAGGGGGTACTAGCGCTCCAGGGGAGAGAACATACCAGGATCTATAGTTATTGATCATCTATAGTATGGGTCAGTAAACTTTGTGTAAAGGGCCAGATAGTAAATGTTTTAGGCTTTGCAGGCCACATGGTCTGTCACAGCTACTCACCTCTGTCGTTGTAGCCTAAAAGCCGCTCTAGACAATACATAAACGAATGAGTGTGGATGTGTGCCAATAAAACTTTATTTTGTGGACACTAATATCATTTTCATGTTTCATGAAATAGTATTCTTCTGTTGATTGTTTTCAATGATTTAAAAATGTAGAAACCATTCTTAGGTAGCAGGTCATACCTAGGCAGGCCATGGATCAAATTTGGCCTACAGGTTTGCTGACCCCTGCAATATAGGTTGAAATTAGATCAACCTGACAATCATCCTGGTGCCAACAGCTATTGGTCCTCTGACCTGGTTAAATCACTGACTTCAGACTTTAAGAGAGCATAATACAGTAAACTCTTCCCACATCTACCATAAAGGTTATTCTGAGGAAGAGATGAAAATCGTATACTTTAAAGTACTTTGTAAATAGCAACAGTATTAATACTTTAATATATTTAGCTCTGTCTTACTCTTCAGAAATAAATATTATCACTAAAGCCAGGGTGATGATCAATTGACTGAGTCACATAGTCAGGGCAGGGACAAAAACAAACACACAAACCCCTTTAATCACATCTTCTGATGGAGTCACTGAAGATGACAAGAAGGTGCACACACACAAAAGGCTGCAGGTAGCCAGAGGACCTTCTAAGACAAGGGTTCTTAACAAAGGGTCTGTGAGTTTGAACTGAAATTCAAAAAAACATTATTCTTGTGGGGACATGTTGGTACGGGTGTGATGTATTTATTAAATAATACACAATATAGTGTGGACTTAGTAAGAGGTCCATGGTTTTCACCTGACTAGCAAAGGGGTCCATGGAACAAAAAAGGTTAAGAACCCCTGTTCTAAGAGAAGCAGCAGCTCCAACGGCAAATTTTTATATTCTTTGGTCCCATTTGACCTGGGACTACTGAAGAACCAAGAATTTCTTCTTTTACAGAACATTCTGGACTAGGACAGGCCTGCTGCTGAAAGTCTGTACTGCTTCTCAGTTCCCTGTATTATCATTTTAGGCAAATATTCATCAACCACTAAAGCTCCTTTATCATCTTGAGCCCATTTGTGTAGTGCTAACAGCTGACAAAGCCATAAATATTACCCTGCATGCAGAAACATCTTCACACTCACAGACTAAGGAATTGGAACACTGCCACTGGGCTCTGTGGGGGCTGCATTTGAGCTGACAGCTCCAGATTTTCAGGTCTGGCACAAGGCAAAGCCAAAGAAAGCACCAAGGAATAAAGAAAATAGTTCACTGGAGGAAGTGGTATTTTGTTAACACTGCATGGGGCTATAGCTCTCCCTAGAATTGACTTATGCCCTTGAGGTGCTGTATTAGTTTCCTTTAGTTGCTATGACAAATTACCACAAACTTGGTAACTTAAAACAATAGAAACATATCTTCTCACAATTCTGGAGGCCAGAAGTTCGAAATCAAGGACCACTGGGACAAAATTAGGTTATCAGCAGAGCCATGCTCCCTCCAGAGATTCTGGGGGAAAATCTCCTCCTTGCCTTTTCCAGCTTCTGATGGATGCTGGCATTCTTGGTTTGTGGTAGCATCACTCCAATCTTCAAGGCCAGCATCTTCAAATATCTCTGTATTCTATCTCCACATTGCCTTCTCCTCTGCGTGTTTATTTTAAGTCTCCCTCTGCCTCTCTCTTATAAGGATACTTGTGATTATATTTCGGCCCACCCAGAAAACTCAGGATAATCTCCCCATCTCAAGATCCTTAACTTAATCATGTCTGCAAAGACCCTTTTGCCAAATATCAAGTTCCAGGGGGTTAGGAGCTGATACCTTCATGGGCTGCCATTCAGCCTTCTACAGGAGCTGAGAGCAGATCCCTCCACAAGACAAGTGAAACCTGTCATGGCCATGAAGCCTTTCAGAGTCAGGATTTTTCTCCAGTTTAATTTTTCCAATTCTCCTTCCCTAAAACTGTGCATTTCCTTGGTACAGAGAGGTGTTATCACTAAATTTATTCTCAGTTCCTGACTCCTCATACCCATGTTTTAGGTGAAGAGAGTCCATCTCCTTGGCAGAGTCCTGGCTGTTACCAATATCCAGAGCCTCATGTTCCCTGTTGCCTCTCTCCCCATTCCTACCTCCACCCTGGCACACTTGCCTTCAGGAGAACATAGAAGGAAGCCAATGGTTACTGAGATCAGTTAGCAACTTGGCACCCTTCTTGTAAAAGACAGCCACATAAAACCATGGGTACACCAAAGGTGTCCCTCTTAGGAGCAGGGTGGTCTCATGCAAAGGGATCAAATCCCATCTCTGCCCCTTGCTGTGTGGACTGGGGTTCATCACTTAAATCCTGTGGCCTGAATTCCTTTTCTATAAAATGGGAGAAGACCATGCACCTTACAGTATTTTTTAAGAATTTAAGGCCATGTATGCTCAATAAACCGTAGCTATTATTATTTCAGAGAATTATGTTCATGTTCTCCAGCTCTGTCTCCAACCACACCTACTCTGTTGGGGTCACAAATGCCTCTTTAGAGGAGTATTATCTGTGCCACTTGAAACCTGGGCTCTAGACCAGCAAGTGGCCAGGAGCAGGGAGGAGGGATTGGTCTTCTCTTCCCTCAAATGATCTTCAGATAATTATATACTATTAAATTTTCATGTTCCTAGTTAAACTAGATGACTTCTATTGTATGTGAATACCATGAAGAACCTTGAGAGAGAAAAAAAGTGATATGGTCATTCTCAACACATTCACATGAGGTGGGGGGGGGGGGAGAGTATTATACATGTAAGTCTTCATTATTGATAAAAACAACATTCAAGGAGCTTCTGTGGTTCACCCTCCAGAAAAGCATGAACTTTTCCCCAGTAAAAGATAGAACACTGTCAGTAAAAAGAAAAAAAATCTTATTTTAATTTGAAAAAGTAAATTTATTTTTCAAATTAAAAAGTAAATTATTTTTATTAGTTATTATCTGGGGGTTAAAAAAAATGCATTAGTTTCAAGACAAGTTGTGGGTACCTGATGATAAGATTCCCTTCTTCAAAATTCTCAAGAAAGATGGAAATAAAAGTGGTAGCAGGGGTTGGGCGATCGCTTTTATCATAAGACTCAATAAATTTTCTCTTTCTTTTTCTTAGTAATCTCTTATTCTAGCACATATCTAAACAGATCCATCTTTAAAAGAAAAATACAGATGTTAATTTGTCACCCAAGCTGATGAAACACTAACGTGCAAATTTGGTAAGTGTGGAGGGGGCTAGGGAGAAGGTCAAGGAAGCAAGGCATTTTCATAATTACTGGCTATTACAAATCATTTAAACGGACGCACAACAGGAATGGGATTTGCAAGGCCCAATGTGATGGGCTCCTGTTTAAAAGCCCAGCACTGTCATTAGACAAATGGTGATATGCCATTATCTCAGACACTCTAAGTGATGCTTTGACAGAAAATCGATGGCTACACAATTTTACTGCACACCAGAAATAAAAATAAAAAGGTCTGGCTTGCCATAACCACATTTCATAATTAGAGCACTGACATGTGCAGCTCTTATCCTAGTTCTAAATTGCAGCATCTTCATTTCTTCAGAGAGTTTATTTTGAGTTCCACCTGCACAAGCTCTCCAAGTGAAAGGCTAACAAGAGATGATTAAAGTGTTCCCCAGGGCTTGGGGAAATCCCATACTTCATTTTTTTCATTCTTTTCCAACGGCCCTGGGCCCATTTATTCAACAAACATTACTGAGCACTTATGTTCCAGGCATTAGGCTGGATGTTGCTGGGAGTACAGACATGAATGAGATATGGCATGTGCCTTCAAGAGATGACAAGCAAATCTGTGAAGCTTCCCCTAGTCTTTGGAGACTTTGTGCTGAATTCTATCCTTGGTTTTCTCCTCTTCCTTATCTTATGTCCTTATGTGTCTCTTCTTCCTTTGTACCATTTCTGTACCATGCACATACTTCTAATAACCTTTTCATGCTATATTGCATTTATTTGTTTAGGTCCCTCTCCCCAGTTAACTCTTTGAAACAAAGCACCCTGCCACACTCATATTCCTTTTTGGCACAATGATTGGTACACAGTTTTCTTTTTTTAATTTTAAGTGTAATGGATTTTTTTCTGTATTAGAGAAATTACAGAACAATAATGCATAAAATACAAGATTTCCATATACTACTCTATTATTAATACCTTGCATTGGTGTGGAACATTTGTTTCAATTGATGATAGCACATTTTTATAACTGTACTCTTAACTATAGTATATACTTTAACTTACTTCCATAGTTGATATTTTTTAGAAACTTGTTGAATATGAATATAACGCATCCACTATCATGTCTTCAACTCTTAGCTATATAATGAATCTTAATGTGTATGCTCATCCCCGAGCCCCTTCCCAAGCTCCAATCTCATTATTTCCAATTGCTTAAATATCTTGATTGGAATGTCCCATAGGCACCTATTTATAACTTGACTTGTCCAAAACAGAAATGCGTTATAATCCTCATTCTAAACCTGTTTCCAATTGTTCATATCTTGGTTATGGTGAAACCAACTATTCACTCTTCTAGCCACAAACCTCAGTGTCATTTTTGTCTCTTCTCTCTTCCTCATTCACCACATCATATTGATTCTATCGCAGAAATCTCCCTCAAATCATAAAAGCTTTCTTTTCTCCTTGTGCTTGCCACTGCCTTAGTTCAAATCCTTGTCACCTCTTATTTAACTTTCTACCAGATTTCCATGCCACCAGTCCATCCTCCGCATTACCACCAAAATATCTACCTAAGATAAGGTTGATTCTGCAATTTTCCAGTTTAAATATCTCTGCTAATGCTTACAAGAAAGTGTTCTTGCTTCTGAACATGACTTACAAAACTGGTGACAACCTACCCCAACCTTATTTCATCAGGTTAAATTCTGACCTTCTCTACTACGTGTTTTATAAGATAGCCACACCAAACTTTCCATTGTTCTCAGGACAAGCCAGGCAGAAACCCCCCCCCCCCCCCCCACCCCCCTCCCCCAAGACTTTGCACATACTATTTTATTCCTTTTGACTGGAAACCCTTCCCCTAATCACCTGGCCAATTCCTGCTTCCCTCTGGAAAGACTTCCCTGACTCCCTCAGTACAATTACTGGTAACCCTGGCTGTGCTCCTTAAGTCCTTCATTCTCATAAATTTTCTAGTATCTTCTCTTGGTCTCTAGACTGAGAACTCAGTGAGTGCTGAAGAAAGCAACTTCATTCATCTCTGTTACCCAAGGCCTGGCCTAGTACATAGTAGGTAGTCAATGAATGTTTGATAAATGAGTCAATAATTAAGTAGGCTCAGGTTGATTAGAGACACCCCTGTGTACAGGACTAGTTGAAGCCACATGGTGATTGAGATTGCCTAGGAAAATATATAATGCTAAGAAATAAGGAGCTGGGACAGATCTCCAAGGAGTACTAATATTTATTATGATAGAAGAAAAAGAAGAACTACCTAAGGACACTGAGAAAAATAGTGAGAGGAGTAGGAGAAGAACGAGAGGACAAGAAACAAGCCTAGGATACCACTTCCTGAAAGAAACCTTCCCTGACCTCCCAAATTAGAAACAGAATCCCCTTCTATATGTTCCCTCTCATGCTGTAATTAACCTATCACAGGGCTTATCATACTACATTTCCCTGTCTACTTATCTTTATCCTTCATAGAATATTAGTTCCTTGAGGACAGGGACTCTGTCCTATTGACAGCATATCCTCAGTATATGGCATAGAGCATGACACATAGTTGGAGTTCAATAAATATCTGTTGAATGACAGAAGGTATAAATGCAGAGAAGAAATCACATAAGAATTAAAATATGCCCCCTGATTTCAGAGGTTGGAAAGACACTGGGTGACTTGTATTTGCACTTTACCACAGGACACATACATTCTCACTGGTTTCACATCAGAAGTTTCAAGAATTGAGATAAAATAAAAAGGCTTATAGCTGGCACTTGGGCTTCTTTCCCAGAGTGATCACACAATGAAGATGGATGGGTGACTCTGAATAGGTGCAAATAGGTTTCATACAATAGTTTTCAACCTTAAGTGCTTTAAGGGATAGAAGGTTAAATACATTATTTCAAAATTGCATCAGCAAATAGTAGTGTCTTTAAGCCAGGGGTTCTTAACCTTTTTTGTTCCATGGACCCCTTACTAAGTCCACACTATATTGTGTATTATTTAATAAATATATCACACCCGCACCAACACATCCCCACAAGAATAATGTTTTTTTTGAATTTCAATTCAAGCTCACAGACCCCTTGTTAAGAACCACTAATTTAAGCCAAGGAAACTTCAAACAATTGCAATCAACTCATCTCTTAGTGATCTTCAATTTTTGGCTATTTCCTATACATGCTGTAATCACATGCCCTCAATTTGAGGAGTCATTGCAAAATGGGACAACAGATTATTTCTCATCATAAGACCCCAAGTAGCTGATATAAAAGGAATATTTTGATGATTCAATCCCTAGACAAATGAAAGGGACAGAACCTCTGACAGATTACTAATGTTTTGTTTTCAGATTACAAATGAGGGCGATTTAAAACAGGGAACACTGAAAATGGAAAGAAAAAAAAAAAAAAACCTGTAGAAAACAGATGCCCTTCAGGGCATGAGGTGGCAATTAGAACTTGAATATATTTCAGCAATTACTGAGAGTTGCTAGGAATTGAAATTTAGCTATCCAGAGCCTGTGCAAAGTGATGATCAGTAAACTGTCTTCTTCTCTATCTGTCCTTCTTGACTTCACCAGTGAGTGCCATTTGCATACAGTGGACTGTCAAAGCAAAGATGTATGAAAGGAATTTGTCCTTCATGCTAAGCCTTGCCCCTTGGGAATTTAATGGATGTGGACTGATTCTAAATCTTTCCTATCAACCACATCTTGCATACAGCCTGGATCTCTAAGACACTTTTGAACTCTGATAATTTTATTCTTCTTTATAAGAGAATGAAATTCAGGAAAAGAGAAAGCCAGAAGCAAGAAGCTGAAATCAATGAAACCCGGAAGAGAAGGGAGAGATCAGCAGATGCCTCCGTGTACCTTGTCAAGTGAGGGGAGAACCAGGATCCCTAGCAGCCACCCCAGAACACAAGTCATTGGAAGAAAGCATCACCCTGATACCTTGATTTGGACATTTTCCCAGGCTCAAACCATAAGCTAATCAATTCCCATTGTTTAAAGCGAACTATTTCATAGTATTTGTTCCACCAGTCTAGGAAACTAAAACAGTAGTCTACCAGAAGAATAATCCAAATGCCCTGAATGAGTTATGATGCACCCTGTACTGTCTTGGTTGTGAACGATTGTTTATTTCTCTGAAGCCCATGGCCCAACAGGGAAGCAATTCCCATCTCAGAAGTATGGAGTATCACCCCATCCTTTCATCTCAAAGACTGAAGCTAGAGTTCAGAAAAACCATTCCTATGCTGTTTAATCATAGATCTCAACCTTTTTAAAGAGCTGTCAGAAAAGCATTGCATATTGTTCAAAGAGTGCTGGGGTGTGAAAGAGAACAGTGTACCCTAAAATATTAATGTAACATGGTAGAAATAGTATAAAATTTATAGTCAGAAATACTGTTTTAAACAGTAATCTTTACTAGCAGTATAATGTTGTCCAAGTTACTTTACTTTCTGGGCCTCACTTCCCTTATCTGTAATGCTGGAATGATAATACCCACTTTACCGTGTTGTGAGGATTAAATAAAATCACAAAGGCACAGCACACAGGTAGACATTCATTAAATACTACTCTTTTCTCCCACTCTGAACTCCTTAAAAAATTTAGACTAGAAGAGGTTAATCTGTCAAATAACTTTTAAGATAGCCCTAAATTCTGATAAATTAAGCTCAATACACTATAATATCAGATAAAATATTTTATTGAAAAGAAGACATCATTGATTAGAAGATGAATCACTATGAAAAAAAAAGTCTGCCAATTAAAAGTGCGTGTCATCATTGATTATACGAAGCATCACAATTTCAGAAACGATAAAATATGAAAATATATGCATCATAAAATCAATACAATACAATAAGTATCTAGAATTCTAAACAAGCTTGGAGATACAACAGAAACAAGAACCAGGGAACAAAGAGACCCATATTTCCTACTAGGGTTCAATCTCTTTATTTCTGGGGTGGGGAACCACAGGAAGGTGTCAAAGTCAGGCAATTGCTCAACTGGGAGTTCCTTTAAATAGCTGTTTACCCAGTTAACACCAATGGCTAGATCTGCAGAAAGAGCAGCTGAGGGAAAGGCATATTGAAGAAGTAAAGAGCATTCTACAAGAATTTACCACTCTCATTTAAAAATCATCACTTAGTTTTTGGGTTGTTTTTTTTTTTTTTTACTTCCATTTTATGCCTTTATTATGTTTGAGTTTAAGTATTTGAAGTGTGTGATTCTAAATCTAAAAGGAGACTACATGGTAGTTCTCAAGGTCTGTAGAAGGGCACTAACCTAGAGCTCGCCTGACCACTTAGTTATGTAACCCACAGCGACATTTAGTGGTGGCTCCCTCAAATTACAACTGGTGTCCCAAGGGACAGGATAGTTGCTTGGTTGGAGTGATCCAGTGAAATTTTCCTTTATCACAGTGTGAATGATGTCACCACAATCTTGCCTGATAGAGGTTATTAAGAGGTCTTCTGGAGGTGGTGCTAGAGGTGGCAGCCTTATATTTTATATAGTTTGGTATTTTCTACATGGCATATCCTCTACTTCATAATAGAATCACAGGGCTAGAAGAAAGCCTAGGGATTATCTAATCCAGTTCTCTTACATGCAGAATATGAAATTGTAACCCAAATATGCTAGCTCAAGTTCATTCAGCTAGGCGGGGGCATATCCAGACCTGAACCAAGCCTTCATTTTCAGAGTCCATGACTCTTTCAATTAAATTACTTTGTTGCTCCTAACGTGAAGCTTACATATACATATTGGCTGTACATATTTTCAACACTCATTTGTTGTACACTTAATGTATTTTCAAATATGTTGAAAGGATATTTACAGTTCTGTTAGAAAGTTTGAGGTGAAGTAAAGATTGGTACATTTAAAAAAACAAAGTAAATAAAAACTAATAATTAACATTTATATTGCTCTTACAACCCTATGAGATAGGGTATGAGTTAGTTATTGCCCCACATTACAATGAGGAATTTGAGATATAGAGAGTTCTTAGTAATTACTAACTCCAAAAAAAAACTAGAAGTTACATAGGAAGGTAAATGCAATCATAACATACTCAGCTGTAAATGATAATAACATAGGTTCAATAAGATAAACTAAAATAATAGAACATACCTTTATTTGGATGATAGAAGGGAAAGTTGTGTTGGAAGTTGGGGGTCTGGGATGTCAGATATAAGATATAAGAAAACTAAATAATCATTTTCTGTAACAGGAAAATACTATCTAATAGGAAATATTATCTAAAACTGATATATTAAAACAAAAATAATAATATAAACATATAGAAATGGAGGTGCATCCAGACGAGAAAGCTAAGAGAGTTGAAGTGATTGACTATAGAGAGCAGGCATCAAAGGTGGGGAGAGCCAAGATGGAGTGCTGATGTTTTTAAATATGACTTACCAAACTGTTTGACTCTTGAAAAACATGTGCATTTACAATATGACAAAAAATAAATCAAATTCAAAAACTAAAATTTATACTTTGGCAAGATATAATAAAGGCAAGTCACTAAAAAAATGTCTCAAAATGTGTAAAAAAAGACAACTACAAAAGTATACAAAAAAAGAAATAAGAAAGATTCTGTACTCAGATGTTTCCCAAGTATCTCTAAAGAAACTGAAACAGGACATTTTACACAACGATTTACTCATGTGGTTTGCACAAGATGTAAAACATCAACCAAAGGACCCATACTCAAAGCCTTTTTCCTGCATTAAAAGATTGGAAAATATGCATACATGTATATATTCTAAGATGAAAGAGAATATTTGTGGATATATGTCTCCTTTTTCACAACTCTCCTGTTTAACTGATTTTTTTTAAGGTACCAGGGACTAGGGATTGAACCCAGGACCTCATATGTGGGAAGCCGGAGCTCAACTACTGAGCCACATTGAAACCCTGTCTTGTTTTGGGTTTTGGTTTTCTTGTATGCTCTTTTTCACTTGTTTTGCTTTTTGTTTTTTTGTTTTTTTTTTCAGGAGGCCCTGGGAATCAAACCTGGGGCCTCCTATGTGGGAAGCATGCACTCAACTGCTTGAGCCATATCTGCTCCCCATCTTTCACTGATTTTTAAATTAAACCATGCAGGATCCCATTAGTGTTAGTGCAGTAATATGTGCTGTGGTGCATCGCCCAGATTCCATCTTCAGGACTGAGGCACTCACTCTCTCAGCTGAGCCACTCTCTAGTAATTGCCCTTAGCTGGAAAGTGCCATCTAAGGTCACCAACCTTATCCAATAAATGGTCAATATGGCAATATAAAGGCTTAGCCCTCTTGACTCAAGATGAAATACCTCTGAAATAGTCATCTCAGGGCTCTCCAGATGACCAGCTGAGGCCTGTATTGCAACTGCCCAGTTTTGCTTCCGCCTTACCCCAGATATTGATCCCTTTCTGAGGATACTTACAGATGAACTTTTTTTTTTAACAAATCAATTTTATTGATACACATTAATAAAGCATAAATCCATCCAAAGTGTACTATCAATGGTATCCGGTATAATCACATTCTTATGCATTCATCACTTCAATCATTTTTAGAACATTTTCATTATCCCAGTATTAATAATGAATAATAAACAAAAACAAACCAAGCAAACAAATGAAACTCATCAACTCGTAATCTCTCCATTCTTCCCCTGATGTACATACCTGCTATTCTGTTTCCTTCTCTCTAGTATATTCGTATTTACATTTTGTAAAAATCAATATCACCCATGTTCATACTTTACGTGAGGTTTCACTGTTATACAGTCCCATGTAACATTTTTTAGCTTTCCTTCTAGTAATATACATGTCCTAGACTTTCTCTTTCAACCAGTCATACCCATATAATAGTTCTGCTAGTCACAAACACCATTATGTGCTCTCATTTCCATTCATTTCCTAAGATTTAAAAACAACCTTTTAATCAATTCTGCACAGATTAACCCTTAGCTTTCCATTCTCTACCCTCCTATTTTCTGGTGACCTATATTCTAATTATTAACTCTATGAATATATACAATATATTTAGTTCATAATAGTGCAATCATACAGTATATATCCTTTGTGTCTGGCTTGCTTCATCCAACAGAATGTCCTCCAGGTTCATCCAGTGTCATATGCTTCAAGACTTCATTTCTTCTTACTGCTGCATAATCCATCATGTGTATATACCACAATTGTTTATCCATGCATTGGCTGATGGAGACCTGGGTTGTTTCCAACTTTTGGCAATCGTGAATAATGCCGCTATGAACATTGGTGTGCAGATGTCTGTGTCACTGATCTCAGTTCTTCTGGGTATATACTTAGTAATGGTATTGCCAGATCATATGGCAAATCTATATTCAACTTCCTTAGGAATTGCCAAACAGTCCTCCACTGTACCATTCTACATTCCCACCTACAGTGAATTAGCTATCTCTTCATATCCTCTCCAAAATTTAGTTTTCCAACTTTTTAACAGCGGCCATTCTAATGGGTATGAAATGATATCTCATTGTAGTTTTTATTTGCATTTCCCTAATAGCCAGTGATGTTGAACATTTTTTCATGTGTTTCTTTGCCATTGGTATTTCTTCTTTGGACAATTGTCTTTTCAAGTCTTTTGCCCAGTTTTTAATCAGGTAGTTTGTCTTGAGTTATATGATCTCTTTATATATTATGGATATTAAACCTTTATTGGATATGTGATTGCCAAATATTTTCTCCCATTGAGTCGGCTGCCTTTTCATCTTTTTGACAAAGTCCTTTTAGGTGCAAAACTATTTAATTTTGAGGAAGTCCCATTCATCTATTTTTTCTTTTGTTGCTTGTGCTGAATGGGCATGTGGTGGGAATCAACACCCCTGCATCCTTCAACTTCTTGATGGTAGTACCAATCTCTGAAATCCCTCCAAGAAGGCAGTATTGCTTTTGATTTACTATTTTGCTAGGTAGGGGCAGTTCCAGTGGCTTCCCTTGACTTTTCCTACCATGATAGCCCTCACTCCACAAATCAGGGAACCAATGTAGGGATTCTGCCAGTTGTTGTGTATGGCTATTCCAATTATGCATTCTGGAACTGGAAAAATAACAACAGAATAGGTCCATGAATCCACTGGACCCACTGTGAGATGGACCTGGGCTATAACTCCATCTATCACCTGACCTCCATAAGTCCCTACTCTGACTGCTGGACCACAGTGACATTTGAGAATTCTCCTGGAATTAATTTCACTTTGGAGCCAGTGTCTAATAATACCCAAAATGTCTGATCATTTCCTTTCCCCAACGCACAATTACCCTGGCAAAAATCATGGGTCTCTTTGGGGAAGGCTTAAAGGAAGATTAATAGTATAAATTTTTGTCAGTGTAGGAGGGTCTTTTCCCAAGGGGACCCAGGCTTCCTATCATTCAAGGACTCTGGGTCTGTAAACTGTCTCAAGTCTGGGAACTGATTAAGGGGCATGACTCTCTGTTTTTATAATTCAAATTAGACTTTTGTTCACTTGACCTAGAACTCCTCTGCTTATACAGTTCAAGTAAGAATTTAGTAGACTGTCCACCTATTTTACTTCTAGGTATCCCATGATCCACTAGCCAACGCCATAGGTCTGTGTAATTCAGACTATTTGGATTACTGCTTTGAGTCTGCTGTCCATTATGGCAGCCACGCCCACCTTGTTTTTGGCGATTAAGTGCTGCTACTTGGCTTCTGCCAGCCTAGGATCCAATCATCCCCATTGTGTTTAAGGATCCAAGTTCAATGACAGCAGTTCCCACGGTAATATCTGACCTACAGAAAAGAGCAACTACAGAGTTCTTTAGGAATCATGGAATTAGTCTTACAAATTTATTCCTCACAATTCTAGTGAAAGGAGTGTCCTCTGAACATTCCTGGGGCTGGAGAGCAGATCTTACAAGATAAATCAATCTAACATTCCAGTCTCTCTAAACCTTTGGATACCCTCATCTACATTCTAGCATTTTTACTTCAGGCAAGGTAGGCCACCTTTGGGTTCATGTTTCAGCCAATCACCAGAACAAACTGTTAGAGCCTTATCTAACCCCTGGAGCTAAAACATTGAATCCAGAATCTCTGCTTAGAGGCCCCATATCAATAAATTCAGCCTGATCTGACTTTATGCTTCTTCCACCATTATTCCATACCCTTAATATCCATTTCCACACATATTCCCCTGATTTCTGTCTATATAAAATGGAAAAATCATGCAGTTTTTTTGGAGTGTAGTGTACCTCCTTATGGGTCACACTTTGTACCTCAATTTATGGGGCCTTTATTCTAGTTATAGGTCTGGAAGAGAATAGGAGTGGTGGGGGTGGATCATGAGAACAATTAGAAGTATCTTGTAAGTCAAATACCTCAGGACATTTCCACAGCAGTTTCATCTGGTGAAAGATTAATCTCTTCAGACAGAGGTGTGAGGGCTATTTCCTCAGAGGAGATGGTTATAGGTGTATCAGGCACAGCAGGGTTAATATCTTCAGGTGGAGGCTGGACGGTTAATTCCTCAGAGCAGATTGAAGATTGGGTGGCTGATTCCTCAGTGCAGTCCATTATAGGTTTATCTGACAAAGACTCGGCAGAATCTAGGGTTTTAATTTCTCACCTGTTTTTATTATCAATACATCCCAATTGTCCCCATCCGAATTTCCAGGATCCCATTCCTTTCCAGTCAATACCCTCATTTTAACAGCAGACACCTTGCAAGGTTGGGAATTCAATTTACATTTAAATTCATTCACTTGCACTATCAGACTCTAGGTCTGGTTTTCAGAAATCTCAAGTCTACAGCTACACAAACTAATATTTTCTTTCAAGACACACAGAAACTTCCATGTCCATGCGGCACTTAAGTTGGGAATTTGAAGGCCATGAGCTCATCCCTTTCTTTTACAACTATATCCAGCATATTTAGGAACAACCAGCCAACATCACTATGCTCTGTTAAGATGTTGAAAACAGTATCACACAGACCCTTGCCTCTTATAGGCATTTGAGTAGCTGTATCCAGCAGTGATGTTTTGCATATCTTAATTGACAACTCATGCTATGGACTGTCAGTGCCATCTTGATTGTTGGAATTGGGTTAGAGAATCTATTCCAAAAACCCCAGAACCAACTCAGAAATCTCATCTTTAAGATTCTCTTTCTCAAGAACCACACCCAATACCAAAATCTGTATTCATCAGGGTTCTCTAGGAAAACAGAACTGACAGGATATATGTTAATATTATGACATTTTTCATAGAAATTGGCTTACACGACTGTGGGGATGGGCAAGTCCAATTCCACAAGCTAGGAACTCTGATGAAGGCTTTCAATGAATTCCTCAGGAGAAGATGGATGACTGAAGTAGATATGGAAATTCTCCCTTCTCTTTTTAAGGCCTTCAACTGATTGGTGAGACTTCTCTCATTGATGAAGGCAATCTCTTCAGTTGACTGTAGATGTAATCAGCCATAGAGGCAATCAGCTTAAGATATTTTAAATCCATGAATTATCCTTACAGTAATAACTATCAGGCCAGTGCTTGCTTGACCAAATAATTGGACACCATAACCTGGTCAAGTTGACACATGAACATAACCATCACATTCACCATAATTTAAATGCATGAAATTAATTTAATTTTCTTTTGATATACAATCTTATTCAATTCTCCTTTTTATTTTATATCTCTACTTACTTTGGTCCAATTCATAGATTGTAGAAAAACCATGTTCCACTTTCTGTTTACGAGGTAATTAGAGGGGAAATGTCCCTCTTCCTTTTCTGATAATTAGTGACCTAGTCACAGGAATTATGAGTTTTGTTATTGTGTTTTTTTTAATTCCTGGGCAATTTTTTAAAAGTCACAGCCATAGTTATATGAAGATCTCATATTTCTAACTTTGGATGTCGGTATGACTCACACTTCCATAACGACACCCCTAAACAAACTTATTCTATCCTAAACTGGACTTTTCAATATAAACTAATCAGTGAGCATTTTAGCCACCATTTAGCACCATTGGTGTCCACTTGGGCCCTCAGTTCTGTTTCAATAGGAAAACCATCTTTGTCTGTGCCACAGTATCTTTTTTGTACAATTATTTGAATGTTTTGTTTCCTTTTGCCCCTAGTATTTTTTAACGAAAATGAGACAAAAATAATTTATATGCTAAACTTAATGATAAGAAAGCAAAGATCTCATCAAAATCATAATACAAAAGAGGGGCAAAGATGCAACTTCTTAGCTCTTCAGAAAATGGCAAGTCCTAACTTAATTCACAGTATTGTGGGACTTATGTCTATCAAGTGTGTGTTCAATGGGAAGGAAAAAAATAAAGAACATGTGTAAAACAAGATAAACTTTTCAATGAATATAGTGTCTCAAAGGCAAGGAGTAAGTAAGGTTTTATAATATATTTTAGCTCTTTAGCACTAGTTCTCCATCCCATTCCATGGTACTTTGATAACACTCCAGTCCATTGTTCATCTTTGATGCAGCCAGTTTTTGTACACATTTTCAGGATTGCATTATACCTGGAAATAGGTGATTGTATCAATTCAGAGCTAATCTCATTTCAACATAGCAAGTATTCAAATGAGAACATAATTTACAAGAGAGCACCTATGTCATAAAACACATGACTAGTTACTAAAAAATAAAGCTAAAGTTATTTGAAATTTAGAGCAAAATCAGATGGACTCTGCTAGAGGAATAGAATTTATAGCTCGACAAAATAATTAAACAAGACACATATGAGTCACCCTTCATGTGCAGTACTATAAAAACTTGAAATAAGACAAAAATGGAGACCTAGAGAAAGAAAGCCAAATGTGAATGAATAATTAACTACAGATGCAGTCAAGGTGGACACTAATCTATTCAAAATATGAAGTAAGTAGCAAGATTGAACCAGGTTTGGTCTGGGTGATGGAGCTTTCCAGCCTCCAGCATTCTATGCCAAAGTTGTAGACTGCTTCCAGTTAGAAATCTCCCCACTTTCCACTAAGGAAGGCTCAAGGGTCTTTAATTAAGCACTTAAGTGAAGGAATCAACCTACTGCTGTTCAAATTCTCCGTTTTTACAGACAGGTTCACCACAAGGGACAAGACCTCTTGTTACAAGATGATAATGTCATTAATTTTACATCTTCATATCCAGTTATTCCTATCAGACTCTTCACTCCAAGTACTTAGGGAGGACTTTCAAAATCCCATCATCAGAAGTGTATAGAACCTCCAAAAATGCCCAAAAAGAGAGTTTAACTTCTTAATCTTAGCAGAAAATACAGGGAGCACTCTAGTAACTCTTTCTTTAGAAATAACTAATAATTTCACTTAGAAAGTAATACAGCAGAGCAATAGGTTGAATTCAAATGTAATTATTAATAGAGAAGTGCACTAAGGAAAGACATTTTAATTCTACTGTAACTATTAATAGAAAAAGTAATGATGAAAGGAAAAAAAAAAAAAAAAACAGGTAAAAGCAGGACTTCATGTGTTCTCCAAAGATGCACTTTAGTGTTGGATTATTGTCAATTCCAAATGTCAGACTCTGGGCCAGTTTGCTTATGAGGGTTGGCCAGGAAACCATGCTATGGTGCCAAGCTTCTCTGGCCAAATATCAGCATGGGGACATCCCTATGTGTTGGTAACCTCTAGCTAATTTACCAGCAGTCCAGAAACTCCACATTAAATCAGAATGGCTCATGTTTGCTCCCAACCAGTAAAAAGCCACAAACTCACCATCTTAGCTATCTATTGAGAGGTTTTCAATGTAAAGTTCTATATGAGTGACAGTAAACTACAACCTCAGAGGGCACATAGGACCTTCAGTCCAGGAAAGGGTTTGAATTTATTCCACAGTTCAGCATATGTCTGTCTGACTGCACAGTAGGACACTAGTCTTGCCAAATAACCTGGCACTCTTTATCCTGGCTTCCAAAGAGTAAAAACCATGGAACCATTTTAAGCAAGCCAATTCAACCTGCCAAAACAATAAATTGGTACGTCTCCCAAACAATTTCCTAACTCAGAATTAAAATAGACTTGGATAATTTCCCAATCCTGAGTAATTTAATACTGTGTATTAATAAATAATTTTAAAAATATATAGAAGGAAGGGAATGAAAAACTCTAAAATCTCACAAGCAGTGGTGTAGAAACTACCCACCCACATGCTATTTAACACTTGTTCCCACAATAGATTGAATACCTCAGAGTGATTGGGAATATGTTTTTAATCTGTTTAAACCCAGAGATAATCACCACAATTTCAGTGTTTCTTCAATCTCCCTCTCTTTCTCACATTCAATAGATTTGCACACTATGCATAGAAGGATGCCTGCACAAAGTGAGAACTCAACAAATATTCATATAAGTTGAATGAATGAACAGATTCTGTTGCCCAGATTCCAAAGCTTTCCTCCCATTCCCTTAACCCAATCCTAAATAGATCACATGATGGAGATGTTGGGGGGCAAGGACAGTATCGGGCCTCACAGGGTGAAGTTTCTGATATGACTTGGACAAAGGTTAAAACTTTGCCTTCTGATACCATAGCATTTCCTTTAGATTTGGTAATTTGGAGTCCTGCCTTCTTTTCTGGATTATTTCTCCTGCCTTCCTCTCTCCTCTTCCCCCATACTACAGCAGGGGAGTGTCATTCTTTTCTTCATTTTTCTCCTTTTCTTTTAATGCTTCCACAATCCCTCCTTAGAAAGGCAAACAGAAAGCAGGGTTCCAGGAGGACCGAGGCCTGCAGAAACCCCCTCAGTCCTCCTGAGATGGCCAGTCAGAGATCTGTTCTCCTTTTTTGTTGCTTGTCTTTTCTATCTTCTTCTGAATACCAAGACTGAAACAGCTAAAAGACCAATGGTACAGAGTATAACTCAAGGAAAGAGACTGAGGAAGCAGCAGTGCATATTTCCAGTCTGAGCCTCAGACCTACTTTGGGGAAAGGTGTTCGGACAATTCACACATAGTCCAGCTCAGGAGACCAGGAGATGGCTGCCTGGTTTCTGACCTAAACCCCATATAGCACTAAGGAGAATGCATTTGTCTAGCTTTGTCTTTTGTGCATATATCCCTTTATCGTCTCTATATTGGTGGTAAATGACTGCTTAAGGACTTAAAAAGCTTGATAATGGCCAAAATCAACTTGATATGATTAACACAAAAATATACAGCCAGCAAGAACTGCTTTCAATAAATGGGATTAATCTATTATGTTACTGTTCCAAAAGACTTTAGAGTGGTAATTACCATATAACATCTACAGGGCATCATTGTGCAGGGTGAAATGGGGGAGAAGGCGAGAATCAGTCCCCCTTAAAGGCCTGAGAACAAAGCAGCACATACAGTCTCTGAACAAGCAATAGAATAAAGTTCATTCACATTCTCAAGAGGATGACAATCAGGCACCAAAGACACCTATGATCCAAGCGAACTTCCCCTCAAGTAGAAGAGTTTAAATGCAATCTTCAGAAGAATACCAACTTCATCTGTAATTACAGCCACTTCCAAACCTACCTTGGTAAAACTTCCTAACTTACCTCAGAATACATCAACCTTCACTACTGACAGCTAATTTCAAATATTTTCATTACATCCCTGTTGACAACTCAGTTCGCTCTATTTACTTTGCCTGTAGAGAAGCTTATAGGCATCAAATTACTTAACCCAACTCTCCCTACTTTAGAGAAGGCTAAAGAAAATCCAAAGCTCATATGAACCCAAGAGCCGTTACTTTGTACGAGAGACTAAGTCATGCAGAGGAGTTTGGTAGGGCAGCTGGAAAAGAAGACATTTTAGACTCCTAATCCAATCTTCATGATTGTCATGATGCCCCTTCATTGTTGTATTTGAAAATCATTCTCTAAGCATCAAAGTCATTTGCAAATGTGATTTAAAAAGCTAGTTTGCATCATTTATTTGGATTTTCTCATCCTAGAGTTTATCATAACTCAGAAATGTTCTACTTCTAAAATCCTAAACCATACTGTAATAAACTTTGACCATAATAATCTACTCATTCAGCTTTATTATTCTTTTTCTCCAAACTAGTCCTGTACTTTCACACTGTTCAAAACTCCGAATTCCATATTTCCATTTATATAGGCTTGCTACTACTCCAAACCCATATATAATCATTTTAGAGCTCTTCAACTGGACGATTCACAGACATACAAACTCAGCATGTCTAAGTTAAATTTATCATATTTTTCTATATCCTATACCTTCTCCTGTGCTTCACCCAAACCAAACCTCTTGCTGTCCACTGAATAGACTCCTCTGAATGTCTTCTGACTCTGTGTATTTGCTCATATCTCTGCCTGAACTAATCTTTTATTCCTTCATTTC
This sequence comes from Tolypeutes matacus, assembly GCA_026826555.1. Taxonomy (NCBI): domain Eukaryota; kingdom Metazoa; phylum Chordata; class Mammalia; order Cingulata; family Chlamyphoridae; genus Tolypeutes; species Tolypeutes matacus. Next base: position 251,679 of record JAKSZT010054466.1, on the reverse strand, counting down.
TACCCAATCCCTTCCCAAAACACCCTCCCCCAGCACCACCACCCCACAATATGCCTATTAAACACTTATTCTTTCTCTCAAGTATTATCTCTTCCTTAGCCCCTTTCCCACACAGGTAATTGACCACTCCTCCTTTGAGTTCCCATTGATCCCTACATGTTCCAAATACTTCAGCAATAAAGCAGAGATAGATTATTAATACAACCATGTGGGTAAAAATAATTCCAGAAAACCATAAGCCACTTTCAATTCCAAAAGAAATCTCAGAACTCTAAGATTGAGTCACACCGTCCATTAATAGTAAATTGAGGTGGAGTGGGTATATACCTTCCATTTTGGTGATGGCTAACAAATGTTATCATAACCTTTTCCTCTCTTTTGCTTTGCAAGAGAAATGGGTCTTTGTGCCTAGTGTAGCTACTAGGCCTGGGTCTTTGTTGCACTGATTTAAGGTACAGGGTAGATTGGAGAACAGAAGTCCTAACTGCTAGCATGACTGACATAAGGATAGGAGAGGAGAGGAGTTCTAGAAAGGCAAGAAAGACTGTGGGAGAGAAAGAGAACCAATGCAGATTGTTTTGTGGAGGATTCTTGAGGAACGAAGTTTTTGGAGAAATTGCTAAGCCATGGGAAGTAGATATTCTATTTCATTGGATCTAAGATGCTATTGCTCATAAAGTCACTATTATTTCATTTACTTTTAAAATATGATATTGAACAAGAGAGAGATGGGGAAAGATTTTTATTCGCTTTGCTCTGTTTTGTGTATGTATGTGTGTGCTTAACATTCCTTCCTTTAGGCATTTTTGAGACACTTAAAAATTTAAATTGTTTCTAGGGCTTTTTAATGGAATATTGGATAGGCGATTTTTTGTTTGTTTTTAAATGACAAAATAGGAGATTAATTCAAAGGCAGCTTTATATATTTGCATTTAACTGTGTAAAGCCCCTCATAACATTAAAAAATTTAGACTTTTCAGGTTCCCTTGTCCTATCCTCACTGGTACCAAGTCGATAAGCAATGAGTGAAGAACCTGAATAGTGATAATAACTAATATTTTTTAATACTGTCATTTAGTCCTCACGAGAAAACTCTATGAGATAGAGCTTCTTCTGTGTACTGAGGCAAAGAAAGTTTAAGTAATTGTCCAAGCTTACATAACCAATAAATAGCAGCCTTGGAGTTCATATCCAGTCTTGTGACTCTAGTGCCCATCATCTTAACTGCCATATTCTAATGCCTCATGCTTTTAAGATACAGTATATGTTTTCCCAAAATGGACGTCATTTATTACTCTTCTACATGAATAAACCCAATCACCTATGTCTTTATGCAGCAGCTATACATCCAAAAGCCAGAGAAAATGAAGAAACCAGTCACTCCATTGAAACAGGCACAGATAAAAAGAATGCTATTTGATAACGTAAAGACTGGATTTCCTACAACTATAGGTATTTTATCGTAGAAACTAAATAACAAGTAACTGTAATCAAGAAACAGTTTGAGTTATTTAGAGGGAAAAAATACTGATTAAAACACACTGGCAAGAAAGTTGCAAAGATTGAAGAAGATTCTGTTCAGTTTGACATTAAATTACGCAAATCATATGTAAACTATGAAAATCTGCAAGAAGAGAAAGAGAGAAGTTGTGATTGTTTTTTCTTTCCTTAAGCTTTAAGTAAACACTTTCTGAAATGAACAGTGAAGGATATTGAATGTAAATTTTCCAATAGTACAATTTTCTAGGTACATTAAAGTCAAGACCAAAGAAAATTCAATTAACCACTGTGTTAGTCAGGCAAAAGGGGTGCTGATGCAAAGTACCAGAAATTTGTTGGCTTTTATAGAGATTATCTATTTGGGGTAAAAGCTTACAGTTACAAGGCCCTAAAGAGTCCAGCTCAAGGTTACTTCCTTACCAAAATCAGCTGTCACATGTCAAAGCAAGATGGTGGGCGACATCTACGAGGGTTCAGCCTTCCTCTTCCCTCTTAAGGCTCCATGGGTCCAGATTCTTCTGCTCTCAGCTGTAGGTTGGCATAGGGCTCGTCTCTCTTCTGGGGCTTATTTCTTTCCGGGCTTAGCTTCTCTGTTCTCTTCACAAGGTCAGCTATAAACTATCAGGGGTCTTGCTCAGCTCTCTCTTCCCGGGACCTCTCCTGTGTCCATGGAGCCATCTCTCTTCCTCTGTGTTCTTCTTTGTGTATCTACTTCTGTGTGTTTCTTCTTGATTGATCATCTGTTTATATAGCCCACCAAGAGGGCGGGGACTCAACCCTGCAGGCCCTAATGACATGGTCAAATCAAAACCCTAATCTTAACATAATCTAGCAAATGAAAAGCCTTTGAATTTAAATCAATCAAAGGGTATTGTGCCCAGAGGAACAGACCAGTTTACAAATATAATCTATATCTCTTTTTGGAATTCATGAATAACATCAAACTGCCACAACCACATTTTTAAAAAAAACATAACTGCGATAGAAAATTTTGTAATCCTTTTATCACTATAGTCATTTAAAAATGGATTTAAGTTCTAAGACTCTTTCTAGGGCCTCAGCCTTCATACAGTACATCATCTCTCTTTTGCTTTGGTGCTGAACAGCAGAAATGTCACTTACATCATAAGTCAAATATGTTACATCAAAATTGGTATCATAAAGGTCAGAGGATAGATATATCCCAGTCCATGCATCAATGAACTGGATTATAACAAACCCTACTGCACAGGATAAAATCTCCAAGTATTTGATTCTCTGAGGTCATTTGCATTGGTTAACTCCTTTACTTAAGAACAACTGTTTTGACACCATATTGACTTTGAATGAAGACCATTACATCAAGACGCCTGCACCAGACTGTATAACACAATGAATCCTGTGGTGGAAGATGGACTGTGGTTAACAGAACAAGTATGAGAACATTCTCTCATGAACTATTACAACTATATAATACTAATACCGTGTCATTAACTGAGTGAGTTGGGGGGAAAAATACAGCAAATATAAGATATTGGCTGTAGTTAGCAGTAATGTTTCGACAATGCTCTTTCATAGTTTGTAACAATTGTTTCACAACAATGCAGGGTGTTGATGGTAGGGTGATGTATGGGGGCCCTGTTTGATGATATGCATGTTTGCTTTTTGAGTTCACAACTTATACTATATGCATATTGTTTATGATGTTCATGTATGAATAATACATTTCAATTAAAACAAAGTTATTATTTTTTAAAAGCCTACTCTTCAGTCTGTTCTAGTAACACAGAACACTTATTTCACTATCCTACTTTTCTCCTAAGTCTATAGCCATTGAGATAAATAAAAGATAATTCTTCACACTAAGAGAAAATAGAAAAGTAGACACATGAAATATGAAAAGCATGGAGAAAACCAGTTAAAATGGCCCAAAAAAGATTTCTGCCAGTTATTTCTTTAGAAAGAAAATCAACCACAGAATAATAGAGATACAAAGATAAATAAAATATGATTTCTATTTTAAATCTTCTCAGATTTAAAATTTTTCAATTGGAATCCAGATATGAAATTTCAATATTACCAAGCATAAATAGCATCAGAGGGGGTCCCTAAAAGATGCCCAGCAATCCTCTATAAATCAAAGTAAACTATCCTATTTCTAGGGAATATAACATGATCTATACTCCATTGGCAAGACAGGACAGGAGACAACCCTGTTTGCCATGTAAGCTCTTTTAAAAGATATGGTAAGGAAGAAACTTGAATCCACTGAGTGACATCCATAAAATACTAACACTGTAGTGATTTCAGAGAATTTGTCTGACTGCCTCATTGGTCAGATGAAGAAATAGAAGGAAACCAAGAACAAGGGAAGTCAAATGACTTTTCCAAAGTCAAATGTAGTTAGTGACAATGGAATGGGACCCAGTTGGCCCATTATTAATTTTATTATGCCAAACAATTTTCATCTAAGGATTTCAATTATTTATGTTTTCCTAGACCCAAATTATTATAAATAGTAGGCTGTTATCTACATGGTCTGTTAAAGTTAGCAAGTATCTTGGATTGCTTCCATAGCCATCCTCACAAAGTATAAAGTTAATTATGCCACTCCCCTGCTTTAAAGTCATTTATCCTCAAGGATAAAATCCAAATGATTAGCAGAGAAGATAGGTTCTTTTATGACTAGCCTAGACTTCCAGAACTCCCACCTCATACCTTATATTCTAGAAAATCCAAACTGCTTTTAGCTCCCAAATGAGAAATTGTTTGACAATGCCTTGCTTTGTATAAGCTTCTCTACCTGAAATACCTTTTTCTCACTTGATTTCAGGAAGAAGACCTACTCATCCCTTAACACATCTCTTTCCTAAAGGCTACCCATCCCATCATTCAAAGATGGAAGTAATTACAGCCTCCCCTGTACTTCTAACTGTCCTCTGTTGAACTCATCACATTGTTTAACAATTACGTCTTTCTATCTCTCTCTACTAGAATGTGACCCCTCCAGGGGAGAGTCCGTAGCATTGCATCTTTATGTTCTGAGCTGCTAGCACATGGTAGTATTCAATAAATATTTGTTGAATAAATGAATGGGATGGGGGCTAAAATAGATGTAATTATTTCTGTCTCTCTTTGCTTAAATCAGAGACTATTGAAAACAATTAAGGAAATGTAGTAAAGCTAAAGATTAACATTTTAAATTATTATTTAATTTAAATTAGCAGAAAATATTTTACAACTAATTGTCGAAGCCAAGAGAACAATCTATGCACAATGTGCATTGATTTAAGCATTTTTGTTTTTCAAGAAAAGCTTTCTTGGAACAGGTAAACTTTATCACCATTTTTCTTTAATTGCAAATACTTTTAGTACCTGATGTCTATTAATTTGTCAGCTCTGCCAGTAGCAAAGCCAAGAAATCACAACAAAAGAAAAATAAACCTTTAAATGCAGAGCAATAAAGAACTAGCTCTAAATAACAATTACCTTGGGAAAGGCAGAAACGTTAAGTAGCCAGTACAGTTCACTAAATAAATTTCATTCTTAATTACGGAAAATATGGAGGGCAAAATAAAAAAAACTTCATAATTCATTGTAATTTGTAGGAATCCAAAGGAAAGTATAGATTGCTTCATTTTATTTTATGGAATAAAATAATTCCGCGTCACCGAAGCAATCATACCCAGCAGAAAGGGCCTTATCTGCATATTCATAGCAATCCATGTGCAATAAAGGAGCAGAGGATCCAGATATAAACTGCCAGGGAATATCTCTCCAACCATTCTAGAGGTCACTACAATGATAACAAGTCGATTGAACTGAAGAAATGTTTAGCTAGTGTCTAATTCTTCCTGAAAACTAACTAGATGTTAAGTTTGGCATTCAATAAAATATTTGGAATACCAATAATTCTCTGATATTGCAATATTCCAGAGGATGTATATTCTAGGCATGCACCTATTTCTTGTCTTTTCTTGACTTTAGTGATTTCAAGTCCATAGACTGGCCATGGAACCAAGCACCCACTTCTGGAGCAGGGACAAGGGGGGAGGGGAGGACTCATTGTTCAATCCCACTCAATCACATATCTCAGACAGGAAAGAGGAGTTCCCTACAGAAAAAGTGGAAGACTGTTACCAGGACAGAATGGATGTTGGGCAGTTGAGAACATAAGGCGTACATTTGAGGACCTTGGCATACATTTAGGCCAAAGAGTAAAGGAATAACAACAAACATGTTTAAGTTCTTAAAGTCTACTGAAAAATTATGTAGAGTTTTCTCATGAGAGTTAGTAGAACAGAACTAGGAACAAAGCGTATAACTTTAAAGACGTAGCTTCAAATGAAAATAAGGAAGAAATTTACCATAAGATGTTTAAAAATAAAGTAGGTTTTCTGTGAAGGAGTTAAGTTCCCCAAGACTGAAAAGGTCAAGCAGAGATTGTTCCTCCAACATTCCTACCTTGGGCCTATGTCTCTTGTATAAAGAGAAAACCTTCTGTTTTGCTTTCTCTTCTCCTCCTTATATACTTCTCCCCATGGAAGGGGGAGAGATTGATGCTCTTGTTTAGCCCAGGCTCTGTCTAGACTCTCACTTTCAGAACTGCCTGCAAAAGGATCATATCCATCCTCATCCCCAATTTTTCCTCCTCTTTGTGGGAGATGCACCAGGACAGATCCAACTGTATAGTCTGCATCTGGATGGCAGAGCTCAATCTAGGAGATAAGAAACAGGAAGGAATCCACTTAGACCACATGATTCCAAACCAACTTTGCCGGCGTTAGTGCCAATGTTAGATTCTTATCTAAATTCTAAATATATTTCTCAAGTGGGTCAGAATTTAGAAGGGAGAGGGATGCAATTAGTTGGTTCCCTTAAGCTCTAATGTTTTTCAGAAGAGATTCCAATATTAAATGGGGATGGAATTTGGAATGGAGATCAGGTTTGGAATAATCCACGAAATTCCTTCCAATGTAAGATACAAGTTAAATAAGGCAACAAAGATCACTGACAGGAAATGAATGTGGCTCAAGCGATTGGGCTCCCATCTACCATATAGGAGGTCCAGGGTTCAATTCCCGGGGCCTCCTGGTGAAAGGCGAGCTAGCCTGAGCAGGAGAGCTGGCCCATGTGGAGAGCTGGCACAGCAAGATGATGCAACAAAAAGAGATACAGAGGAGAGACAATAAGGCACGCAGCAGACTAGGGAGCTGAGGTGCTGCAAGAGATTGAGCATCTCTCTCCCATGCCAAAAGGTCCCAGGATTGGTTCCCAGTACCACCTAAAGAGAAGACAAGCAGACACAGAAGAACACACAGAGAGCAGACAGTGAGCACAAAACAACAAGTGGGGCGGGGTGGGGTAAATAAATAAATAAAATCTTTAAAAAAAAAAAGATCACTGACAAAAGTCAATAATTGTTGGTGCTTATTTATTCTTCAGAAATAGTCTAAGCTTTTTCCTTATGGCAAAACCAACTAGAAAATCCAGCACCCTTGTATTGAGAACTGACACTGTTTGCTTTAGGCAACATGATCTAATGGATCACTGTCTCTAATGGCAGAAAAACTGATTTCTACCTCACCAACTAGCCATATGGGATTTATCAATTAACTCCAATTTATACTTTGTGTGAGATAAACTAATAATGACAAAATTTTACTACAATGTTGGGAGAATTGTTGTTTGGGTGCTTGGTATTTATAAAATACCTGAAATATGCTAAATGCTCAAAAGGAATTTATAACTCCCAGAAGTGGACAGGTTATTGCAGAAAAATTAATTGCATATTCTGAGATCAAAATTGGTGGAAAATATAGCAAATACGAAATAATTTTTAAAAACAGAAATGCAAAGGACTTGGAATATCCAAAGCAATGTTGATAAGAAGAACAAAGTTAGAGGGCCAACACTACCTGACTTCAAGACTAACTATAAAGCTACAGTAATCAAGATAATGTGGTACTGGCATCAGGATCAACAAATAGATCAATGAACCAGAATAGAGAGCTAAGAAACAGAATCGTTCATTTAATTTTTGACTAAAGCAATCTAATGGGAATGAAAAGTCACAACAAATGGAGCTGCAATAGTTGGATGTCCATAGGGGAAAAGTGACCTTTGACCCCTACATAACACCAAATACAAAAAAAAATTAATTTTTAAATTAAGATTATCCCTAATTAAAATCAGACCTAATCATAAAGCTTAAAAAATGAAGCTTTAGAAGAAAATGTAGAAGAATATCTTCAGGACTTGGAGGCACACAAATGCTTCTTAGATGTGTCTTCTCAATAAAAATTGGGGAAAAGAGTTAAACAGCTCCTTCACTAAAAAAGTTATATGAATAGCCAATAAGCACTATTAGGGAAATCATAGACACCTGTTGAGTGGCCAACACTCAGCCCTCTCCTATTCCCACCTCCTTCTCTGGGGAAGTAAGAAACACATGCTAAGGAGCCATCCTTTGGCCTTCTACTACCTCCACCTCCTTTTCTTTCGCGTACCATCCCACAACCTAGAGAAGATGTTAAAGTCTAATGATTGGTGGCAAGGCTCCAGGATGTGTAAGCTCATTGAGGGTGGTGGGCCACAGTGTGGGAGATGTTTGTATGGGATGTGGTGGGAGGTGTGGGAGGTGGGCAACATGGGAATCCCAGTGGGTTCCGTGTAATATTTTGGGTAATCTAAGCACCTCTTAAAATATATGTATATATATATATATATATATAAATAACATTTTTGTAAGCAAATATACATATATGCATATATATTTATATATCATTTTGCAAATGTTTGTATGTATTGTGAGAATTTTGATTTTTACCCATAATAAAAAATAAATAAATAAATAAATAAATAAAAATAAACTAGTTACCTAAAAAAAAAAAAAAAAGTCTAATGAAAAGGCCCTCCCAGAACTTAAACCCAGAAACCGAGAACAAGCAGCCTCAGATGCTTATCAGAACAGAATTCTCAATGGCAGGGCCTCATGCCCCAGAGGTGGATTAAAAAACATACTCAGACAGTGTAGATTTGTCTCTTTCCTCTAGCATGAAGTGGAACATGCAGAGCAGCCATCTACGAACCCCAATCTGGAGCAGTTTTTGGCCACCCTGGGAGACTAGCTGTAATGGGACTTCTTCCCCTGCTCTTTTGAACTCTTTGTGCTATGTAAGTGACAAGGAGATTTTTTGCTTTTTCTATACTCTTTATTCTGTGTAACTAATAAAGGAATCATTTTGCTGAAAGTTTTCGGTGTGCCCTGAACCTTTGTGCCCTCAATACACCATTGTAGCACCTTGCTCCCCAAGCACATGTGAAAGTGCTTGACATCATAAGTCATTAAAGAAATGCAAATTAAAAACTACAAAGTGATAGGACTAAGACTAAAAAAACTAAAAACACCAAATGTTGGCAAGAATGTGGAGCAACTGAAACTTTCACACATTGTTAGTGGAAATATAAAATGATACAATCAGTAGTGGACAGAACCTGGCTTGCACTGGATCACAAGAGCCAATTGTGCACATCTTTTCCCATCTCAGCCCTCAATGACTTCATATTGATAGCTTGAAATATGAGAACATTTGTACTATAAAAGTTGGAAATTCAGAGTTTCTTCTTTTTGTCTTCCTCCTTCACCTCCTCCCATTTCTTCTATTTGGAGAGCTAATTGATAAGCATTTAGTCTATGGCAGTTTCATATAAAACTAAATACATACTCTATGTGCCAGAAATTCTAAAAAAACACTTGTACAGGAATGTATAGCTACCTTATTCACAATAGCTAAAACCTGGAAATAGCCCATTTGTCCATTAACAGCAGAATGGATAAACAAACTGTGATATAGTCATAAAATGGAAGTTTTCAGCAATAAAAGAAATACTCTCCTGACAAGCACCAAAGTGGATGAATCTTAAAAACATGATAACTGCAAGAAGCCAGATAAAGATGCTACAAGAAAAGAAAATTACAGACCAATGTCTCCTATGGACATAAACACAAAAATCCTCAACAAAATACTAGCAAACCAAACCCAACAGCACATTAAAAGAATTATACACCATAACAAAGTGGGCTTTATTCCAGGTATGCAAGAATGGTTCTATTTTTAAAAAGCGATCAATGTAATATACCACATTAATAGAAAGAAGGGGGAAAAAAACACATGATACTTCAATTGACAAAGAAAAGGCATTGGAAAAAATACAGCACCCTTCCTTGATAAAAACACTCAAGAACCTAGGAATAGAAGTTTCCTAACATGATAAAAGGCATACATGGAAAACCCACAGCTAACATTGTACTTCATGGTGAAAGACTGAATGCTTTCCCCCTAAGATCAAAAAACAAAGCAAGGATGCCCACTTTCACCAATGCTCTTCAATAGCAACTAAAAGAATAAAATATCTAGAACTAAATTTAATAAATGATATAAAGAACTTGTACATGGAAAACTACAAAATATTGCTGAAAGAAATATAAGAAATCCTTAAAAAATGGAAAGATATCCTATGTTCATGGATTAGAAAACTTAATATGGCAAGATGTCATTATTACCCAAAGTAATTTATAGATTGAATGCACTCCCAATCAAAATTCTAACAGACTTCTTTGCAGAAATGGAAAGCCAATCATCAAATTCATATGGAAGGGCAAGGTGCCCTGAACAGTCAAAAACAACTGGAAAAAGAATAGTGTTGGAGGACTCATACTTCCCAATTTCAAAACTTATTACAAAGCTTCAGTAATCAAAACAGTGTGGTCCTCGCACAAGGACAGATACACAGAAAAAATGGAATAGAATTGAGAGTTCAGAAATAAACCCACAAACCTGTGGCCAAATGCTTTTTGACTAGAGTGTCAAGTCCACTCAATGGGGAAAGAATTGTCTCCTCAACAAACAATGCTGGGAAAACTGCATATCTACATGCAAAAGAATGAAAGTAGACCTCTACCTCATACCATATACAAAAATTAACTCAAATTTATCAAAGGCCTAAATATAAGAGTTAAAACTGTACCAATCTTAGAAGAAAACAGAAATATCTTCTGGGTCATAGGCAATGGATTCTTAAGCTTTACACCAAAAGCACAAGCAACAAAAGAAAAATTAGATACATTGGACTTCATCAAAATTAAAAATTTTTGTGCGTCAAAGAACATTATCAAGAAAGTGAAACAATAACCTATAGAATGGGAGAAATATTTGAAAACCATGTATCTGATGAGAGTTTAATATCCAGAATAAAGAAATCCTAGGTGTATATACAAAATAGTTGGTAATGGGTGGTGGTTGTGACAGCACAATATTGTAAATGTAATTAATACACAGAATTATATACTTGAATATAACTTTCCATTTGAGGGAAATTTTATGCTGTATATATGTTAGCACACACAAAAAAAATGATGTAAGATACAAAACAATAACAACAAAACCAGAACAGTGTTTGCCTCTGGAAGTGGGGATGGAAGAGGATATTGACTGGGAAGGAGCATGAGAGAGTTTTCTGTAATGATGCTAATGTCTATAACTTAATAGAGATTTGGGTTAAACAAATACATGCATCTGTCAAAATTCAGTTGATATGCACTTAATATTTTGGCATTTCATTATATATAAGTATGACCTCAAAAGAAAAAATATAAACAAATACTAAACTCTAGTTAATGATTTGCATGCTCAAGTATTTAGGGGAGGTGAACCCATGTTTGTAAATTACTTTTTTTTTTAACAAATCAAATTTATTGCTACATATTAATTAAGCATAAATCCATCCAAGTATACAATCAATGGTATTCAGTATAATCATATAGTTGAGTGTTCATCACTCCATTTTTAGAGAATTTTCATTATTCCAATAATAATAATAATAACAAAAACTCATCACCTCTCAATCTCTCTCTGATTCCCCTGCCATACAAAGCTGCTACTCTGTTTTCATTGCTCTAGTTTTATTTGTATTTATAGTTTGTAAAAAGTCTTATATATGCAATATCACCCAAAGTCATATTTGACATGAGATTTCACTATGTTATACAGTCCCATGTTGCATTTTTTAGCTTTCCTTCTAGTAATATACATGATCTTAGACTTATTCTTTCAGCAATTGTCATACCCATATAATAGCGCTGCTGGTTACAAAAGCTATGATGTGCTTTCACCATTTCTTTTCATTGCCAAAGATTTACAAACAACCTTTTTTTAAAGTTTTTTTTTTTTTTTTCTTTTAAGGTACTGGGCCAGGGAATGAACCCGGGACCTTGTATGTATGAAGCCTGCACTCAACCACTGAGCCACATCAGCTCCCCTGAGTTGTTTTTTGTTGTTGTTTTTTAAAGATTTATTTATTTATTTATTTATTTTACTTTTATCCATTTTTTACACCCACACCCCCCACACATCCCCCCTTTTGGCTGTTTCTGTGTCCATTCACTAGGCAAATATCTGTGTCTGTTTCCTGCCCTCCCTTCTCCTCCTTCTCCTCCTGTCTTTACCGGGATTCGATTCTGGGAACCTCCGATGTGAGAGAGAGGTGTCCTACTGCCTGTGCCACCATATTTCTTGGTTTTTCGGTGCGTCTCATCTTGGCTCTCCCTTGTGTCACTCTCCTGTTACGTCATCATCTTGCTGCGTGGCTCGGTGGGGCCTGATGGCTCACCTGCGCATGGGGCCTTGGGGGCTCACCCACTCACGGGGTCTGACAGCGCACCAGCTTGGGGGGTCTGGTGGCGTACCTGCGCACAGGGCCTGGGGGATTCACCCGCTTGAGGGGCCTGACGGTGCACCCACTCACGGGGCCTGGTGGCCCGTGCACCTTCTATATTTTTCTTCATTTTTACTGGGAGGTCCTGGAGATCGAACCCAGGTCCCTCCATATAGGAGCTGGATGCCAAGCATTTGAGCCACATCTGCCCCCCACCTCCGAGTTGGTTTTTACATTTGTTTTTGCTTGTTGTTTGTTTCTGTTTTCCTTAGTAGGCACCAGGAACCAAACCCAGGAACTCTTCTGTAGGAATCAGGCGCTCAACCGCTCTCCCCTGTAATTTACTTTTAATTGTATCTGAAAATAATTTGGATAAATGGATGGATAGAGAGATGTCTAGATGGATAGATTTATGATAAAGCAAGCATTGAAAAATGCTAAAGGGAGTATCTGGAACATGGATATGGGTGTCTGCTGTAAAAGTCTTTCAACTTTTTGGTATGTTTGAAAATTTCCAAAATAAAATGATGCAGAAAATCAGGAAAAGATTAAAATTATAGTTGAGTGCTTCATGTTGCTAGGCATTATGCTAGGTGTTGTCTATGCACTATCTAATTTAACCCTCACAACCACTCTGCTGGTTAGATGCTACTATCATTCCCATTTTACACGTAATTAAACTAAGGCTCACAGAAATCAAGTTACTTGCCCAAGCACACAGCTAGTAAGTGGGGCAGAAACATTTGATCCAAGTCCCTACTTCATCCATTTGTTAAGCCTCAACAGGACTGACTACATAAATTGTGGAACCTATTGCAAAGTGATTAAGAATGTCAAGACAGTGAAAGCAGAGCAGTAAGCCAGGCATAGGACACTCCAGACCACCCACCCTGGGTGACTGCCCAGGTCACATTCCCTGAAGCGAGTCCTGAGTACAAGAACAAAAAATGCTTGGTGTGATTATGATTACTACTAATTCCTCAAAACATCAAACAACTCTTTTGCAGATTACATGTTTTCCCCTCCTGGAGACAGGGTTTTTAAAAAACCAAGACACAGAAGCTATAATGAGCAGAAAAGGCAAGCTGGAGCCTTGGTGCCCATGATGTCTGAATACCAAAGATTATTTTGTGTTCTTGCCCAAAACAAGATGTTATTAGCCATAAAAGGTCCTGATCTTCCTCTCAAATTGGTCCTCAGAGACACAGCTGGGAAATGCTGATGGATTGAAAGTAAATAGCTTTAAACAGGCTGGCTTTGTCACTAGTGGAATGAATCAGTTATCCATCATTCCCCTCCAACCCTAAAACTGACCAGCCAGTCAGAGAATGGCTCTCCATTTATGTAGCTGACTTTTACCCTCAGGATTTCCAACCAAAGAGTTCATCTGTACTTTAGAAAATGGAGACCATGGCACCAATTGAAAGTGCTTAAAATAAATAAAGCTCCCATCCATTTCCAGGCCACAACGATTCAGCAGCAGCTTAGTTGTTTCCTGCCTGAACTGTCGCTGTAATCAGTAATTCTCAGACAGACATAAAACACCGTAGTTTTGCTATGGATAATAGGCTGTTCATCCACTGAAAAGACTTCTATATTTTTTCATGTACTGTACAAAATGCTTCATTTCGACTAGAATCAAAATGACAAATCCTTTTACATCACTTTTGCTGGCTGCCTCAGGAAGCTGAAAAATACTGTCACTAGAGAATAACTGGGAGGATTTTCAGAAGCCAGCACAGGGAAAGCCACGGCAGACAGGCCTGCCCTCCTCTTCAAACTGCACCAGCCTCAACAAAGGGTTATTTAAATCAGAATGATCACTCTGTAAGCTATGATAGTCTCAAATTCAAAAATTACTGGTTTTTAAGATTTAAGAAAAGGACCATGCAAAGATGCAGCATAAGAATGGGTTGTTTTAGGGATTTCCAGGAAGTCCTTAATTTTAAAGGGGAGAAACCAAACTGGAATGGGAGAAAGACATTCAATCTGCTGGTTCCCTAGCAATTTCTGGGGCTGCTGCCTCATTAAAGCCACTTTGTGAAATGCAGAAAGTCAGCATGCCTCCAACAATGACTGAGAGGCCCAGCTGCCTCCCTTTTGGATAGTGAAAAACACGATGCATTTTTAAGTAAAAAGATTCTCCTCTTCTTCACAGCCTTTACCTTCAGCCTGCCTGGAAATATGTCAAGAAATTCCACCTCATAGCGGATGGCGGGGCTGACCTATTTGGATCAAACTCTCTTATGTCTTGGTAGGAGCTGAGAACAAGGACAGGTAAAATCAGCATGGGTTTTTAATTTGGAGAATTCACCAGCATTAGGGCAAGTGCATTCAATGAAGCATATCACTAGAATGAAGATCTGGGGTGGATTTCCTGCCGAGTGTGTTTACAGCATAGATCAATGCACACCAGCCGTGGAGTACAATGCTAGCGAGGTAGCTAAAGATATATGTATTTATTTATAACTTCAACTACCTCCAAGGAAAGCCAACCCCTCCCTCAAATAAAGTGAACAAAATGGATAATTTACCAGGACTGGAAGTGCAATGGATAGTGTCTGACTACAGATAAACCAATTTTGCACTGCTCTTGGTTTTAGTTAGACATTCAGCGATGTCTTTGGAAACCACTTATCTGTTTTTTTTCATTTATGGCTATAACTGTTGTCACCTAATCTGAGCTGGGAGGCCCTGAGAACAGCATCATTTGATCTAGGATGAGGAAATATCTATTTTTAAAATAAATATGTCAACCTGAAAACCATTTTTCTAATGTTTTAAACATCACCATTTGCACCTCTCAGTTTTTCTCGAAAGTGCTAAATTAGGAAGAGGCTGAGCTTTACAGTCAGGAAAATCTGGTTCGAATCATTTAGTATCTTTAAGACCCAGAGCAAATGCTTAAAAGCTCCAAGCCTTGGTTATTCTCTTTTACAAATTGGAGAAAACGATCCTACCTCATTTATATGTTGTGAAAATTAAATAAAATAATGTATGTAAGATACCCAGCACAGGCTTAGCACACAGGAGGTGTGTTAAACACACATTGTGGGTTCCTTCTCACTCTCTCCTTCCCCTCACCAAGTAGTTGTGGAATTGTATTTGTGCTGCCTCTTCCTGCATTCTAATGATTGCCTGAAGGTAGTTTGAGAGCAAATTTAACAATCTTGAGTTATTCTACTTTTTAGTAGTTACAGTGAGTAGTAAATACAACTCGTTACTCATTCAGGACACTTTTTGCATTGTAAAATCACATAGGTAGCTTCACCTAACAAAAGGTGAAAATGATGAGTCTCAAAGGAATAAATAAAGCTTGATCACTCAGCTCAAAATTTAGCATTTCCTACATTTGCCTTTCAATGGAGTCCCAGTGAAGGGCCTACAATTGCCTTCTACAGACATTTAATCCATATTTCCCTCTAATAGGTATTGTAAGTTTGCAAGATCCTTCCTCAGAAATAGTGAAATGGTCAGTCCCTGAAGCCAGAAACTCTGTGTTGGATCCCAGGTTCTCCACTTAGTAACTGTGTGACCTTGGCAAACCACTAAACCTTCCATTTCCATGACTTTGCACGGGAATAACAATAACACCACTTCTATCTCATAAAGTTGTTGTTAGGATTAAATAAATTCTTGATGCAAATCACACAGTATAATTCCTGACGCAGAGTAAGAGCTCAAAAACTATTTTATTTCAATCACAAGTAACACATCAGTGTTCTTAGATCCAGAGCATTGGACTGCTCTGTTGAAACACAGCAATTTAAATCCAGCCCTCTAACCAGGGGTTAAGAATTAACAAATAATTATGATTACAAAATCATTATATAGATGCCCTTATATTATAAAATAGCAAAAGGTTAATATCTGAAATTGCCGAAACTGGCTGGATTTAGCCTAGACCTGCTATTGTGATGGTCTTCTAAAGAGGCCTCACCCCTGTTTATGGTTACTCTAGACCTAGGCTCAACCTTGTGTATACTTACTATTGAGATGGTAATTCTAGATTGACCTTACCCTGTGTGGAAGTTTGATGTAATTATGAATTCCAAAAATATAATTGAATCATGCTTGTAAACTGAGCCCCACCCCTTGGTGGGTGGGGAATTGAATATAAAAGGCAAGGCAAAGGACAGTTGAAACAGTCTTTTGAGAAGCAGTTTTGATGTTGGAAAGAAGGCCCCAGGAGAAGAGAAGCAAGCCGTTCGCCTGATCGTCTACAGCTGATCTTGTGAAGGAAACAGGAGCTAAGCCCGGAGAGAAATGCAGCCCCGGGAAGAGAGGAACCCGGAAGCCTGAACCCTGGCAAACGCCGGCAGCTGTCTTGCTCTAACACGTGGCAATGGACTGTGGTGAGAGAAGAAACTTAATGCTTTATGGCCTGGTATCTGTGGACTTCTACCCCAAATAAATATCCTTTATAAAGACCAACCCATTTTTGGTATTTCACATTAGCACCCCTTTGGCTGACTAAAACACCTTGGTTTATAGATTAGGCTCACCCTTGTGTATGGTAATTATTGTGACGGTAACCACTCTACCTTCCTGTTTAATATCCATGTGGAAAACCTTGTGACTAATCCCTACTCTGTACTTTCCTATTCCAGAACCTTGATTTCTGATAAGGATTGTAACTTTGTGACTCACCCTGGTTTGGTGCCCAACCCTCGTCCTGTTCAGCCCCTTAATGTTTATTAATGAAGAACCTGTGTCCAGCTCCATCCCAATTATTCATTGGCACCCCAATGTTATAAAATACTAGAATTTCTGCAAATCAAGGAGGCAGGTTTGGGCCATTAGGTTACTGTGCTCCTTTGTTTGACAAGCAAATAAACTCTTTCACTATTTGAAACCCCTGTGTCTCAGGAATTGGCTTTAAAAGTGCATCAGGAGAAAATAACCTTCTTTTGCTCAGTATCAGCCCCACCTTGGTTTCTGCGAACACCAGGGTCTTGACTGAGGCAGTCCTGTCCTCCAAAACCTAATGTTAAAATAGTTTTAGTTGCTCAGTTCATAAACAAGAGTGCCTGGCTAGTTTTGAAGTGAAATTGAAGCCTAAAACTGTAACTGAGTTAAGAATTAACAAATTATTGAGATTACTGACATTTCTTCTTTTTCCAGTATATTACAAATAGCCAAAAGTTAATTCCTGAAATTACTGAAACTCTCAAGACTGACCTTACTCTTGCTTATGGTTATTTCAAAACCAGGCTCATCCTTGAGTATACCTGCCATGGTGATGGTAACCATGCTACCCTCCCCTGTTTAATCCATAAAAAGCTCCCCTGGTTCAGGCAAGGAAGACTTGAGACACCCCCATCTCCTGTCCTTCTGCTGGTGTTAATAAACCTGCTTTCTCTCATGACCATCCTAGTGCGGACTCCAATTCATCTGCTCAGAGCAAGAACCCAGACGGACCCCTTGCAGGGTATCCTTCACTGTCTTGAAATAGAAGACCCCAGACTTCTGGTGTGTTCTATTTTCCTTAAAAGTAAATTTCTTTATCTAAGAAATGCATAGCTCCACAGAGCACTAGAAAAAGAATGGGGAAAATGAGGCTAAAGATATCCACAGATCTCCAGGAAGGAACAACCCTAACTCCCAAACATACATACACACAAATACATTTAGACCAACTGCCTCCTCCTAGAGAGAAAAAAATTGAGGGGCAGAGAAGTTATGTGACCTACTCAAAATCCATATCCATTTTCAACTTTAAAAAAATAAAAATGATTATGAAGTATTTAAAATGACCCCTTTACTAATGATGATGGTTTCCAAAACTGAGTTAAGAGATGAAGTTCAAGATGATTTAGAGCTGTTCCTCAAATTTTAATATGCATTGGAATTACCTGGGGAATCTTGTTAGAATGAAGATTATGATTTAGTGATCTGGGTGGGGCTGAGATCCTGCATTTCTAACAAGCTCCAGGGTGATGCTATGACGCTATGGAGGACACTTTGAGGAGCAACGATTCATACAGAGAACCACTCCAAGAAATAGTTTGTTAGTCATAATACTTGCAAAGTCATTAGTTTAGCAATGGCTTTCATCTTTCCTAAGATAAAGCAACCTAATATCCAAAGAAAACTGGCCTGTCAAAATCCTTAGCTAGAAGGACTACTTATCTTGGGTTTTTGATTTGTCTATGAGAAGTTGCTCAGTTGGTAAGGACATGCTGCTAAAGAGGGTCTAGATGTTGAACTTGACTTCATCAGCCATTAGTCATCATTGCTCATTCAAATGATATTTATTGGATGATTTTTCTGTGCTCAGCACTGTTCTAGGAACTAAAGACATGGCAGTGACAAAACAAAGTCCTTGCTCTCATGGAGCTTACATGCTACTGGGGGAGGCAATAAACAAATAACCACCTAAATAAACAGTATGCCAAGGGGTGGTAAATGATACACAAAAAAACAACAGAATAAAAGAGATGAGTGTTGGGCCTTGGTTCAAGATAGGCAGGGTATTTATTTAACAAAATAATGTAAGCAGGATTAGGAATTAACAAATAATTATGATTACTGAATCATCACCTAGATGCCTTTTAGTTCCAGTATATTATAAAATAGCCAAAGGTTAGTATCTGAAATTACTGAAACTGGCTAGAGTGACCACACCCTTTATAGATGATCATTTCCAACGAAATGCCTGCCATTGTGATGATTATTCCAGACAGATCTTACTTTTGCATATGCTCATTTCCAATTAAGTTCTGCTATTGTGATGGTTTTTCCAGATGGATCTTACCCTTGTATATGAACATTTCTATTGAAATGGTAAGCGCTTCACCCTCCTCTGCTTGAAATCCATAAGAAAAACCTTGTAACTGACCCTCATTCTGTAACTCCCTCATCCCCAGATGCCTTGACCTCTGATGATTGTCTTGTGATTGTCATAACTTTGTGACTCCCCTCAGTTTTGTACCCACCCCCTATCCTGTTTAGCCCCTTAATGTTTATTAATGAAGGAACCTGAGCCAGCCCCACCCCAATTGCTCCTTAGCATAAACTGCTAAGTCTGGATATTATAAAACTATCAGGATTACTGCAGTTTCAGGAGGTGGTTTTGGGGCCCTTACACCACTGTTCTTTGCTATGCACAAGCAAATCAACTCTTTCTCTCTTTGAAGCCCAGATGCCTCAGGAATTGGCCATTAATAAAGCATATAGGGCAGATCCCACTTTCCCCTGGTACTGGTAAGGCCTCAATAATAAGCTGACATTTGAACAGACACCTTAAGGAATTGAGGAGGGAGCCATGTAGATCTGTCAGGAAAGAATGTCCAAGGCAGAGCAAATAGTAAGTTCAAAACCTAAGACTGGAAACAAGAAAATCATTGTACCTAGTGCATTGTGAGCAAAGGATAGAGAAGTAAGAGATGGGGTAATGTTTTGAGTTGTGCTACAAACTCACTTTGAGTTAAAAACATTTAAAGTAAACATAGGAACAAAACAATGCTATAATAATTATTATTCAAATTTATGATGAAAATGGACTTTTGACAAAGGGAAACACTTATTATTAGCAGACTCCAGTTAGTCACTCAATAGTGGATCACCCCCTCTCCTGGACAAACAGGTAAATGTCCTTTAAGAGAGGTTAAGTAATAAGGTCTTTAACATGAGAATGAGAATTCCAAATAGTTGAGCAATTACTGAGGCACTTTGGAATCTGGGAAAGTGAGTGTTTTTGTCATTTGGTCAATGGAGTATCACAAATTAGTATGTCTATCAAAATTATCCCTCCTAATGGATGCGCCTGACTAAATGCATATTCATCCAAATGTGCACCTGGAGGATTGTGAACAGAATGCTGAGGAGCCAGGACTTCTGCTGTCAGTTTCAATAAGCACAGATGTGTCCCTGAGTGAACATTCAGATATATATTGGTTAGATCACATATTCAACAGTATGCAGACCATTGTTCCTGGACTCAATATTCTCCCAGAGAACTCAGATGAACATGGGTGATGCAGGTACATCACAATTCATAAAACTATGCCAAGCTTGCATTCAATGCTTTCAAATTTTGTTATACTCTACAGGGAATACAAGGCACCAGCAGAAGGCGGCTAGAGTGGGGTGGGGGGTTAGGAAAAGAGGAAGGAGCCTGGGGAAGTTGGCAGAGCAAGAGTAGAAGGACTGGTGATAGTTGCTGTCAAGGGGAGTTAACTCTGTTTACCACCTCATCATGTGGAACCTGAACTTGATTTCATGAACAAACCTACCATTGCCCAGGCACTCTCCAAGACAGGCTCTTCTCCTCAGCATATAAACATATGCTCAAGGGCCTCCCAATTTAAACAAATAACTACCCCATGCATAGCCTCCCATCACAATTAAAATAAAACCCAAATCCCACTCCATGGTCTACAAAGCCTACCTGAACCAAATTCTGACCCTCTCTCCCTCAGTCATTCACTTCCAGCCATGCTGCCTTTCTAATTCTTCCAGGAATGCACCAAGGGCCTTTGCAAGAGCTGTTCCATCAACCAGGAAAGGTTCCAACAAATAGCCACATAATAATCCCTGTTTTAGTTTGCCAAAGGGCTGCCATACCAGAAATGTGTTGGCTTTTATAAAGGGAATTTATTTGGGATAAAAGCTTATAGTTCCAAGGCTGTGAAATGTCCAAATCAAGGCATCAGCAGAGATGCTTTCTCAAGGTCCTGCCATGTGGTGAAGCAAGATGGCCACTGATCTCTGTGAGGTCTCTGCCTTCCCCTCTAAAATCTACCCCTTCCTGTAGGTCAGCTGTTGGCAACCACACATAGGACTGATCTCTTACCCAGCTTCCTCTCTCAGTCTCGGCTCCTCTGCTTTCTTCCCAAGTTCAGCTGTGAGGTATGCAAATGATTTGTCTCTTCAACCTTGAGCTACTCTGTGGGCCCAGCCTCTTGGGGGCTTTGTGCTTAAGCTTTGGCTACTAGCAACACTTGAGTCCTCCTTTCACTTTGCAGGACCAAAAATGACAAAGCTTTTTCCTGTCTTTCTTTCTGTCTCCATTTATATCAGCTCCAGTAAGAGGGCAGAGACTCAACCTGAGTCATGACTCACTGACATAGTCCAATCAATAGCAATATAATCAAGTGATCTAAAGTGAATCTAATGCAATCAAAGGGTACCACACCCACAGGAATAGATTCGTTTAAGAACATAATCTTTTTCTTTTTGGAACTCATAAAAAAACTTAAATCTGCCACAATCCTCTTCATACAGGTCTCTGCTCAAATCTTACCCCTTCAGAGAGGCCTTACTTCCCTCATCCATTTAGAATAGCGACCCAGTGACTCTATTACCTTACTTTGCATCCTTTTTCTTCATACCATTATCACTACCTGATATGATATCATAGGCTATTTGTTTAGTGCCTATGTCCACACTGGCATATGGCTGTATGTTGTTCTCTTCTGTTCACCATTGTATCCTTAGGCTCTAGATATGACAGACACACATTAAATGGGTAAATGAATACTTGCTGAATGAATGAAAATGAATAAATGAGTGACTTTAATTCCTTGACATATATTAAAGTAGCTATACCGGTGCTCTGTGTATATTTTACTGAAATAGTGACTGTAGGTCTATGTTCCTCTTCCAGGTATGCACTTAATTATTAAATGGTACATTTTTCAAGCTAAAAGAGTGAGATAAAAGATGATGGAGATATTAGAGCACAAAACAATGGACTGGAGGAAAGAGAAGGAAATAGAGCAGAACTAGTTCCCCAGGAACATGGCAAAGATAGATAAGCCCAAATGAAGAAACAAATGAGCAAGCTAGAATGATCACAAGAGGGACCAGACAAATAAATACCCTAGTTGCAGAAATTTTTTCCAATCTGCATAAATAATCTGCAGAGCTGCTCAATGGATGCTGACTAAAGAAGATAATATAGTATAGGAATTACCTGGTGAATCTTCAAATTCTGCATAGCCCAGACCAGAAATCCAAATAATATTTTTTACACAAGAAAGAGTACAAGTAAAAATTTTATAAGTAATGGCTTAATAGTCCTTAACATCATGATTTTACAGAGGACCTCGTGTTCTATTTCTAGGTGACGATTTTTATTTATCCAATCGTAAGCTATTACATGGATCATAAAGTTAAATGCCCACAGGAGGAAGGCAGGCAATGCAAAAGAGGGAAGTGGCCAATATGCAGGCTGGGGCCTCCTGGAGGCTGTCTGCCAGGCCCTGCCAACTCAGTCCCAGCAAGGATTGGTGCTCCATGTTGTTGGGCAATCTGGGTTTTCTGATAAGATCTCTTAGCTTTTATTGTTAGCAACTAATTCAAACATTTTATAAAAACCATGCGAACAAAACACATTTGCAGCCACTATCAACATTTAGTTTAAATTAGGAAAAACTTTGGGGGAAACCTGAGGTACTCCAGGCATAAGATAGTGGTTAAAGGCTTCATAAATGGGACATTAATGATAAGGTTCCTTTATTTTTATGTATAGACTACAAAGGACTTGGTTGCATTTATATGGTTGTTGAGTTAATTGTCAGGTGATTGCTAAATAACCCCAAGATTCTAGTCAACTTTTGAAGTACTTGAAGAACAAAGTAAAGATTTAGTGGCATATTTACTACCTCAAATGTTGCTTTAACTAAAAACACACCCACAATATATTAAACAAAGTCCATCAGTATTAAATATTTGTGATTTCACTATTGCAAGCAAACCCTAAAGGACCAAGACATACAAGGATCCATCAGCTTGTTGAAGAAGAGCTTGGTATGTGGGAACAATTCACTGGTGAGTGAACCTAGCAACTGCCTAGCATCTGCAATTCACTGCAGTTTTATTGTTAAATTCATTATCACATAAGCAAATTATTTTACAAAGTGTCTAAAGGAGGTTCACTTAATTTTTCAATCAGACTTTACTGCACTCTGTAAATCAAATTTAAATGTTACCACTGAAAAAGCATGTTTGGGGATTTGCAAAGGCATTAGTATATTTTCCTTGTCAATGCCAAGGTATATTCACCTGTTTACATTCAGTGAACGCACTCTTCACTTTCATGAAGATTCCCAGAGGCATGGAGGCTTCTCCATGAGCCCAGCTCTTAGTCTACTTCAGGCTTTACTTGCTTTTCTGCTGGACTAAAGAACCATCTCAACTTGCATCTGCGCCCTAGGTCCCTGCTGAATCTACTCTTCCACTCATTAAGCCTGACAAAACTCAATCATCTTTTTCTTGACTTCCCAGCTCAGCTCAATGGCCTGGTGGGATACTGTATCAGTTGCAAATAACAGACTCTACTATAGCTAGTTTAAGAAACAAATATATATATTTATTTATATATAAATTTATATAAATATATATATTTTGTATTGCTAGGTATTAGGTGCTTTACATAATCAATAAATGAACTGTAGGAATCGACTAAGCTGAGCTTCCAGGAAACAGCTCCCATCATCATATAGCCTCGGCTGTGATCTAAAAGCTCCTGTCACCACTGCCAAAAACTATCCAATCAGGGAGCTGATAACCTAGGTAGCCCCACTTCCTTGAGCTGGATGGGGAGAACTCTACAGCCAACACAGGAAGTAAATAATCAGGTAGTTAGTATCCTACACCTTGCCTCTGCTCCTTTTATATATCAAGTCTCTTACAAGTGGTTCTAAGGAAAGGAATCCAAATCATATCTGGAAAGAAATTTCAGAAATTTGGCCTTTAACCTTCCAGCCTCTAGTATACTGGAATGCATAGTAGGTGGAGGTGGGAAAGGAGGTCCAGCAGAGCAGTCCACAGTAAATACCAGAGCCCTGCAAGGGAGTATACTTGTAGGGTTTTTATTGTAATTATTTCTTTTTAGTGGGAAACTTTAAATCTCTGAAGAGATTGTTAGAGTAGACATCAGTAGAAAAATAAGCACTTAGCACTGCCAGGACTTAGGTGTTTATAGGTCAAACAAGAGAAGGTATAGATGATCCTAGTGCCTGCCTTTGATAAGGTAGACAATTCTGAGGTGGAAGATAAGTCCTTTATGTCTAAGGGTCAAAAAATAGGAGGTGTCAGACTACTCAGGAAAAAGAAGGGCTTTAGGTTCATGAAATGACAGATTCCTAACACTAGTGCGCAAGCTGCTACATCGATGCCAATACTCACCATCCTGCCCAGGGCAGAAGAGGCCGTTCATTAATTCCCTCAGCCTTCACATGAGCTGGGGATGGGGAATGATGTCCCAATACCCTGAGGAAAGATTGGGGCCCGGAGTTCAGGTGCACACTAAGCTGGGGGAAGAGGAAAGTGGGCAGGCTCATTAAAATGGCAAAATTCACATAATAATACAAACTGAGGCAAGGTGTCTAGTCGCCTCCTCATTCCACTGCTGCCCTACAATTTTCCCAGCATATTTCCAGTAGGATTCTTTACTTTTTCAGAATGTTTTGCATTCTCTTTAAGACCCAGTTCCCCCACATCTGACTCTTTTCTCTCTTGACATAGCCTTTCTGTATGAACTATTTCAACTTCTCTCCCCTCCCCTTCTGCCATCTTCACTGGGGAAGAAATGACCTACAATTTTTCAAGCTAGTGCTGCACTCCTTCCCCCTCTAAATCTGGGTCTAGATCGTCCCCCTCTAGATCTGGGTCAGGGCCTGTCTCTGTAAACAAGTTTATTGGGACACAGTCACGTCCCTTCATTTACATACTGTCTCTGGCTGCCCTCACACCATGACAGCAGAGTTGAGGAATTGCTACAGAGACTGTCAGGGAGGCAAAGCCTAAAATACTGAGAATCTGGCCATTTACAGAAAAGTTTGCCCATCTTCTAAAGGATCCATCCTTTCTACCATCTGAAATTTCTCATCAATATCTCACATCTCTGTTTTCTTCAGTTTCTCCACTTCTACTGTTGCCTTCCCTTCAACTTCTAACATTTATGTCATCATTAAGTTATTCTTTCAACAAACGCCACTTGAGTATCTACTAAGTGCCAGGTGCAAGGGATACAAGAATTAATAAAAACACAATCCCTGCTGTAGCAGTTTGGCAGTTTGATATAGTTATGAATTCCAAAAATAGATATTGGATTATGCTTGTAAAATGGTCTGTTAATCTGGGCATGATTAAGTTATGATTAGGGCGTTGACTGGGCCACATCAATAGGACATTGAGCCCCACCCCTTGGTGGGGGTCTCAAAGATAAAAGACATGGCAAATGACAGTGTTGGAGCAGTTTTGATGTTGGAGTTCTGGTGAGGAAGGAGAGAAGGCCCTGGGATAGAGACGAGCCATTCGCCTGAGAGTTCACAGCTGGCCTTGTGGAGAAGGCAAAGCCTAGAGAGCCTCATAGTCTACAGCTGACCTTGTGGAGGAAACAGAGGCGCTAAGCCCAAAGAGAAACAGAGTCCCAGGAAGAGAGGGGAGCCCCAGGAAGAGAGGAACCCAAGAAGCCCGAACCCTGGCAAACGTTGGCAGCTGTCTTGCTCCAACACGTGGCAATGGACTTTGGTGAGGGAAGAAACTTATGCTTTATGGCGTGGTAACTGTGGACTTCTATCCCAAATAAATACCCGTTATAAAGACCAACCGATTTCTGGTATTTTGCATCAGCACCCCTTTGGCTGACTAATACCCCTGCCTTCAAACTGCTTATTGTCTGTTAAGTGAAGGCAGACATGTAAGTAGCCAATTATTCTCTAGTATTTCAGAAACAAGGAAGCAAGTCCAAACAATGCTAATTTTTACCTGGAGAATTTAGGACAGTGAAATATAGCAAGGACATCCAGAAGAATATACAAATAACAACTACTTTATAAAGTAAGTGAATCGTCACCATCCTAAAAAGTATATCTTCCCTTAACCAACCTTCATCCTCAGTCCACCACTCCCCACTCTTCCTTTCCCTTTGTTGCTAATGTCCTTGACTTTCAACTCACTCTCAATTCCCTACAACCTGGTTCCATTGGCACCTGTTTAGAGTTGAATCGTGTCCCCACAAAAAGCATGTTCAAGTCCTAACCCCTGGTCCTGTGGGTATGAACCATTAATAAATAGGGCTTTTGAAGATGTTATTCATTAAGGTGTGCCCAAACTAAATGAGGGTAGGCCTTAATTCAATATAGCTGGTCCTAATAAGCAAAAAAAATGGAACACAGAAAGAAAAGCCACAGAGAGCAGCCAGGAGCTGCTCTTCCAGGGAACCTGGAAGAGAAAGAAGATGCCACCATGACATAAAACCCAAGGAACCCCAAAGTTTGCCCACAAGCCAGAAGATACAGACTCCAGGAGGAAACAACTTTCTAGCCTCTGAAACTGGAGCCAATAAATTCCGGTTGTTCAGCTAATCCATTGTATGGCATTTGTGTTAGAAGCTGGAAAGGTACATCATCAGCACCACTCTACTGAAACTGTTCCCTCAAAGGTTACCAGTGCCCTTGACTGGTCTGTTTACAGCCTCATATCAATTCTCATATTATCCTCTATACAGTATCTGACTGTTGCCAACTCTGATTCTCCTGCCTAAAAGCCTTCCATAGCTCCACCTGCCTGAGTTTCAAAGACCCAAGACTATCCTATAAAGCAGGAGTTCTTAACAAGGGATCAATGAGCTTGAACTGAAATTCAAAAAAACAGTATTCTTGTGGGAACATATGGGTGTGGGTGTGATATACTTATTAAATAATACACAGCGTAGTAAGGACTTAGTAAGGGGTCAGGTTTTCACCTGAATGGCAAAGGGGTCTGTGGAACAAAAAAAGTTCAGAACCCCTGCTATAAAGCTTCTTTACAATCTCTGTGCACCTTCTTGACCACAGAATTCTCAAATCTGTGAGCATCCTGCACTACGTGGCATTTCTTTGACTTTCCATGCTTTGCCCATTACCTGGAGTGATCTCCATCATCCTCCCCCACCTTCCCAATTCCCGCTTCTTCTTTACAGTGCCACCACTGCTGTGAAAGCACCCAAGTTACATTTGCTGGCTCTTGCCACCTCTCAGAGCATTTGGTACATAGCTCTATTGAACATTCTGGACCCCGAGGAGTTGTTCATATATGAATCCCCCATTTCACTATAAACAGGGATCATGGCTCATACCTCTTTGAATCCTAAGTACTTGGACTAAGTCCACATAAAGCTATACTAAATACATGAGTAGATTAGCTGCCAGGCTTGGCAATTCCAACTAGGGAAAAAATTTCAAATTCCTAAATATATCAAGACAAGTTATTTTTCAGGCACACAATTCTTAAAACTCAGTAAACTTTCAGAATATGCAAATGACAATAAAACTTCCTGTCAGCACATTAGAGTGACAGTTACAAGAAAATGACACAAAACGGCTCCCTAAGGAGCCATCTCAAGATAGCATCAGACACTCAGCATTGTCACGATGAAGGGTACCACCTAAGCCATATTTTTTTTTCAGCTTTAATAACAAAGACTGAGGAGTATTCAGTATATTTTCATTATCATCTTGGCCTTCAGAACTATATTTGGCCCAGGCCTAAAAGGAGATAAGCACTTATTAAGAATGGCCGAGGACTAAGCAGATATGTTGTCACTATAGAGATGTGGACTTATGGCCCCTGGACTCCACCTTCTCCAGGATGGCACTGCGGATGCTCCGTCAGTTCATGAATAGAGGATGAACTACTTGCTTAGGCACTCTCAGAGTCTGTCCCAGATGCTGGGTCCTTACACAGCTATTGGAGTCAAAGACAGCCCTGTGGCAGGAGGAAGAAAGCAAGGAACCTCCACACAATTAATATTCACAGAGCACCCACAGCACATGGTACTGTAGGGAACTTAGACAGTCGTGCCACTCTGCACACTTTCAGGAACAATTCCAGGCCAAAACAAAGCCCATTGCCAATTCTACAGGGTGCAAAATCGTTCATCATCTCCAGGAAAAAAATTTTTCTGCTTTCTGGCTCCTGCGTGTAATCAGCAAGCCGAGTGTCAGCACAGAGCCTGGAACTCATATGTTTTGTGGCTTTCACTGGGACAACTGCATTTCCAAGCCTATAGTTGCAGGCAAGACAACATTTGTAATTGTCTTGTTGGCTAGGGGTAAAACAAATACACATTTAGATCACAAAAGATAAACGCTTCCTCCGAATTAATCACACATGGGAGGCCAGAAAAAAACACTTGTCTCAGGGAAA
Organism: Tolypeutes matacus; assembly: GCA_026826555.1. NCBI lineage: Eukaryota > Metazoa > Chordata > Mammalia > Cingulata > Chlamyphoridae > Tolypeutes > Tolypeutes matacus. Next base: position 223,344 of record JAKSZT010054466.1, on the reverse strand, counting down.
ATGAATCTCAGAATGGCAAACCTGCCCACAAAGAAAATGAGCTCCTTGAAAAAAAGAGAAATTTCAGCATATTCAGTGTCCTTCAAGCAGGAACTCTTGTTATAAAATGAGTCCATTTAAAAGCGGCAAATAGATGAGGCAGAAAATGCCTGGAGGTGAAAAGCAGTCCCAAGGAGTCAGTCCTTCTTCCTGGAAATCCCTCCCACCGCAACTAGCAGACCACACTGATTACAGATCTGCTGCTATTCATTTTTACAAGTCCTTTTCCCAGGTCCAGTGTATGCTTGCCACAGAAGACCACAAAACCCATGTCCAAAGTGGTCCTTTACTTCAAGTTGGAGTCATATTGTCTAAATACACTGAATTTTCCTGGAGGTAAACAGACGGGGGTCCTTCAATATAGATGCCGTCAGGGGCTGCTACATATGACAGTCCATAAGGGAACATTCCCTCTTCCTTGGATTCTCTCCCCTTCCTTTCCCTTCACTACTGTCTTAGATCCTACCACCCAGGAAACAGACTCTGAGGTAGAGACTTGTTTGCAGGAACTTTCCTGAGGAGTGCTCTTGGGAGCCACATCTCTGAAGGAGTGAGGAAAGCAGAACTGGGCAGAAGTAGCTCATGACACAGTGGAGAAGGAAATTCTTCACAGTGAGGAAACATTGAGAGGGAATGGCTAACTCTAGCTAATCTCATTTATGGAGTTTCTTCCCTGTGTGGACACTGACATTTACATGACAATCTTTCTCATTAATCTTTCCTAAATTTATTACATTAGCACAAATCTTTCCCATGTGGGTTTTCTGATAAACATAGAGACCTGTTTGAAAAAAAAAAATCTATGAAATCAATTTGGGGTGGGGTGGGGTGGGGGATGGTATAGAGTTAGAACTTACACCCAGACAATACATTCAGCAATTACTAACAACTATCTTAGGAATAATTTTTAGAGTATCGGGTGCTCTTGTCATCTGCTTCTGAAATGGGTAGGTAAAAATAGCTAAATTTTTTAAAAATTAAGTATAGATGCAAGAAAAAGTGGCTTTTTGGTTTCTTTGCCTCACTTTAAATGATGCCCTCTCGTGAGAGAAAAAAAAGCAAAGTAGAGCAGATGAGATGTAAGAAATGTGCACATACACACATTCCTCACTCCCTACCAATACACCAACCCAAAAGCTAAGCCAGAACATCCTCTTTCCCAGTCTAATTCTATGTGTCCACTGGTAGGGAAAACCTTATCTTGCCTTCCATGTCTCGTCTGTCTTTCCATCCCCACCTCTCCCTCCATCCACTCACATCCCACCCACCCCATCCTCCAAGTATTCCAGCCCACACACAGATCTCTTGCACCCCCCCCTTTTTTTGAGCCAATTTTTCATTTACCATTTAGCTGTAATTGAGAACTTAATTGTTCTCTAAGTATTTAGTTTACACTAAGGTTGTCTTTCAATGTGATTGCAAACTCCTTGAAGACAGACAAAATGACCTGATTTGTTTTATTTCTTCATGTTCCTAGAAATACACTGAGCACATATATAATGGAAAAGGAAATATCTCATGCTCAACTCACTGAACAATTCCTCTCCAATGGGCCTCATGACAAGAGACCTTTCAAAGCCAGGAGGACTTACTGGCTTCAGCAAACTTCCAGCAACAGCAACAAACAAAACATGGTACTCAGGAAAGAGCCCAGGATTAAGGGCAAGTCAATCTTTGTTCCACTTCATTTGAACCCATGTGATTGTGGGCATAGCACTTACATAAACATTTCAGAGCCTCAATTTCCTCATCTTTAAAAATGGAACAATATGGCCTTCCACCCAGGATCAAAACAAGTTAAGTAGAAGAAAGCCCTTTGAAAACCCTATTGTGTTGAAGGGATTTCCTTTTAATTTGAATTACCAATAGAATCCAGTCACTCTTGTCCAAAGTAATTCTAATAAAATTCTAATAATGATGGAAGAGTTCTATTATATCTTAGAACAAAACAGTGCTCCTTTCTAAATCTGTGATTCTCCCCAAAAGCAACTGACTAAATAAATGTAAAATGTGACATATTTAACTCTGTACCCTTTGCTTTTGCAACCTAAAGAGTTCTGTAAACTGCTGAAAAGGTACTTCTCTCTAATGGAACAAGGAGGGCGATGGAGAATTGTCTGGTCACAAGCCCAAGCTATGAACAACATGGAGAGGTGTCTCCTACCATCACACTGCTCATTAATTGTACCATATAAGGTGAGTCATCAGGGGAGAGTAAACTCTTCCAAGATGCAGCAGGAAGCCTGCAGAGTCAGGAGGACCCAGCAGAGAGGGTACCCTACTGCTCTGTCAACAAGCTTCAGGCCTAACTGGGGGCCCAGGGCTCCCTCTGAGAGCTTTATTTTTCTGTCAGCTGTGACTCCCTCTCCTCTCATTAAGGCATGTCCTGGGGTCTTCTCTTCAGAAGCTGAGGCAGCATTCTTCAAGACCATTCTCCTAATTGATGGAGGAGCGCTGGGAGGTACACATTCAAGCAGAAGCAAATGTTTACACAGTTCCTTTCTTAGCCCCTCTTCCCAGCAGTACTCACAAGACCCGTGGGGCACTGTTTCCTTGGAGTGTGCAGTCAGCAGTGGCAGGCTACTTTGTCTGTATCTGCTGCCTCCTTTATTACACTCACTATCTCACTGTATTGCCAGAATGCTGGGCACTCTTTTCACAGGTTAAGATCATACTTGGGACTTCCGTGCAATGATGTAGAGTACTACAGACCACCTGGAAAATTCACAATTGCCTTTCATTGCAGTCTAAAAATATCTGAAAGTATGAATTTATATGAAAAGAATGGAAGAAGTCCTCACTCTTTCAATGATTGGAAAATAATGATGAATGCAATTTTCAATCATAATACATCAATTCTATTGTTTCCCTATCTCCCCTCACAAATTTTGTTAAAAGGTATATTTTCATAAAAGTATATATACTTTCATATATATATAGGTATATTTTAGTATGTCAGCTTTTAGCAGAAGGGAAATTTAATTTAAAAGGTCTTTCCACACAGCAACATTTTTAGACATACACAATTATTTTCCATTATAATTAAAATAAAGTGATGATTACTAGATTTTTCAGTTTCAAAATGGTAGATATTTCCAACTCTTCTTATCTCAAAAATCACCCTAATACTCAAGGAAATAAGAATCAGAAATAGAAATTCAATCTTTGATCAGTCTAGGAGACAGATTTAATTCTGAATTAAGTCATAAAATGGTAGAAAGCAATGGACAAGCAGTAAATGACTTGCAGAAAGAGTGCTTGCAAAGGAAGATACTAATGAGAAGCAAATTGGAAATGCTCACAGAAGCCAGACAGGCTAGGAACAAGAGCCTCTGGTACTCCTCTCAGACCTCGTATGAGGCAAGAGAAATAGTCTTTGAAGAAGATGAGGGTCCACACTCAGGGATGCCAGGTAGAGGAGAAGCAGGGGGGAGGGGGGAGGCATGTAAATGAAAACAGGAAAGTCTGCAGACTGAACAGAGAGAACTCCCAGAAAATTGAAGGTATCTTACCTAGAAAAACTGAACCATGATCCCCATACATGAAATACTACAGATTCTAACATCTGGATGTCATCCTGAGGGTCCTGCAACATAGCCAGCAGTTGGAAACTCCAATCCATGGACATAGAGTTTCCAATCAGCTTTATAAAGATTCACTCTTATACATGAACTGACAGCCAAAGATCATGAGGCATTCGAGGAAGCTCTGCAATATTAAAGTGAGACAAGCAAATGAAGAATGAGGAAATAAAATGAACTCAGAAGAAATATAAGGAACATACAATTCAGGGAGAAAAAGAAAACTTCAAAGATACTATAATCAGGGGTTCTGCAACGTTTTGCTCCCCATCATGCCTAAGTGATATGATACACTCCAAGGCTGAGAGGCTCACTTGGCCTTTCCCTCCTCCATGAGGACATATCAGCATCTCTACTGGGGGAGGAGGAGAAGTAGGTAGTTTAAATATATATATATATTTAAATTACATCCATGAAATAAACACATGATGCTATAAAATAAATACAATACATTACAATGAAAATAAATTTACTGTGTTTAAGGAATTTTTTAACATTAAAAATATTGCTAAAATCTAAAAATAATAAATAGTAAAAGGGCAACAAGATGAGGTCAAGGAATTCACTCAGAAAGTAGAACAAAAGGACAGAAATAGAAAAGGGGTCAGAAAACATAAGAAAGTTAGAGATTCAATCCAGCCAATAGGAGTTCCAGAAAGAGAGAACAGAGAAATTATTGATAAGGAAATTCTCAAAAAAACAATTCAAAGAAATTTACCAGAACTAAAGGGCATGAATGGCTTGCTTAAAAGACACAGCCAAATGAATGAAAAATGCCATATTGAGGCATAGCATTGTAAAATTTGAGAATATCAGAGATAAAGAGAAGATCTTAAAGGATTCCAGAAAAGAAAACCAGAGAACAAGTAAAGGATCAGGATTAAGAAAAGAATCCATCTTCACAAAAGCAACATTAGAAACTAAAAGTCAGTGGAGGACTATCTTCAAAATTCTGAGAGAAGATTATTTTTAACCAAGGATTCTAGATTTAGCCAAACTATCAATCAAGTATAAAGATAGAATATTTTTTCCACACAGGGAAAGTCTCAGAAAATTTACCTCCCATGCTTTTTCAGTTTATAAAGAAATAAACTAAGAAAGAAAAATACAGAGTCCTGGACAAAAGAGAGAGAAGCGAAGAGAATTAGGCAAAGGACAGCAGTTCTGCAGCAGGCCTAGAGAAAAACCAATCCAGGGTGGAAAATGGTGCCTGAGGGCTACAGAAGTTATGTCTTAAAACAAAACAAAACAAACAAACAAAAAAACCTTGATAGGTTTATCAATTTTATGAAAGACATTTTGATTAAAGGTGTTGAAAGGTGTCAAAGACTTGGGCCAGAGGTTTGAAGAAAGTGAAGCAAAGAAAAATAATAAATGAGGCAATTATTAATTCCAGGAAAAACAAAAGGTTATAAAATATAGCAAATGTAATCCTAAACTACTTAATCCTAGCCTAGCAGTAAGTAATATTTACTTAATAAAAACAATGAAATAATGAATATGGATTTAACAAAAATTATGAAAATAACTATATTGAAAGGGTACAGGAGGTGAGGACATTATGTGTAAGAGAATAAAAATTCTGACAAAATAGAAACTCATAGAACAACAAAAAGAGTCTCTGGAGAGTTGTTTTGAGTGAGGTAGGGGAAGAAGGGACTGCTATTTGTTTTAATATACATCTTTCAGCACTATTTGACCTTTAAACCCATGTGCATATATTAGTGTGATAAATAAAAAATTTAATTTAAGTAAAAAAAAGTAACTGGATGAAATTACAAAGTAGTTAACCCTGTGCCCTTTCTTTTTGCCACTTAACAATATCTAAAATACACTGGGGAAATAAAAAACCCTTCTTTGTTAATAGAACTAAGTGATGTATTTGGACTTATTTTATTTAAAAGATTTGGTTATAAAGTATTAATTCCTCCTCCTCATCCATCCTTACTACCCCTAAATTACCAAAAGGCAATGCTCTTTTCAATCATCTTTCTTTTTCATATCATTATTATGCATTCATAACTGTAGGTGTTTAAAAAAGTAATTCAGAGCACTGAGAATGTCTTTATGACAGAGGACTATAAAAAACACATGAAAACTCCTCCTTCTTACTACTTTGACCATTGCTAAGGCAAGAAAGAAATGTTGACATTTGTCCCTAGCTGTCTACCACATGAACCTAAGACTTTTAGCAGTGATATTTGCCATTTTTATCATGCTATCATTAATTAGGATTAATTATAAACTTTGAGGGTTGTAATAAATAAATGCTGGGAGTTAGCAATTTGCTGGATGCCATGAAGAACATGAAATTAGAAAGGTTTCTCCCCAGAATTTATCAGAAAGAAAAGGCAAGTACAAAGGTTAAATCAGGGGTTCTGAACCTCTTTTCTCCCCAACCATGCCTAAGGGATACAACACATGCCATGGCTCCTCCAAGGGAGCATATTAGTATATCTGATTAGAGAGGAAGAGAACTAGGTAGTTTAAAATTAATTTTTTTTAAATTACATCCATGAAATAAAAACATGATGCTATAAAGATAATCATTAAAAAAACAAGAAAATTATTTTAGCTATTAAAAATATTGCTAAAATTTAAATATAAGAAACAGTAAAAGGATGGCAAGATTAGGTAGAGAAATTCACCCAGAAAGCAGAACAAAAAGGCAAAGACACAGAAAATAGGACAGAAAACATAAGAAGGTTAGAGGTTCAAACCAACCCAGACACAGTACTCCCACAATTTCTCTTTCCTGGCCACAATCCAAGCAGGAAGCTAGCCCATCCCAACCATGTCTCTCCCTCACTCTTCCCTTCACCTACTTCCAAAAAGCACTTTTCGGGTGCTTTGGTTAGTGATTAAAATAATTATGATAACCAGCATTTATTGACTGAATTCTTATTATAACCCAATATTTTATGAAACAGAATTTCACACGCCATTTGAGATTCTGCCCATAACATTTAGGTATCTGAGGAATCTAAATGTAGGGAGCAAAGGTTTCAGAATCTTTCACTGATTCATTTTCTAGCCTAAGATAAGTAATACCCAACCTCCCATGACTGCTTTTTCACCTGCAAAGAGAGCAAAAGGATATTCAAATAGGTCTCTGGGCTCCCTCCCTTCACACTCAACCCTACCCCTCTACCTTCATTGCTTCCATCAGAACAGTTCTGATTTTATTAGGCCATAGTGACTGTCATCCTTAGATTTCATTTGAAGCACATTTGCAAGCCCCCAGACTAGGAGCTGGTAAGGCTCCTTCCACCTCCAGCTTTCAGGTAGTGCTGGAGTACAGGCTCTGAGAATTTAACCCCAACACTCCCTCTCTACCCTTTCATACTTAGATCTAATATCTCCCCTGTGTTGACTGCATGTGCTATAAACATATGCCTATCTTAGAAATTTCTGTCTGGTCCAAATTCCTTAGAATATAACACAGAGCCTTTCAACTTGACCTGGCTCAACCTTTCCTTCCTCATCTCACATTCTACCCCTTCCTGGTTCTACTCATTCCAACACACTTTGTCTTAGTCCCTGAAGCTACTGTCATTCCCTAGTCATGCCATGTTCCTTCAATGTCTCTATGCCTTTGCTGATGGTGAATTCTCCACCCAGCATGCCTATCTACCAATGTCTATTTTGAAAACTCATATCCATCTTTTACTGGTCAGCCCAAATATCATCTCCTTTCCAGACTTCTCCAGACATTAATTACTCCCTTTTTTGTGCTCCCTATATATCTCTTTCCCATGCTAGGTCATGAGTTCCCAAAGGACAGACACTTACTCGTTTTATATCTCTAGCATAGAACCTGACACATAAAAGTAACCTGCTATGTTTCCCAAATAAGTCCATGAACAGGACAGAAGATCAAAGAGGGTTGAGCCAGTGTATGTGCACTTCCTTCATACATCCACTACCCCAGTATCACACGCAAGAAGGAATCTCACATAAGATCAATGATGATAATTGTGGCAAACACATCTGATGCTCCAACTGACATTCTCTTGGGTGTACCTCTGATATCAGCCATGGCTACAGTGGACAGTTATACACAGGCTCAGACTGCCTCTCTCCTAAAGAAGATGCAACAATGGATGCATAACCCTGAGATCCACTGGTCCTACTGTATACTATATCATCCAGAAGCCACCAGCTTGTCAGAATGTTAGAATGGCCTCTTAATGGCTCAGATATGGTACCAACTCAAGTCCACAACCTGCAAGTTTGGGGTGTTGTTCTCTAAGATGCATTATAGGCATTGAAACAGTGGCCATTACATGATGCTGTGTACCCAAAATGTGGAATACAAAGGTCTGGGAACAAAGGAGTGGAAGAGTTGGTTGACCCCCCTCATTATCACTCCCAGTGATGTAATTGCTAAATTTGTGTTTCTTGTCTCCTTAACTTTAAGCCTTGCAAGATTAGAGGTCCTAGTTCTTAGGTGCAACACTTCTACCCCAAGACACTGAGCTTGGGGCTGTGACTACCTCTTGATCATTCTGGACTCTTCATGCCAGTCGCCCAAGCAGAGAAGGGAGTTTCTATATTTGTAAAAGTAACCAACCAGGAAAATAAGGAATAAGCCTGGCTCTCAGTGGATTCACTGGGACACCTTTTGGTGCCTCTAAGCCAGTGGTCACAGGGAACAGGCAATAGCAGAAAGTCAGTCAACCAAGTACAAGATCTCACAGGGAAAAGGTCTGGGCCACCTACTGCCACTAACCAAGCAACCTCCGAAGTTCTGGCTGAGGGTAGAGGGCAGAGATGATGGATATCAACTGTGCTCCAAAATCAACTGCAGCAGGGGAGACTGTAGCTTGTTTACTTAACTCTTCTCTAATAAATCTTTTCTTAGAGGCAGAAGTCAGCCTATCCCTTGAAGAATTAGTGACAGCATGGAATTAATAAAATGGATCTGAGCAGAGCACAGAGCTTGGTACAGCAGACACTTCCTGCACTGGGGTGGACAGATCCATGTCAGCCTTGACTTGCTTCCTGCTGATAGCATCTTGCCTCAAGTGCATACCATTGGCCCATTCCTGCCCCACCCTAGCAGGGGCCTCAATCATGCCCCTGTATACTGGCTTTTCCTCCTTCCCTGCCTCACTCTTTCCACTCCCTCACTCCTACCTCCTCAAGCACCTCCAAATTATACTACCTTCACCCAAGTCCTTGTCTCAAATTTTGCTTTCAGACAGTGATCATGTTTAAACTGGAGTTTTCAAACTAGATTTTTAACTTGCAGTGCCTTTTCCCATATAAACTAGCCACTTGAAGGAATAATACCTTACTTCCACAGCATTCTACTTCTTTCAAAGCACCTTTATGAGTGATAGGGAAAGTAGGTTATAATTACCAACTCTCTTTTATTTAAACAGATAAAGGAACTCAAGTCTTGGAGGAGTTATGTGCCTTGTCCAATGTCAAAAGGTATGTGAGTGGTGGACACAGATTACTATAGGTACTGAGATCTGTGGAAGATGCTATGGGGGCCCCACACATACCCCCTTTATTGGCTCAGTTTATCCATCCCCCAGCTGCTGCAAGTGTCATGGCTGAGAGCTCATAGCTGCACCTCTATCCAGAGAACTGCTCTCCATGCACATAAATGCTTGGGAGGGTGTGGACTTCTATTCTAGAATTGGTCCACAGTGAATGACAGATGTGGGGTTACAAAAGTTGGGATTTCTCTGTGGTGCTATTCATACTCCAAAGTTCCCGGTGCATTCAAGCAGAGGCTAGACTTCAGCTGAAACACACATTTGCTTATCTTCTTCCTCTGCCCTACCCATTCCCTCACTTCCTTACAGATTCTTCCCTCAATAAATCACTTACACATCCCTGTCTCAGGTTCTGCTTCTCAGGAACTCAACCTAAGATAAGAGCTATATTTTATGATTCCTCGTCCAGTGGTTGTTCCACTGCAGAATGCCACATGGCTAAAGAAATGTGGAAGATACTAGATACTAGTCCCTTACTTATCAATGGTGGTAACTGATCCAAAATAGACACATTTCCTTTGGCTCAGAAAAATCACATAAACTTATTTCCCAGTATATCTAAAGAGTATGTCTTCTTCAAATAAGGACAAAGATATTATGCTGTTTGTAATAGTTGGGTTCTCCAGAGAAACAGAACTGACAGGATACATATGTAAATATAAGATATTTACTATAGGAGTTGGCACATGCAACCATGGGGATTGGCAAGTTTGGATTCCATAGGGCAGGCCACAAGTTGGAAACTCAAAGAAGGTGACGATGAATTCCCCAGGAGAAGCTGGCTGCCTGGAGTAGAGATGGAAATTCTTCTTTCTAACTGCTGAAATGATCAGTTCTCCCTTTAAAGCCTTCAATTGATTGGATGAGGATACTTCTCTCATTGCTAAAAGCAATCTCCTTTGTTGATTGTAGATGTAATTATCCACAGATGCAATCAACTGACTAATGGTTTAAGTTCATGAAATACCATTACAGTAACAGGTCAGTGCTTTCTTAACCAAACAACTGGACACCATAACCTAGCCAAGTTGGCACGTGAAATTAACCATCACGCTGTTAGATATAAACTTTTAACTATTTCAATTAATATATTATAGCTGTGTCACATTATACTACATTAGATCATTCTCTAATTACCAAATGTTATAAATCCAATGTGTATAATGAAGAAACTCACAGGTCTATGTAATTAACATGTCTCATTTTTATAGGTATATAAAATGATTCATCAGCTACAAATGTTAGTTATTATCTTTTTCAGTTTTTCCCATACATTCTCTCCCTTGAAGTCTAAAATAAGGCAAATTGTATAAACTTTAATTTTCCTAAAATTCCCACAAAGACAATGGTTCATTGTATTTGCAATCATCCCTGGAAAATGACACCTTATCAGTTAAAGTCTAACTAGGAAATCAGAAACCACTTTAATGAAAATAGGGACTTTAATACAGGGAGTTGTTGACACAGGCAATGGAAGAGCTGAGAAGCCAAAGAGGAAAGTGAGGCAGCCCAGAGATTATTAGCAACAGCCGAAAGCCGCTACTATCCCCAGGACAGAGGGATAAAGGGAGGAGGCTGAAGCTGGGATCACCTGGAAGGTGCTTCCTATTGGCTGAACTCTGCCAGGGGCCAGCTGACAAAGAGGAGCCTGGGAAGCAAGTCAACCTGCAAAGGTTCCACCCCCTGGCATAGGGAGCAGAGAGAGGCAGGGTGGGAAGGTGCTTGAGGGCAAACAGAAGCACATTGCCATTGTACAATTGCAGCAAAGATCTTCCAAAACAATCAAAAGCCCCCGTAGGAGAAGCAGCACATAAAGATCATTGCCTGGGATGCTAACAACAGAACACAAACCAAGGGAGAATCTAGTCTTTGATTTCGCAGCTAATGAAATTATAAATCAGAACCATAGGGAGCCCTTCCTACCCAAGTTTGTAGCAGCACTGATGCCTATTTCAGAAAACCTTTCACTAGCAACCTTAGGAACAGCTTTAGGTACCACCTAGATAGCTTTGCAAAAAAGGTGTATTTCCTATCAGATGGAAGAAAAATGTATCTAGTTTTTGTTTTCTTAACGTCACCTAATCTCGAAGCCTTTCTATAAAATGTAACTATTTGTTGCTTGCCTGCTATGGTTCACTTATTCATGGGGATTACTGAATTTAAAAAAGGTTTCTACCTTTTCAGCGAAAAGCATAATGTGAACACTAGGGACTATAATTAATGCTGGCAATGATAGTTATCATTAAAATAAAAGAAAAAAATGATTCAAGTATGAATCTTTAAAGCAAAAAATTAAGTTTAATGAAGAAATATCTATTATGCAAACCAGAAAGCAAGCACTCATTATCATAATGATTCCAATGATGTTTTAAAAACTATTACTTTTTGCCCTTTTTTATTTCAAAGGTAATACAATCAGAAACTGAAGTATAATCAGAAACTGTACAACGAATGATCAGGATTTGTGCAAAGCAAAAACCATAGAAAAATACCCGCCCAAAAAAGCCATAATCCCACCAATATAAATACTGTTAGCATATTCCTGTTTCAATGAAACAAATTATTATAGTCAAATAGAAAGATAGAGAGAAAGAGAGAGAGAGAGAGATGGAGGGAGGGAAGGAGGAAGGGAGAGGGGGAGGAAGGGAGAGGGGGAAGAAGGGAGGGAGGGAGGGATTATATTTGTTGAAAGATCAAAATAGGCTAAATCCTGTGCTAGACAGTGAGCATTCTCAATTTGACTTTAAGTCTAAATCAAGATCACAGATCTCAATTTTTCATAGAACAGGGAGAGAGAGGGAAGAGAAGCAAGAAAAATAAGGCATTTGCCCTTCCTGTCATACTCTGATGACACAGGAGTCAGGGTCCAAGGCAAACTACTGCTGCTTAGAAGACCAAATCCTATAAATTGTTTATCTAGATTCTTGACAGAGTTTCCTATCAGCAAATAGAATCATAGTTCACAGACTTTATATATAGGCCCTTAGAGTATCCTTTAAGGATACTATAGGAGTGGGAACTAAAGTTCCCTTAAAGAAGATTTTGCCTAACTTCTTGCTTCAATGTCACCACCTTGTCTTTAAAAACGTTTGAACATAACAAAATTAGAATTTTATTTATGAGCTGTAACACCAAAGGTATCCCCCCCAGCACCTAGAATATGTCACACAATGTAGCACCAAATAATTCTATATTGTTTTGTTTTTTTAATATTTCTATATATGTATAGCTCTCACCTCTCATCAAGATTGTAAACTAAATGGCCAAGATCAGGTCTTGTATTTCCCTGTTATCCAGCACTGTCTCTCACTACTAAGTACCTTGTAGCTGCTCAATAAATATGATTGCTCAGATTTCAAAATAAATACCTAAACTCCCCATAACAATGCATCAAGTACTTTTCCCCCATAGAATGTGAGCTCCACAATACAAAGCCCTCATCTTTCTAATTTACTGCCATATTCCCAGTGCCTATAACATAAGCTCAATAGGTAAGTATGGAACCAAGCAATATGTGAATGAACGAAATTTGTACCTATGCATGAAAAATTATATGTAAAAACATAAAAACAAGCAACTGGACTAGCAAAGGTTTAAAATAACATTTGGGCCTGTGTTTTTGGTGCCATTTTCAAAGATAAATTGTACATATGAAAGCCAAATAAATTTGACCCCATTAATCAACAGTTGCAAAAAGTTCACATAATACAAATGTATAAAGTAAAACATTCACCCACTCTAAAGGCAGGCATCCTTAACAGTTTGGGGCATAGTCTGGAAAATTCTTATGTGCATAAAAATGTGGTATATCATTATTAATGAGTGAAAAGTTGTAAACATGTAATCCTTTTAAAATGTAATCCCATGTAAATTTAAATTTTTGTGAATGCTAAGGATCCAGAGAACAGCATGAATTTTTTTTAAATTAATCTTCACATTGAAAAATAACTACTCACTGGATCTGTTTCCTTATCTATAAAATAGATAAGGAAAAATAAAACCTAACTCCTAAGATTGGTTTTTACACAATACAAATGACGAACTATATCTAAAGTGTTTGGCACAGTGTTAGGATATAGGAAAAAAAAAACAATATAGGTGGTTGATAATAGGGACTAATAGAAAACCAAAACAAGGACCTATACCAGACAGCAGAGGTCAAAGAAGCTGCTTGGGGAGTTGGCACTTGAGTTTTGAAGGACCTCTAGGCATCAGTCACATCTAGGGAATGGAAACTGAAGGTCATCCTAGGCTGAAAGAAGAGCATGTTCCTTGTAAAGGGTGAAAAAAGTTATTTTAACAATAGGCAGCCTTAGGGAGAGACTGTGCTTGCAGAAAACATCTTGAAGGGCTGCTTTGCAAGGGGAAAGTGAAGCCACAAGGCCATTGTCTGCAAAGAGACCTCAAAACAAGACAGCAATTAAACTTTGAGTAGGTGAGAATAGAGAAGTGAGAGGATAGGAAAGGGGAAAATAGAGAACTTGGCAACATTGTGAAAAACCTGAGCCTAGAATCCAGCTCCATTTTACATATAAACACAAAGTATCTTTGCGTGCTCAGATTATACACTGAATTTTCCAGGAAGGAAACTCATATAAACTGTGTAGAGAATTTGATGGTTTGGCATTTTCCAATTGGTTGGTCTCTGTATTAATACAGTCTCTGATGGCTGCTATAGCAAATCACCAAAAACGTGGCCTACAGCAACACAAATTATTTTACCGAAAATGGGTCAGCAAAACTGCATTTCCTTTGGAGGCTCTGGGGGAGAATCTTTGCCTTTTCCAGCTTCTAGAGGCTGGGCTTATGGCCACATCACTCCAACCTGTGCTTCTGTTATCACATCTCTGACTCTGACATTCCTGCCTCCCTCTTAATGGGTGCACCCAGATAATCCAGGATAATCAACCCACCTCAAAATACTTAACTTAATCACATTTGCAAAGTCCCTTTTACCATGGAAGGAACATACATACTAGGGATTAAGAGCACAGACATCTTCGGGGAGGCCGTTCTTCTGCTTACCATGGTCACCATTTTGGGAAATGGCACTGACTAGATCATTGCTCATGGTATTTGAGTGGCTAATAAAAAAACATCTGTGTCAGACTGCATTCTTCATAGTCCCATTCTCAATTATTCTACGGAGATATAGTCCTGCTCAAGAGTTCATATAAAGATATATTCATTATTTCATTACATTTACTTTGCTTTTATTTTTTCTTGTAGAGTTAGAGCATTTTTTTAAAAAATTATGTGTAACTAGGTTATATTATCCATAAAGATAATAAGGGGTTGTTTTCATTTGCTAAAGGCTGCCAAGGCAAAATAATAGAAATGGGTTGGCTTTTACAATGCGGGTTTATTGGCTTGCAAGCTTAGAGTTCTGTGGCTGAGTAAAGTATCCAAGTCATGGCATCATCAGGCGATGCTCTCTCCCCAAAGACCAGTTGTGGGCAATCCTGGATTTCTCTGTCACAGTCTGCCAGTCTCTGCCTTCTCCTCTGGCTCCATTGCTTTCAGCTGATGGCTGCTCCCTCTGTGGCTTTCTTTTTCAGCTTCCAAGGGTTCCTCTCTGAACTCCTGTGGCCTTTCTGTATTCATTCCATTTATAAAGACCCAACCAAGGTCACGCCTTACTGATGTAATCATGTAATCTAATCAAAGACCCTTGACTGAAGTAATTTAATCAAAAGTTCCCACCTACAATAGGTTCACATGCACAGGAATAGATTAGCTCTAAGGACATGATCTTTTCTGGGGTACATACAGTCTCAAAGTAACACAGTGGTAAATATAAAATATTGGTTGAATATTTATTGTCAAAAGGGATTGTTGAGGGGAGCAGATGTGGTTCAAGCGGTTGAGTGCCCACCTCCCACATAGGAGGTCCCAGGTTTGGTTCCCAGTGCCTCCTGAAAAAAAAAAAAAACAAAACAAGCAAAACAAATGAAAAAACCAACTAAGGGAAGGCAATGTGGATCAGTGGTTAACATCATCTTCCCACATACGAGGTCCCAGGTTCAATCCCCAGGGCCCGGTACCCCAAAAGAAAAGAAAAAAAAAAGAAAGAAAGGAAAAAAAAAGGGGGGGGGGGGGACTGTCGGGACTGATAGGGCTAAGAACCACTGAATTAAAATAGTTATTTTTAGTTAATTGTTATTTTTATTGAGCTGAGTGCTGCTGGAAAATACCATATGTGTTTTAATTTTGGTTATAGCAGGAGCAATAGGTCTGAAGTTAA